>CAWUFW010000871.1:2910000-3456545 GCA_963921515.1 Calotriton arnoldi
CAACAGGAAAAGGTTGGAGAGGAGCTTTGACCTTCCTCCCACTCTTACCACTTGCCTGGCAAGTTTGGCAAGACCTACAGTGTGCATCTGACTGCCTTCGCATTTGGGGCCAAAAGAAGTGGGTGACAAGCCTGTCAAAGGTCTTGTCCTGCCCCAAATGTCCTGCCAAAGGCACGTCATGAGCCAGACCCAGTAGGAAGGTCCTGAAGCGCTGGGGTACCACCAGCACACGGGCTGACCCAGGCTCAGCAACCTTAGGCTCACTGTATAGGAGACCACTCTCCCAGTAGATCAGATGTGACCCGGACTGATTACCAGCTGCCTGGTCTGCAGCCTGCCGCCGCAGACCCTCCAGAGTAGGGCACTCGTTCTGCTCCCTGCAGAACTCCTCCCTGGTGGGACCCCCTTCTTGCTGCCAATGGGTCAGCTCAGAGATGTCTCCCAGTTCGGCTACCTGCTCCCCTGTAGGCACCGGGGCGTCCCCTCGAGGTCCGCCTCCTCCCGGTCCGTGGGAACTTCGGGGGCCGGTTTCCCGCGCCCCCTGCCCTTTCTCTTGGCAGGGACTTGGGCCACTGTTTCAGGCTCCAAGTCCTCTTGATCACCCTTTCTGGCTGCCATTGACCGAGTAGACACGCATGCCCACTCTGGCAACCCAAGCATCTCCAAGTGAGACCTGAGCTCAACCTCCTTCCATAAGGACTGCTCCAGGTCGTTTCCTAGCAGACAATCTACAGGCATGGTAGGGCTCACAACCACCCTCAAGGGACCTGAGACCCCCCCCATTCAAAGGGAACCTGCGCCACCATACATTGGCGCTCTGAGTTGTCTACAGCAACTACTTGGTGGAATGCCCCGGGGACTACTTGCTTCTCAGACACCAGGTGACACCGGACTGAGGTCACACTGGCTCCAGTGTCTCTGAGAGCCTCTACCCTGTTCCCATTAATGGTCACCCAGGTGCTATATTTCTTTGTGTTAGGGGGCACCTGGTTTCCTGGGACCATCTCACTGTCCCCTAGTGAGACAAGGGTCATTTCTGCGGGATCCCCACCCTCCTGTGGGCACCCCTCCTCCCCAAGCGCTACACTAGCCAACACTTTGGATTGTCCACCGGTGGGTGGCTGTGTCCCCTTTGGGCACTTGGGGTCCCCCTTAAAGTGACCTACCTGGTCACATGCATAACACTTGCGGGGGCCGGTCTCAACAGGCTTCCCTGTAGAGACCCCTTTCTTCTTATCACCGGGGGGCTGGGAACCTTTACCCTGGGTACTAATTTGGGGCCCTTTAGAGAATTCCTGTTCTTTACCCTTATCCCCCCCACCTTTCTGCTGGGGACCCTGCCCACTTTTGGCTGAGTCTCCCCCAAACGCTTTCTTGTGGACCCTGGTACTCACCCAGCGGTCCGCATCCATAGCAAGCTTCCTGGGGTCAGTTAGCTTACTATCCACTAGGTGCTGGCGCAGATCTGCAAAACATAGACTAGACAAGTGCTCCCATGTAATCAAGTTGTAGAGCCCCTGAAAATCTGTTACACTACTGCCCTTCACCCAACCATCCAGAGACCTGCAGAACACATCCACACATTCCAACCAAGTGTTGGCATCAGACTTCTTACTGGACCTGAACTGATCCCTGTCCTTTTCAGGAGTAAGACCATACTTCGTGAGAAGGGCATCCTTCATGTCAGCATAGGTGAGGTGATACCCCTTACCCAAAGCTATCAGAGCATCCCTTGCTTCTTCAGGGAAAAGTGGCCACAATCCTGCTCCCCAATTCTCCTCAGGGACCCCATTCATGTGTATGGCTGCCTCATAACCCTGAAACCACCTTTGTATGTCATCCCCCTTCTTGAACTCCTTGCCTACGTTCTTGGGAATGTGCACAATCCTGTCTGCCTTTCTGGACGAATTGCTGCCACCATCTGAGCCTGACTTACTCCTAAGTTCTAGCTCCTTCAGTTCTCTCTCATGCTCTAAGAGCATCTTCCTCTCCTCTATGGCCAATCTCTTCTCCTCCCGCTCACTCTCCAGCCTGAGCTTCTGCAGCTCAAACTGCCTTGCCTCCCGCCTGTCCTCCAGCTCCTCTGGGGACAGACTGCTGCTGCCTGACCTGGCGGGTTCCCCCTACCCAAAAGCACATCCACCCTGGAAATAGGCTCCTCCGCCTCCTCACTGAGATTACCAGGCTGCCCATTGGCATGTCTGGCTGCTACCCAGGCCCTCAGCGCCTTCTGTAGCTCCTCCTTCCTTGTGAGGCCTTTAATTTGGACTTTCAGGTTTTTACAAATCGCTCGTAGCTCCTTTACGGCGTAGGATTCCAACCTATCCTCCTCAAAGATAACTTCCAGAGATGCAACGGATGATGCAATTGATTCAGGCATGACAAACGTAGTGAGTTGAAAACTGGCAAGATCAAAAATAGGCCAAAAGAAAAAGAACCAGTATGTGGTACATAATGGTCTGCGATATGGTAGTAGTGCACACCAATCACTGTAAGTCAAGTGCAAACACAAGTCCTATCCTCACCGCTGACAACCAATGTTAGAAATGGGATCTCTAGTTGGCAAGGGCTTGCACCTGTGTCCAAGTAGGGACCCTTCTTCCTAGTCAGGGTAAGGGTGTTACACTCGTGAAGTAACCCCTGCTCACCCTCGTGGTAGCTTGGCACGAGCAGTCAGGCTTAATTCAGAGGCAGTGTGTAAAGCATTTGCACATAACCAACAGTAATACAGTGTAAGCACTACAAACTGACACCACACCAGTTTAGAAAAATAACCAATATTTTATATCTTCAAGACAAGACCAATTACGACAAAAATCCACAATACTATACTTTAGAAACGAATGCTTGATACGGTAACTTCTTCTTTGCAGGAATAGCACAAAAGCAAAGTTCGTACGAGTCGGTAGCTCCGTCCGAGTCTACCGTGATGCTGAAAACCACAGAGTCTAACAGTTCCAGCCGACCGCGTCGATACGGGCCAGCAGAGTCATGAACAGACTCGGTAACAGTACCTTTCTCGTTGTGGCTGGTACGGAGTGTACGAGCCGGTCGGCGTTCGTCGCGGTTGCGGTGCAAGACGGAGCGATGCAAGGTGCGGTGTCCCTCGATGCGGTGCAGGCAGCGGCTCGATGAGCGTCGTGCAGACGGAGTCGGTGAGTCCAAGGCGTGCGATGCAGGGTGAGACGATGCTCGATGCGGTGCTGACAGGTTGCGATGCAGGCGACCAAGCCGGAGTGCGGGAGCTGGCGTCGGACAGCGGTGCGAGTCGGAGCGGTGCGTCGCAGACGTGCGAGCGGTGCCCCAAATGCGATGCGGTCACGACTCTTGAGCCAGTTGCAGCGACCGGGTCGGTCGGGTCCGGCTGGTTCAGTGAAGCGATGCGATGCGAACTGCGGTGCCCACAGGTCACGGTGCAAGCAGCGGCTCGATGTTGGCGGCGTCGGACGTCGCCCACGGTGAGACCAGGGTTGCGATGCGAAGCGGGGCGATGCGGTCTGCGGTGCAAACAGGTCACCGGCCAGGGATGGATTCGGTTGACGGAGTCGGTTGCAGTTTCCTTCCTCTGTGGCAACTGAAACAGCGTTCCAGAAGCGGTACCCAGAGGCTTGTGAAGTCTTTGTAGTCCCTGAGACTTCTTAACAGGAGGCCAGCTCGGTTCCAGGCCCTTGGAGATACTCAGCACAAGTTTGTAGAAAGTTCAGTCCAGTCCTTTCACTGCCCAAGACAGAAGCAGCAACTGCAGGCCAACCCAACAAAGCAACAACACAGCAAAGGGGCAGTACTCCTCCTGGCAGCTCTTCCAGCTCTTCGTCTTGGCAGGTTCCTTGATTCCAGCGAGATCTAAATTCATGGGGTCAGGGCCCCAATATTTATATCCCAAATTCCTTTGTTCTCTGAAGGCAGAGAGGCCTTTGCCTAGTCCAAACCAGTTCTGGAGCACTTTGTTGACAAGTCTCCGTCCCTTCTTTCAGTGAGTAGGCCAGGGACATCAGACGCACCACAGGAGGTGGAGCCAGCATTGTGGAGGGAAGGCACTGTCCTATTCAGGGCCCAGGTGCGACCCCTCCCACCCATCTACATGTAGATCTTACTATTCAGCCCTGTGCTGACTCACCCTGTCTCCTGGCATCCCCCAGCCCCTGTCACTCACATTCCAGACAAGGAATACACAACCTCGCGGAGGCAGGCTTGGATGGTTAGACAAGAAAATACCCACTTTCTAAAAGTGGTATTTTCAAACACAGAATGTTAAAACCAACTTCACTAAAAGATGCATTTTATCATTCTGAGTCCAGGCATACTAAACTCGAATTTCTACCATGTTCCCGGCCGGGGTCAGTTAGGATTATGAGCTATAATAATCAAAACTGCCCGTTCTGGCCTAGGGGGAACAGGTAGCCTTGCAATAGTGAAAAACGAACTAGGCTGTGATTCACTATTAGGACATGCCACACACACCGGGCATGTCCTACCTTTCGCATACAACGCACCCTGCCCACAGGGGTACCTTGGGCCTACCTTAGGGGTGACTAACATGTAGCAAAGGGAAGGTTTAGGGACTTGCAAGTGTGTGCACTTGCCAAGTCGACATGGCAGCCCCAGGCTGCGCACAGGCTCTGCAATGGCAGGCCCGAGTTACACTTTACGGGCTGTTTGCGTGGGTGGCACAATCCAGTGCTGCAGCCCACCAACAGCATTTGGTCTATAGGCCCTGGCACTCGCAGTGCACTTTACAAGGGACTGACACATAAACCAAATAGGCCAATCATGGAAACACCAATCCATAACGCATTTTATACAGGAGCACTTGCACTTTCCCACTGGACAGCAGTGAGGAAAGTGCGCAGAATCATTACACCAGCAAAAACAGAGTCAAAACCGGGAGGTCAGAAAGCAAAAAGTCAGGGGAAACACGCCAAAAGATGCCAAGTCTAACAACGAGATATGGTATGTCTTGAAGAAATATGTCCTCAGTCTGCAGAACATTGGAAAACATTGTGTTAGCAGACGATTCACAGTTTGATCAACAAGGTGATCTGAAAATGTTTGGTACATCTGAAGAAGTCTTTAGCCATGTTATAATTTGTGAGTAGTTTACTTCAGAAAGTGAACCGTTTGTTTACATTTTGCACCTTTTCCTCACAGTACACCATGGTGCTCTGACATCAGCAATAGTTGTTGATGGCGAATCTCAACCATAACATTTTGAAGACCATGTAAGAGTCAGTTTGGAGTCAGTCTGGTTGAACCAGGGTAGGTGGTTATGTGGCATGTGGGGCTAGGCAGAAGGCAGGTGGCAGCAATGAACATAGCTTTCAGTGGAGACAGGATGAACTCTGCAGTCCAGATAGTAGCCTATTCCTGCCGTTAAGCTTAAAGAGTACCACTGGATAGCCAAAGGGGGTGTTTGGCATATAGGTGGTGAGACACCATCCATTGCTAAGTGTCGGAGAGGTAGGAATTAAGATGTTGGATGCCACACACAGAAGATGCTTTCAGGTGAAGTTAAGCATCCTAAGCCTACTTATGTAGAGGTTGAATAACACTTGAGAAAGTCCAAATCCCTAGGAATCTCAGAAGGCACGGAAAGTGGGTGAATGTAGATGTCTCCATTTGCACAAACCGTTTTCATTTGGGCTAGAGGGAGAATACCCTTTATTGCACTGTGTCTCCAGGCCTAGGCGGGTGTTAGGTATCTGCTGGTGCATGAGGTATGTCTGGTGGTGCTTAATAGTTGATTATGTTGAAAGCCGCCATAATATATATTATGTTATGTTAAAGAATTTGTAAAGCGCATTGCTGCCCCAGCAACGGGGCATCCCAGCGCTAGCTTCAAGCAAAACAGCTGTAGAAAAAAGACAGACAGAAAGGGCCGCAAGAGCATTAAACAGAGAACAACCAGGCCTTCAGGGCTTTCCTGAATGACAAATGGTTCTGAATGATCCTAATGGAAAAGGGAAGTGTGTTCCAAAGAGCAGGCGCTTAGTCTTTTAACACATGGAACACAGGCCAAATTAAGCTTGGCTGAGCGCAGGGCCCAATGGGGTAGATATGGAAGAAGCAGATTGGACAAAATGGGGGGCCCCTGGGAGACTAGGATCTTATGGGCCAAGCACAGGCCTTTAAGAGGACACGCTTGTCCACAGGGAGCCAATGCAATCTGCGGATGAGACTAGAGAACGGGCAGAACTTCGGGAGAGAGAATAATAGCCTTGCCACAGCATTTTGGGCCAGCTTGAGTCTTCTAATCACCATCTTATTAGATCCTAGATATAGGATATTACAATAGTCTAGCCTAGAGAGAATGGCTGACTGATTAATAACCTGTTGAGTGTGGGAATCAAAGAATCCAAGAATAGATTTGAGCCCACGATTATTGCTAGGAGGCAGGATTTGCCAACATATAGTAGGTAGGTAGAGGGGTTATCTGGAATTTAGACAATGACTGTTGTGTTACTGCACAAAGGACAGATGCTTGCCTGATATTTTCTCCAAATGTGCCATATCTTTAAGCACTGTAATTGGCCTGACTAGGAATGGACTGCTCCCTAAGTGCCACAAATAGCGGTAAATAAACAAGTACCCCAAAAAATTGTTACTGCCCTCTGGCAGCTCCACCAGCCTAGGCTTGTGATACTTCATGGAACACAAGCAGCATATCCTGCTCCTACCTGCAGGCTGGTACCAATTTAAATTCTGACTATAGGGTTGCTGCTGTCTGCCTGCTTGAAAGAACTGCCTCTTAGAAACCACCAGCTGGCTTGAGAAGACCAAAGTAGCTGCTCATGATGCTCTGTAACCTTCCAGACATCGCTTACCAGACAGCTGAGAGTTATTTTACCGCTTGCTACACAGACCCATGAGCTGACCCCAGTAGTGTTTCCTGTAGGAATCCTTCACTGTAGCACCTACTCCTCTAGCCACTGCTCGTCGTGGCATTAACATGGACCCCAACCAACCTTAAAACACAGGGCCAGGGGCGTGTCTCTAAGACATAGCAGGTGTCCTACCACTCCTGCCAGTCTGTACAGAGGGTATAGAACGAACCAATCCCCATCATCCCAGACTGTGGGCTTGGATGACTCAGTATGCAGATTCCTCTTTGAGAATTTTTGGACAATCTGAGCATTGATTACAAATTATTATTTGGGGTCAAAACAAATGTTTTCCCACAATCCTCACGAGGAATTCCCCTGATGTTAGGATTGTTTAACTATGTGACTAGGACACCCCCCCCCCCACACTGCACGCCAGGTAAAGCCCCCTACATACAATGTCAAAATACAATAATCAAAGACCCTGAGAAATCGACTTCCTCCCCTTCTTCTTGTCCCATCCGACACACCATAACACCGCTACCAGCTGTCACACGATTATTTATCTGCATTTTGAACTGTTCTTATATTGTTTAGTGATGTGTGGTATAATAAGCAATTGTTATCGCTATGACCTGAGCAACTGCATATTGCAGAATCGTATTCGACCTATGTACAATGTACACTTTTAAACCCCTTCCGCGTATGTACAGATATTGTTTCAGTAGCATTGCTTAAATATATGAGTGTACTCCTTGTAGTCAAATATGATGTAGCTCACAATATCAACAAAGAAGTATTCTAAAACAAAAAGCTATGTGGCTAGGACCTTTGGAGACAAAAGCACGTCATCCTAAAATTCACAGAGACCATAATCCTGACAGGGAGATGGCCAGGCTCCATGTGTCCAGAACAGTTGTTTTGCCAATCTCACCCAGAAGTTCAAAAGATATAGCCACCTATAATTTTGGGGTCACCTAACCCTATATTGAGGTTAGCCTTGCATTCCAGTAGGCTAGGGTAACTGAATTTTTTGACTGAAACCAGTAGATCTCTTCAGTAAGCCTACAGCAAACCCTGACCCCAGCCATAAGGTTACCATGGTAATCTTACTATCATAAGAGGGAAGGGACGGCTGAACTATTGCTGTGTCCAGTAGATATTGGGACTATTTGAGTTTCATCCTAATATGATACAGATTTAATTTAACTTTATTTGACATTAGCTTCCCTGTAAACAAACAGCTGTAAGATGTTTAGATTTCTTGAGGTGGCTCTGAAGTGTGTCGCCAAGGGGTACTTCAGGCTTCCATATTTGTGTCTTCTAACCACTGTTGTTGATATTTCCTGATATTCTCTTCAACATCCGGGTCAGGAAAAAAGTACACCTAGTACATGATTTAATGATGGCCGGTGAAGATAATGTATAGGCTTCACTGCCAAAGAATGATTTAAATTCAAGCTTGCCCTTACTCAAATGTTCAGAGCCATTTACCAGAAAACAAGTCTACATATAAAGACTCAGATGGAGGTAAAATCCTTAGGAGCAGAAAGGACTTCAGAATTGAATCAAATAAGTTGAGATCAAATGTTACTGCCACCCAAGTCGTTCTGAGGTGCAGCCTTATTCCATTGGACACTTTAACTGAAGACCCCTGATGACAAGTGTACCTTCTACAGTTATGCAAAAAAGTAAAAACCTAGCTGTTTAGTTTGAGTCTTGATCAGTAACCAACATCCTATATTTTTCTTCCTTTGCCTGCCCCCTTTAATCCTATCCCAGTTTTACCATCTTTCTTCATCCCTCCATCTTGACCATAATGAATATCCTGCATTTCACCTCTTGTACTTAACTTTCCTAACTTTACCCCTTCTTTCCTTCTTTCTTCTTTACTCTCCCTTCTTTGACATCTCTCTGCGTTCCCTCTGCTATGTTTTACTATATTTTATTGCTTTGCCTATCATCTCCCCTCCACCCGCTGCAACGTCTCCTTCTCTGACTTGCTGACGATTTGCTCTTCAAATGCTCCCACTAGTTTAACCTCCTTTACCCTGCCCATTCACCAAGCCTTTCATTTTCCCACGTCTCCCTTTTCACTCTCTCTCTCTTTCCTTACATTGTCACTGTCAGTATTTTTCCAGGCTTCCCCCTGCAGATGACTAGTTATTTGTAGCTCTTAGTTTTCAGCGTTTCTTTATTTTATTCGTAAGGAAGGAGATTCTTAATCCCCATTGTTATTTTCTTGTAACATGATTTTCATGTAACATTCACTGACTCCTAGTTTGGGTAAAGTTGTGCTGCATTAAAAACGTTAAATAAATAAATACATAAATAAATACATAAATAAAGAATTTATCTGGCAGCTACCTCGTGACTCCGAGTTTGTACATAAATATTATACTCCAAAATAAAGTAAGTCTCTTTCTTTAATGCCATCAGAATAATTACCATATGTGATCTTATTATTAAAGATCATGGGTTTGAAATGTATTCTTCCATTGGCAGGAAGCCATTTCAAACTTCTATGAAACAGGGAGACGTGCGTAAACATATTTGTATACGTGCCAATCCTGCCTGCTCCATTCTGATCCTTTTGAAATTCTCAATAAAAACTACAGAATAAAAATATCTGTGCCAATAATAGCTCCTGCAGTGGTTGAAGGATGGGGTTCAGAAAGACATAGATAAATGTGCTGAGGAAGATTTAGATATCAGTGATCAGGTGACTTAATCTACGTTTTTTTATATTGAGAAAATCTACTTCTTTGTTAATTGTATCCGGCAAAGCCTGAGACTGGACACCACAAGGTCGCGGGGGGAGGGGGATGTTAGAGGAAATTTTCAAGAATGAAATAACACTTGGTGAGGGACACTCATGGTAGGAAGTCGTTACATGGTCCTTGCTTCCATTTGATAAAGGCAAGTTCAATATAAATCTCAGTTTGGGACTCAGTGTCTCGTTCTCGGGGAAAAGTGTATTTGTAGTATCGGTCTTGATCTTCTGACCTACAGGTTGTGAGCAAATATTGCATGCGAAATATACCTGCCCCCCCCCCCCTCCCCTAAGGTGATGCGAAGGAAGCTGTACAGTGGGTAGGCCAAACTCTGAAAGAAGAAGGGGCCTTCGCATCCTCTGTAGATAGTTTTGTATTATTTAGGGTGGGCACTAACCGCTGTGAGAATCATAGCAATTGGTTGTAGACGTGTATGGACACGTATAACAGGGGAGTATCATACACAGCTGGTGTCGTTGGTAGAGCTCAGTCTTGCTGACTCCGTTAACTCAGAAGTGAAGGGAAGGTCAATGTTAAACAACACTTACTGGTTCCAAGGTTTGTTGCATACAGTGGAAGGTAGCTGTGGAAAGAAGCTTGCTATTAAATACATGTGTTCTAAATATATGGTGAATGAAAAGAATGGTGCTACAACAATAACCAACTCCCTCTACCTAAGGTAGTCGCCAAGGATTTCAGCCTAGTGGCCTTGACTTTCGTATACAGAAAAGATTTGTTATTGGGGCACTCAATATTAATGTATGTAACAAAAATGGACCAATTAAACAATAGTTCCTCCAAGTTTAGTGAACTGTGAAGTATATTTTCTTGAATGTGTCAAAGGTGACAAATCCATAATACAACCATAAAGCCAACATGTGTTTCGTCCCATCTAACTTTCTCAAGGATAATGCAGGCAATTGCTGAACTGTCATTATTTATGGTACGTGAGGATCGACTAGTTGGAAGTATTCACAAAATACATCATGAAGATAAGAGTCGCCTTTATCCAATGGAGAAAAGGAGACAGTGTTGTGTCAGTGGTATGTGCAAAATTGCTGTAAAGGCATTTTTGTGTCGCTGCGTGCCAAAAACTGGTACCTGGGTCAAGCGTCCATGGAAATCATGTCAGCCCATCTAATAAGAGTATCGAAAATGGGCATGAAGTGAGGGTATGAAAGGCCTGAGTCGGGAGCAAGATCTATGTGTGTTACTACAGTCAGTCTTCACTTACCGTATTTCGTGAGAGTTCAGCAATTATCTGCATTAGCTTTGAAGAAGTCAGATGGGACCAAACTCGTATTCGCTGTATGATTGTGTTGTGGGCTTGTCAGCTAGAAAATGAGTGTCCAACCTCTGTTGACAGCTGTAGATTTATTGGTGAAATTCAATGGTGTGTACCGAAACCCTTCTGATTCTAAATCTTGCTAGATCAGAAATACAGGATATGTGGTATTGCCTATCTAATTTTGTGGGGGCATTCCCAATTGTGGTTAAGTTAGTCAGACACTTGAAAAGCATCCAAGTCCATTACCTGCCATCATGGGGACACTTGAAAAGCATCCAAGTCCATTACCTGCCATCATCTGGAGTCTATTGCCGTGAGGGGAACGGCCCTTGTCCGGTGTCTTTCGCCGTGAGGGGAACGGCCTTCATCGCCAGTAAACGCGCCGTGAGGGGAACGGCTGGAACCCCAAATCCCAAGCAGCCTCGCGCTGCCCTGACGCTGCTCTCGCGCCCGGAGGTGCAATATAAGCTCCGCCCACTCCCCGCAGCGTGGGACACTTGAAAAGCATCCAAGTCCATTACCTGCCATCATCTGGAGTCTATTGCCGTGAGGGGAACGGCCCTTGTCCGGTGTCTTTCGCCGTGAGGGGAACGGCCTTCATCGCCAGTAAACGCGCCGTGAGGGGAACGGCTGGAACCCCAAATCCCAAGCAGCCTCGCGCTGCCCTGACGCTGCTCTCGCGCCCGGAGGCGCAATATAGGCTCCACCCACTCCCCGCAGCGCGGGACACTTGAAAAGCATCCAAGTCCATTACCTGCCATCATCTGGAGTCTATTGCCGTGAGGGGAACAGCCCTTGTCCGGTGTCTTTCGCCTTGAGGGGAACGGCCTTCATCGCCAGTAAACGCGCCGTGAGGGGAACGGCTGGAACCCCAAATCCCAAGCAGCCTCACGCTGCCCTGACGCTGCTCTCGCGCCCGGAGGCGCAATATAAGCTCCACCCACTCCCCGCAGTGCGGGACGCGCGCGGGCGTGCCCGGGCCAAGGGCGGGCCCGTCTGTGCCCGTCAGAGCCTGAAAGAGACTGGGCTGGGCCACACCCTTTGGTCCTTCATGGTATAATTTCTTGCCGTCTATGGACTTGTGAAGGTAATCGGACCACAAGGTTGTATTTGCAAGTCATTGAAAATGGGGAAACGCTCTCACATTGGGAAAAAACAGTAGTTTCTCTTCAATCGCCGCCATGTCATCAGCCCACCTCGATTGATAAGATGCTCCAGAGGGCTATAGGGGTGGTTACAAATGAAATTGAACTAACTGAAAGACGGCTGTCGATAACACCGGATCTAGCCCAACCCCTGTTTAACTCTGAATCGCAAAGTGTCCTGTTATCCAGTAACCCTGACCATTCTAGGGTCCAACCGAGTACACAAGCCCTAGTTCACGATGTCCCGACCTCGGACTTGTATACCGAAGATCCCCCTGCGGCTATTCGAAAGAAAGTGAATGCTAAGCCTGCTGTGAAAACCACAAGATCCCGGAAGAAGGGAATTAAGGATCCTGTAGAGAATATGGGGCCAGAGAATGAGGGGCAGGGGGGCATGTGAAAGAAGGTACAGATAAACCATTGTGGGTGTTAAATCTGGTAAAGGTCTTTATTCGGAAATAAGAAAGATAATTAAGGAGGAGCTGACCACCTTGACCTCTAGGGTAGACAAATTTACCTCTCTACTAGACGTCCATGTTAGTAAAGCAGACCACAGGGAGGCAGATCTACACCAGCTGACTAAATCTTTAGCCCATCTAGTCCACCCAAGAAAAGATCAGGTCCCAGAAGCTACCTGTAATACAACACCACAAGTGCAGAGCAACAGGGAAGTCTTGGTTTTACATTCAAACACACCTAGCAAACCAAGTGATACTATTGCCAGCTTAGAAAGCCAGGAGCCAAGACGGAGGTGGGAGGTGGGAAGGAAACAAAGACCCCCAGCAGAAGAACCCCAAGCTGAAGTAAATAAGCAACAATTGGGTGTGAAACATAGAATTAAAGAAGGTCAAGACCTCTGTACAGGGGCATTAGAAGGCAGCCCAATATTACCGTGTATTAACCTTCCCCCTGACGCTACACCATATGTCCTGATTTTAACCAACGTGCCAGAACTCAAAATGGGGCAAAGGGAATCACATCATGACTTAAAAAATAAATGTATTTTCTGGCTGTCTAAACAACTTCAATTCCCCCACAGGGATGCAAATGAGATTTTATTCACACGCAGGGTGGGGTGGGTAGGCCAAAGAGCCAAAGATATAGCTGGGGACACCATTGTGATTAATTTTAGAAATCCACAGGTTGTTAGGACACTTTTAACCCGCACCCATCAAGGGTATGAAGGGGGCATCAGGCCCCTCCCATTGGGGTACTTTTACCCCCCGAGACCAGCTCCTGACAACAATTTATGGACAGTCTTTGGGGCAGGGTCTAGATATCGGTATGAGCAAAATTTAAACATAGGGCAGGAGTATCCGAGCCCATTGTTTTTTAACCTCCCACTTGGAAATAGATTTGCTCCCCTGGAATTTGTAGACTGACTAAAACCAGTGCAGCCATTAGAACTAAAGAAAACCGAACAGGTAGACAGGAGGGTTGATGGAGCAGAAATATTCTATAGTGAGGGAATGGAGAAGCCAACTTTGACTCATACCACATCAGGCTTACCACCATTGCTAGCGCAAACAACTATAGGCCACCAACAGCTGATCCAAGTATCTACACCCATTAATCCCGTCCATCTTGCTATCAGAAAGAGCCCTAAGTTGGCTGCAGTGGCTCACGGAAACTTAAATCAGTCACCAAGCAACAAGCCCAAGTTCCGCGTTTTATCTTGGAACATTGCGGGTCTCATTTCCAAACAGGGAAACCCGGAGTGGGGATCCCTTATTGACGCAAATGACATCTGCATGTTCCAAGAAACATGAGCTAGAGAGGTCACCCATAGACCGGGCTATGTGACCTATTGCTTAACAGCCACCAGTGGGGGAAGGGGAAGACCCACGGGAGGACTGTGCACATGGGTTGCTGTGCACTTAGGATGCACTGCAAGGCAGGTTGATACAGCCTCACGTGATATACTCTGTGTCATCTTGAGTTTCCCCACTAAAACTCACGTGATATACTCTGTGTCATCTTGAGTTTCCCCACTAAAATCAGAATAGCTTTAATTAATGTTTATTCTCGCCCGGTTAGCTACGGCCAGGAGTCGGCTACTCTTGAGCAGCTGTCAACCTTCCTGTACACAATCCCTGACTTTATTCTGGTGGTCCTTGCTGGCGACTTTAATTGCCAGTATGAACCACTGAAGGACCTGATTGAGGGTGATATTGATGAGGAAGACCAGTACCGGTCTATTCCAGAACCAAATGCCCCACCAACGCGAGCCTGGACACCATTGGTACTTCAAATGAACACCCTCACATTGACGCATTCCTTCAGGGCCTGTAATGGTCGTACCAAGTCTGATTCTCCAGCGAAACATACTTATAATAGACCAGGAAGCTCTTCCATACTAGACTATATCCTGATGGATACCAATTCCTGGCATTGGGTGATCGACTTCAAGGTCATACCTAGATATGATAGCGACTATAATGCCCTGTTATTAGAGATTCTATCGCCCTGTTCCAGGGTTGTCCTTGATAAGCACCCTAATAGGCCAAGGCCAATTTTAGTTGGCTGCAGGAGGAGAGTAAGATGGGGGGCCCTCTGTAATTCTGAGGAAAAGTTGGCCTCCCTCTAGCAAATCGCCATCCCACACCTTGAAGTTGCCAATCAACTTAGTATCGCAGCTCCTCTTAACACAGTTTTACCAGAAATTGGGAGTAACCACCAAAGCCTAGTAACTGACTTGGCAAATATTTTTTTCCCTGTTACAAAACATAAATTAAAGGTGTCTGTGGGCCACTCCTGGTACAATGGTGACTGTCGAAGGGCCAAGCAATCATTAATCCAAGCAATTATAGCTAAGGATAGACTAATGATAAAAGACAAGCGGATTGCTTATAAAACCACCATCAGTGTAGCCAAAAAACAGTGGGAAGGTGATAAATGGGAAAGTATGAGGGTTGCTCTATGTTCTAGGGATATGCGGACCTTTTGGAACCTAGTAAACACTGGCTCCAAAGAAGGTAAATCGGCAGTAGAGCCAAACCTTGGGGCAGAAATTTGGAAGACCCACTTTGAATTGCTCTATGCAAAGGGGGAGGAAGAAGCTGGACAAATTACGAACAAGTCCACCAACCCACAGCTACCATTCCCTAATGCCCCAGAAATCACCCTTACAGAGATAATGGATTCACTAAGCAGAGTAACCCCTGCAAAGGCGCCAGGTTTAGACAAGATCCCAGGTGACCTTTTCCGCAATGAACCCAGTATTTGGGCACCATATTTCTGGACCCTATTTAATGCCATTCTACAGGGAATGCCAATCCCGACTACCTGGCTGGGGGCGGAGATTATTCCTATTTATAAAAAGGGTTCACCACTCCTCCCCGCTAATTACCGCCCGATTAGTCTCCTAGATGTTACTCAAAAAATCTATGCACGAGTGCTATTGGACCGTCTAGAGTGCTGGATGGAGGAGTACTCCATACTCAGCCCCTACCAGGCAGGTTTTAGAGCTAGGATGTCCACAATAGATCAGATTTTAAGGCTGCAACTCCTCTACTGGAAGACAGTGTCCTTGGGGGGAGGCAGCCTTTATCTGATCTTTGTGGACTTAAAATAGTCATAGATAGAGGTGTAAGACAGGGGTGTGTATTGGCCCCTACCCTCTTCTGTCTATTTATTAATGACCTCGTGGAGCATCTGACCGCTGGGAGGGATGTAGATGCTCCTAAGTTGGCGAACCACAGGGTTCCAGCCCTGATGTTCGCCGATGATACCCTGCTATTATCCAAGTCCCCAATGGGGATTCAACGGGCCTTGGATATTTTCCATTCGTTCTGTAAAAGTAGGGGTTTGGAGATAAACTCCCTAAAGACTAAATATATGGTCTTTAATGCAGGTGACTCCACACGTTCAAATCCTCTTCTAGATGGGAAACCACTAGAGAAAGTCACAGTTTTTGACTATTTAGGACTTACACTCACCGACAAAATGGAGTGGAATGCGCAAATAAAGAAATCCAGCTTAAAACTGGCCCAAACATCGGGGGGGCTAGCTAAGATGTTCAAGAAATGTACCCATAAAATGGTTGGCCCGGTAATGGAAATTTATAAGGCGCAAGCAAGGGGGGCGGCCCCCTATGGGGCTGAAATCTGGGGCCATCGTTCATCGGATCCCCTCTCCAGAAATGAGAATTTCTTTATTAGGCAAATTCTGGGTCTCCTGAAAAGTACACCACTGACGCCACTCCGAATGGACCTTGGGGTCAGTCCAATAGCTGAGGAAGTCGCCCTTAGACCCCTCCTTCACTGGAGACGTCTTTGGAGTACCCCAGAGTTAGTGGCTTTTAAAGAAGAGATGACTGAGGTGTTAAATCTGCAGGGGGCAGGCAAAATCCCATGGTTAGCCTACATTAAAAACACTCTAGTTGCCATGAGGATGGGCGACCTATGGACTAATGCTGAAGCAACTCCCTGACAACCCCCAGGAAGGTTCTTTCAAAGCTTTTCAGAGAATATAAACTAAATCTGACCAAGGTAAATCCCAACTCTGGTATATTGACTACGCAATTTCTAGAGGTTAAAGACCAATACAGGTTAGAACCTGTCCTCGATGCTATTCAGCCCCCCCTAGCCAAAAAACTTTACATACAATTCAGGCACGGTGTGTTACCACTCCGTGCCTTTACAAATAACTGGGGGGGTGCTTTGATCAAGGGCTGTCCGGTCTGGGATAATATTCCAGAGATGGACCAACACGTACTGTTTTTTTGTCCGGCATACAAAAAGATCAGGCGTCGTTGGCTACAACAGATCTGCCGGAACCTCGGGACAAACCATTGTGTTGAGGCTTACAGGATATTAAAATACGATACCAGCCTCCCTATTGTGTACTCAGTCTCTCGATATTTATTTTGTATGTGGTGCGCACGTTTAGCTATACTAAAATCCAGTCTGGTTTAATTGGACCCTTTTCCAGCCTTTTATTGTTTTTATGTACTTTTTTATAATTTTAACTTTTTAATACATGTAAATTGAATAGTTATATGTATATTAATTTTTTTATCTGGAGTTTTCACTAATGTACTTGCATCTATCCCTGGGAAATTGAACTATATGAAATGTGTCCCATTTTTTATCTGTGCTTTTATGGCCAGAAAGGCCGAAATAAAGATATTTTGAATTGAAGAAGTCAGATGGGACCAAACTCGTATTCGCTGTATGATTGTGTTGTGAGCTTGTCAGCTAGAAAATGAGTGTCCACCCTCTGTTGACAGCTGTAGATTTATTGGTGAAATTCAATGGTGTGTACCGAAACCCTTCTGAATCTAAACCTTGCTAGATCAGAAATACAGGATATGTGGTATTGCCTATCTAATTTTGTGGGGGCATTCCCAATTGTGGTTAAGTTAGTCAGAGCTGTTTTTTTGGGCTGTATCAAAGAACAGTTTTTTTATCTGATGAAACCTAGGCACTTTTAGCCTTTATGGCCCTTCTCACATCGTGTTACAGCAGTTAATGCATTTATTTAATTGCATTTTGATTATCGAAATGTAATATATCTTGACAGTCGGCATGCGTTACTTTTTGACGTCAGGGAGTGCCGATTGGCTGCTCTTGTAACTAAGGATATTTGACAACAGTTACTTTGTCCTTTCTCGATCCACTTTCTACCTGTGCTGAAGCGTTTTTCTATACATAACTTTGAATAGGATTTCATGCTTTGTATAACACCAGCCAACTGTTTCTCGTGCAGACCTTTCACAAATATACCCTAATATGACTATTGACTTCATCCAGTAGTAATCTTAAGATTATCACTCACAAAGGTGGCCCAATTGGTGGACGGGTGTTTATGGAGTACAAACTGGATAGATATATAGAACTCAATATTGAGTTTGTTTGTGTTACTGGGTACCCCAGGTTCTTTAAGGCCTGATTCTTAAAATCCTCTGCCGCTTAATTAGGTTCTGCAGCCCCAAGACACTCCTGTGTCATAACATTACCTGTCTGTCCAAGAATCTTCTCCTCTAAGGAGCGGTGAACTCACAACTACGCCACATCAGTTGGCTTGAATGTTGCAAAAGGCTTCTTGGATGTATGATTATATGGAATTTCCCTTTATAATGCTTAGAAAGCGTGTCTATTGGTTTTTCGTTCATTTTCAATGTTGACGTTTCTTATAGGCATAATTGTACTTTTATTAAGAATGTGAATACGTTGTAGTGTTTAAATTTGTTTTTAACATAACTTAATTAATGTACAGGAAAACACTAGAATTTTCATTTTATTTACTTTCAGTCTCCATACTAACCGCAGGCAAGATAGATGAACAGTTTCTTTTTTTACTAGTATTGTTTTAGGCCGAATTCCACTCCTGTTGCATGTGTAATTTTCTTAGTATCAGGTGTAGTTGATAGAGGATGTTGCTTGTAGGAAAACAATGAAGGAAAATTACACCACGTTTTAAGGTGTCAAGCTTTCTACGTCATGACGTGGTCAACAATTATGCAAAAAAGGTAAAGGGTACATAGAAGACTAGTTGAAACTTGAATTAAAGTTTTCGAAAGGAAGTACTGTGTATGAGCTTTTTTGGGGGAAGCGAAAAGATGGAAAGGATGCGTAGTTGTAGCTTCTCGCTGCTAAAACCCATATTAATTTTAGTAACTTTCTTATGCAATGACTATGTTATTCCAAAAGGGGCAGAGATGCTTTGCATCCTAATAATAAGAGAGTTAACAGAACCGGGGAAAATGTTGAATCAGCTAAAGAGGTCTCGCTTCCCTTTTTGAAGGCAAGCCCAGGTGAAATAAAGGCGAGTTAGTACATCTGGATGTGATAATGAAATGTGTGGGCTGCATTTTTTGAGTGGTTTGTCTCAGGTTGTACAATTGAAATGCAACAAATACCTTACTGGTAATCTTCATTTCTCCGGGGGCCATCTTCCCCATCCCATTCCTCATAATATAATGAAGAGTGCAAGGAATTGATGTGCCCATTTTCATATTTTGGTGCTCAAATGAGAAAGTCTGAAAAAGGGGAAGGTAGAAAAAAGAAATAGGGGGGGGCGGGGGGCGAAACTCACGGGAATACATACAAACTCTACGAGATTCTGCAGAGTTATGCATGTTGCGCTGCAATTTAGCACCAGTAGCGCAGAAAAATCAGCGCGAATAACCCATGAAGTGTGGAAGACCATTTGAGTTGATTTTGCTGCAGCTTGAGCAGAAAATCTACTTGAGCTGTGTCAAATCTACTCAAGGAGCAGCCCTTTTACCGCAGCCGCTTGCGACTGCCTACGTTAAAAAATGGCACTAGGGGGAACCAAATCTCGCTCACATTTCTTAAGCCTCGTGGGAAAATTTTCTGTCACGTGGCGATTTGCAAAAATTTGGCCGGAACTCCATGTTACAAGAGTAACGCAGAGTCGCCAATTTCCACCAATTCCGCTGGCAGAGTGAAACATTCCACTCACCCCTAAAAATAAGTAAACTGTGACAAAGAGAAAAAGCAAGGATGAAAACGAACTTGCAAGAATGAGTTAAAGAGAGAGAAAGTATAGTGTGGTGGAGGAAAGCGGCATGAGGCATCTTGTGTTTTTTTGATAAAAGAATTCCTCAACTTATCAGCAGCCTTTGATACCCTCTATCACTATACTGTCCTCAAAATCCTATGAAACAGAAAGGTTATTGAAGGAATTGTGCTAGAATCGTTCAGATCTGGTGCTCAGGGCCGGCTCTAGGGCGGTGCGATCGGTGCCACCGCACCAGGCGCTGACTTGGGGTGGGGGCGCCCTGTTTGCAAGTATATTTTCCTTTTAAAAGCACCTGCTGCCACGTTCCTTGCTTCCAGCAACTTTCAAGCATCAATAAAAACGTCAAGATCACTCCAGTGATTAATGTTCCTGCCGGAGAGAGATCGTAGGTTTGTCTAGTGGAAGTTTTAACTCATCATAAGGTAGCGCAGAGGGTTAATATGCCTATTGCAAAGAATGTGCACCATGCAGATCACAAAGTACATATAATGTAAACAGGTCATTGGGTTACTGCTTGTGTCCCAGGGATCCTTTGTTACTTGCAGTATAGAAGTTAAAATCCTAATATAGCATAGTGAGCTATTAACTGTCATCAAAGAGCTGCATGCAAACTACAAGATATATATCAGAGCTATATGTCTTTTTGCCCTGTCTTTCATTATCCTAAACTTGCAAAAAGGGTTCATTTGGGTAGAAGAAATCAATTTTTATTATTAAAGGAAACCCCTAACAATGATGTTATGTTTTAAATTCTGAATTTGTGCTTTTCCAGACCAAGGACTCTTAAACTATATCGCCTACCAGTATAGATGACATGTGACTCCTACACAACGTAGTCCTCTGTCTTATGTAACATTTCCCATACACTGATTTACACATGTATGATTGTCTCTGTGCCAATGTGTGTGTGATTTAAAGTGCTCTGACACCCTACACTTGTATGAGTGGCGCTATAAAACTAAATCAGTCTGAGAGAGAGTTGTTATAAAGATTTGAGGAGCACTGTTAAATGGTGGTAGAGAGGGAATCCATGCTAGATGTGGTCATTGGGAGGCGCCAACAAACACTGCCGCACAGGGCGCCACCAGTGCTAAAGCCGGCCCTGCTGGTGTTTCTTGCAGAACACAGCTGACCGAAATAATAAATCCCTTCCCTTCCTCTGTCACCTTTCCTTGTGAAGTACCTCCAAACATGAACATGGCTCTAAAATCTCTATGCAGAATTGCTAAACGATGTACTAATAAATCAGGCAGTCTCTTATCTACAGTATGCAGATGATACTCACCTCTATAGTTTATAGAGGGCAGCACTTCTAAAATTCTGGTTCAAAGTGGATCGAGCTGAGAAAAGGTCTTTTAATTACCACCTTGGTCAGGAATTTGCCCGCTCCCAACATACTCCTTGATCTCTCATTATCGACTCCATACTCAACCATCTCCAAATGCTACCATAGTGAAACCTCAATATATCCTAGGAAAATTGTAAACAATGTCTCAAGAGAGCATTAATTTTAAAATCTACTGCCATGGACTTGAAGACATTGCAGACAAAGCAACATAACTTGTTCACAGTTGCCACTGGTGAAAAGCAGGCACCTGGATCCTGCCATCTTCTGGGAAACAAAACTTCAGTACTCAAGGCTGGGCTTCGGCCTGTTTGATGTTGGTTAGATAGAGCTCAAATGGAAATACAAAGAAGCAAACTGTGCCTGCTGTTTTTGTTTGTAGAACAAAGAGTTTTGTGCGCTTGTTTTCTGTGTGTGCTCAGCCTTCGCTTGGGAGAGAAAGCGCTTTCTTAGTCCCCTCTTGCAGGAAATGAACATAGGAAACAGAACATCTGCCTTGCCTCATTGCTTCCATAGTACAGATGGCAAGTTAACCAAAGGGCTTGCTAGATTTGTGGCCAAAGTACTTGATGTCACGGACAAATTATATGATAAAAAGTCAGATGCTAATCTCTGACCTCTTTTAAACATTACATTACATGAGTCTTTTATAGTATGCACTGGCCTGCTCTTTACTGTTGCAGTACATATTTAAGCTTAATTATTATACTATTTGTTTACAATGTACATATATATATATATATATATATATATATATATATATATATATATATATATATATATTGGAATTGTTTTAATTAATGATCAGTAAAGCTTTATTATGTACAATTCGATTTACAGGGATAAGTCTGAATACTAGTAATAAAAGCTTCAGCTTTCTAGCAGAAACTGAACATTAAAAAGCCCAGCTCTCCATATCGTTGACATTCACTGATCCAGAAAATCTTCAATCCTCAAAAAAATCACACTGTGGCAATGCGCCAAGGATCTGGAATGCTATACCAGCACATCCGACGGGCCTTCAAAAGGAACCTCAAGCAGCGCTTCTTGAAAAGACATTTAATCATCTGCATCCACCCACTTTACCAGGTCTCTCTGAACCTTTTAGACAAATATGTCAACTGTCTCCTTAACTAGCTCAATTTCCTATCTTATGACCTGCATTTGCTTGTTTCATTGCTTTCCCATGCTATTCTCTGACGTGCTGTTCCACCCTCTGTCTTGATATGCTACAACAAGAACCCAAAATAAATAAATAATTAAACCCCAGCATTCGGCAGTAGCGGCAGCGGGGTCTCGAGAAATTTTGGGCTCCTGCAAATATTTTTTCACAGATTAAGCACTGGGGAAATCATGACGTTCTTTTTTTCAAATATTGCTTGCTCCCATGCCATCCACCTGGATCATGCATACGTTGTGATGTGTTACTTGCTTGCAGATTTGTTAAATCGGCTTTCCTTGCGCAAGTTTCGGTATTTGATCACTCCAGACCTATTTCTATGGAGCTGAACTGTATATGGACATTATGTTATTTTAGTAGGAGCAGATCAGACATGAGGTCCTCCTGCAAGTGGCTTTTTGAGTGCCAAGAGTTGGGTAACAAAGGCGTGGGCTTAGGAACATGGGGCAAAGATCCAGATATACAGAGGAAACTCTGACCGCAGTGATCCGATCAACATAAGGAAATGTGCTTCTGGGGGGAGGCCGTGGAACAAGACGTGTTCAGTTGACTGGAGGACTGACAGCAGGGCTGGCTTTAGCGCTGGTGGCGCCCGGTGCAACAATGTTTGTTGGCGCCCCCCCAAAGACCACCTCCGCCACGGATTCCCTCATTACCAGCCCTTAACAGTGCACCTCAAGTCTCCATAACCACTCTCTCTCAGATGTCTTTAATTAGTTTTATAGAACCACTCATACCAGTGTAGGGTGTCAGAGCACTTTACATCAAACACATATTACACAGAGACAACCAATCATAGGTATGTAAATCAGTGTGTAGGAAACGTTACGTAAGACAGAGGACTACAAGGTGTAGGAGTGACATGCCATCCATACTGGCAGGCAGTATAGTTTTAAGAGTGCTTGGTCTGGAGAAGCACAAACTCAGAATTTAAAACGTAACTCCATGGTTGGGGGTTCTCTTTAATAATCAGAATTGATTTCTACCCAAATGAACCTTTATTCCAACATTAGGATAATGAAATACGGGGGGGAATCATAAGCTCTAACCTATACCTTGCAGTTGTCATGCAGCTGTTTGATGACAGTTAACTGCTTACTGATCTACATAAGAATTTTAACATAAACTGCAAGTAACAATAGGATCTCTCTGACAAAAGCAGTAACCTCCGGGCCTATTTACATTATATGCTCTTTGTGATCTGCATGGTGCACGTTCTTTACAGTAGGCATATGAACCCTCTGCGCTACCTTACAGTGAGTCAAAACTTCCACACGACAAAACTCCGATCTCTCTCTCTCTCTCTCTCTCTCTCTCACGCTCTCTCCAAGAAGAACATTATTCACCAGAGTTATCTTGACATTTTTATTGTTGCCTAAAAATTACAGGAGGCAAAGAATGCAGCAGCAGGCACTTAAAAAAAAAAATAGGGCACCCCCACCCAAAATCAGTGCCTGGTGCGGTGGCACCAGTCGCACCGCCTTAGAGCCGGCCCTGACTGACAGAGAAGTAGAAGCACATTTGGGCGGGGTTAGTAGAGTTTTTTTGATCGGGTCAGTACCTTTACAAAGTTGTGGACAGGACCACAGGCACAATGGCACGCTCAGTGCATTGTAGCTCAGCTTTCATTAGTAAACTGCTAGTCTGTACTACTTGTTCTGCCACCCAGGCCCTCCCTGCCACCGCGGAATAATAGTATCTCCATGAAAGGGCCCATTTAATAAAGGAGCAGGCCTAGCAACTGCTACTGTTTAATATCCTACTCACCTGGGAGGTAATTATAGATATTTATGCTCGAGTAACTCCTGGTCAAAGGCACCATGGCACCTGTGAGCAAAATACACAAAGGCTTTAGTATAGGCTATGGCCGGATATGCGGAGAGAAGAAAGAAATACTTATTCTTCGAATGGCGGCTCCCGGCTTGGGAGTTCGGGCTTAGTTTTAAATGAAATAGCCCGTATCCTTTTTCAGAAACTGGCCATTTAGTCTTGCTGACTAACTTATATGATTAATTCGCTCAAAAGGTTGCCGCTCAAAGGCTGCTGGGTTGTCTGACCTGGCGTCTGGTGCTGATGTGTGCACACGTTCTGGTTTCTGTGGGCCTCAGTTGAGGTGCGTCCTTATCATCTGGTAATTCGTACTTTCATCGCATTTTATTTAGATCTGTACTTTGTTGTCCTTGCTGAATTGTAAAAGAGCCAAGGCCATGGACTCTTGCTTCAGGCAGTAAGCCTTTACTGCTCCCTTCTGGGTAGAGGGTGTCAGCAGGAGCCTGAACACATTAGACACTCTGCTTTAAAGACTGTGATGTATCTGCTGAGCCCTTCCAATGTTTCACTGCTCTTTCTCCCTCTTAGAACAAGCTCCCTTCAATGGTTAGAATTTTTAGATACAATTGTAGCCCATTTGCAAAGGCCATACTGTTCATTAAATGTCCTCACTTCTTCTATGCCCTTCCCAGTGGCGCAAGCCAATAACTCTTGGAAAGGGCATTTACAGGGAGTGGAGTACCACAGTCTCCTGCAGCGCATGTCCCCCACACAATCAGAGGGCCCTCCCATTCGACCAAAGGTGTATGAGTATCTATTGCATATGCGAGCCTCATGGCCCACTGAGTAGTTTCTGCAGGGGGCCACATCATTTTGTGTTTCACGACTGGGCTTTTAATGACTGATTTGGCCCTTGGCAAATGGTTATACTGCTATAATAGTGTCTTTTATATATTTGCAATATGGTTGATTACCATGATATATTAGTAAATGTATCTTTATCTCCAGCCATTAAATCTAAGACCTATTGTGTGCTGAGCTTTCTCCTTGAATGAAATGGTAAGGTCATCACACCTCTACACACTTGAATCCTTCGTAATTACATTCACAAGTGTTTTATTCCTTACTTTGGGTAATAAAAACCAGATCCCGCATTGACCAAATAATCAAGTGAGTGAGTAAACAGAACTAGCCACCAAGGCAAAGAATTCAGTCACATTCTCCTACTCTTATTGTTAAAATCATGTAAGGACTCTCATCACCAATGTTCCCTGTAAAGTGCACATGCACACCCTCTCTTCCCCCACCGTGCAGACACTATTGCAGGGGCGACTCCTCCATTATGGCAGAGGAGCGTCGCCCCGCCTGCTGCGAGTGCAGCTGGCACACACATTAATAAAATGGTACTAAATACCATTTTATTAATGTGTCCCTGGCTCGTGCTGTTACAGCACAATGGCAGGGGGTGGGGCTGATTAGTGCAATCGCACTATTAAGGCAGCCTCCTGCCAGTGCGCATGTCAGATTGGCCAGCTGTCTAGAGCCGGCCAATCTGACCAGCGCACTTCAGAGCCTGCAATCCCAGGGCGGAGAAACAGCCGAGGGATTGCAGCCGCAGGACCCCAGCCTCAAAATGAGCGCCGGGTTAACCTGCTCCAACCAATCCTGGAGCTGCACCGGTTTGTTTCGCTTTGTACAAGGAAGGAAGTCCTTCCCTTTCTGCCCGAGTCAGCGCCAGGAGGAAGAAGAAGGAGCCTGCATCCAGAGCCTGTGCTGCAGCGAGGACACGGAAAAAAGCGTCTTTTTAAAAAAAATGTTTATTTGCTGTCTGTTTCCCTTCCCTCCTCCCCACCTCCCCGTCGTACCCCCCCACCCCCCCCCGCACACCAGCCGCTACTGCACTATTGCCAAGCGTGCACTTTTCTGGCACGTTGCTTCCTGCATCACACGAGAGTGTGAAGCCGTTCATTGTCAGTTCTGCATTGAAAAAACAAGCAGCTCGGAAACACGGTTACTATCTTCGCAGCAGAGCAGGCCAAGAAGCGGCAGCCCGTCCAGAGAAGAAGTCACAGTGCACAAGGATACCACCAAATTCCATCAGGTTCGAGTTTTTCCAGGGTCTCGGAGTTACAGCGGGCCACGGAATTCAGGCGGCTCAATAAAACATATGCCGCTTACTGTGTCAGTATCGAGGTTGGTGGGTGGCATTCAGGAGCGAGTCTGTTTTACCGACAGTAAATCAGTGAATCATGCTTATCAGCAGGCTGGCTGTTCTACACAACTCGGGGGTGATCTCTGCGGGTCTTGCTACATAAAATGTTTATTTTTTACCACAGCACTGAGGGCATTGGTAAGGGTTTGGTGTCTGTCTTTGGTCTGTAAAGCCGATTAAAGGGGACTTGTGTGATCTCTGTCAGGGGTGTTTGATTTTGTATCTCAGCACCTTCTGCTACGGACGACACATTTTAGGACAGGAAGGGGCTCTGTATTTGCCTCTGATGGAGAAATCTGGGTGGCTTACTACTGTGCACTTTGCCTGCTTGTAGTGTGGTTCTAGGACGTGTGATAGTTATGTGACTGCTATGTTTGAAAACCATTATGTTCGAGAAACTCGTGTCTTAAGCGGGTGAGCGTGGCGCCTCCATCACTGCGTGCATGGCAGTGGCAGCTCGCCGAGGGAGGGGCGGTGAGGCAGGGGAGGGGCAGTGAGGCAGGGGAGGGGCAGGGTGGGGGGTAGTGGACTTGGACTTACGACGGACAGAACTCCCTCTGAGTTCTGTCCGTCGTATGTCTGAGTTCACTACCCCCACCCTGCCTCTCCCCCGCCCCGCACCACTCCCTCGGCGAGCCGCCACTGGTGCATGGTATGTTATCTAGGGTGACCAACCGTCCGTAAATTTCACGGACCGTCCGTAATTTCGACCTCATGTCCGTTGTCCGTGACGATCCCTTTTACGGACGCCTTTTGTCCGTAATTTTAGGCATTGGGGAACATCACTGTTCCACTGCCAGAAGCGTCAGCTCCCTGATGGGGCCGCCACGCACTCAGCCTCTGAGAGCAAGACAAGCCCCATCCGCCCATTGTCATTCTGTATGGGGCTGATTGCCACATACAGAATGACAATAGGACAGTCTGTGCTCTTAATGCAATGTGGTGGGCCTCCTGCAGCCTCGGTCTAGGGCAGGGCATTCAGTCATGTGGTGAAATGCACAGAAACGCCAATGCTGCTACACGAGAATCCAGTTCATGAAAAGAAGGCGGTGAAACAAGTTAAAAAAAAAAAAAAAGGGTTATGGGTCTTTCACTGTCTCATCATTTTAAAACGGAAGCATTTTCAGTGTTATATTCAACAAAGGCATGGTTGCTGCTTTTTATTTTATGCAACTGACATCCATTGACAAAGCCAATAGTTCTGGCTTGTAGATGTAAAGCTACTTGTTGTGTTATATATCTGGATGCAATGAAAGAAGCAGCAAATTACCAGGTGGGCGGCACACTATGCTAAGCACAGATTTTTAGCTTAGGTGTTTTAAGCCATGCCCTTAATTACATCGAACACCCCCTTGGGGAGACCCCCCAGTTTTTTCATCCCACTTAAAACCCTGGAAACAACACCATGTCACAGTGGCACTGTGCTTCATGCATGACTCATGACATCCACTTTTTTCACATTTCCTATGTGCAGGGGCATAGTGAACCCTCTCCTGCCCCACCTCTTGCTTTCGGAAC
Source organism: Calotriton arnoldi (assembly GCA_963921515.1). Taxonomy (NCBI): domain Eukaryota; kingdom Metazoa; phylum Chordata; class Amphibia; order Caudata; family Salamandridae; genus Calotriton; species Calotriton arnoldi. Next base: position 2,937,539 of record CAWUFW010000871.1, read on the forward strand.
TCTAGCAGGGGTGAAGTCCTTGATGGGCCTCTTCTGTCTGCAACTCTGCAGACAAAGGCTCAGCTCCTAATTAATGTGAAAAAGTGAGTAAGTGAAGGGATGGGTGGATGGCTGGATGGATTAGTGAAAGGATGAATGAAAGGGTGAATGGATGGATAATGAGAGAAAGAATGGACGGGTGAGTGGACGGATCGATGAGAGAAGGTAAATACATGGATGTATGGGTGGAAGGGTAGATGGACGGGTAAATGGATGGATGAGTGGATGGATGGATGAGTGAAAGGGTGGATGATAGATGAGTGAATGGGTGGATGGATGAGTGAACTGATGGGAGGATTGGTGAATTGATAAGTGAAAGGATGAATGGATGGATGGATGAGTGAAAGGGTGGATGTAAGGCTGGATGAGTGATTGAAAGGTAGGGTAAACGGACAAAAGGGTGGATAGATGAGTGAAGGAGTAAAAGGGTGGATGGATGAGAGAAAGAATGGATGGATGAGTGACGGAGTGAAAGGGTGGATGGATGAGAGAAAGGATGGATGAGTGATAGGGTCAATGGATGGATGAGTAGATGGATGGGTGGATGGAAGGATGGATGACTAAGTTAAAGGGGGATGGAGAGAGAAAGGGAGGATGGATGGATGGATGACTGAAAGGGTGAATGGGTGGAAGGATGAGTGACTGGGTGGATGAATGAGTAAGTGAAAGGATGGCTGGATCGGTGAAAGGTTAAATGGCTGGATGGATGAGTGTATGGATGAGTGGAAGAGTGGATGGATGAGTGTATGAATGGGTAGGGTGAAAGGAGGAATGGAGGGATGGATGAGTGAAAGGGTCGATGGAGGGATAGATGAGTGGAATGATGGATGGATGGATGGATGGAAGGATAGATGATGGATAGGTTTGCAAATGGTTGAATATTGATATGGATGGGCACACAGATAGGACAGAATGAATGGTGAAAGATTGAATGATGGATGAAAGAATGTTTACACCTTGAAACCCCCATTATCTTAAGTAACATTTCCTATACATTGACTTTTACATTTATATAAGTCATTGTCTTTATATAATATGTGTGTGATGTAACGCACTCCGACACCCTGTCCTACTTACTTGGGTTGAGTAGCATTATAAAAGAAATTAAATACACATGAGAGAGGGTCTTTGTGCAGATGAGGGGCACCATTGAAGGGTGGTTGCAAGGCCGGACTGGCCGGACCGGGCATCAGGGGTTTCCCTGGGAGGCTGGAAAGGTGGGGTGGGGGCTGTTTTGTTACCACAAAAAGACCTGCACATTTGTTCAAAGCTGCGCGCATACTGAAAAACCATGAAGTGCACAATTGGCTCAACCTAATATAAACTTATTTTCACTTGTACTTAAGTGGTTGTCTATTTACTTACTTATATACTATTGCGCAACCTCCTCTGATGTGTCTGCAAAACTTACCTTTTGTCCTGAATTTCGACCTCCTGTCCTGAATTTTTGTCCTGAATTTTGACCCTTTGTCCTGAATTTTTACACTCACTGTCCTGAATTTGCACCCATGCCAGTTGGTCACCCTAATGTTATCCCGACGATTGGTTTTGAAGACTGGGGTCTGGTTGGGCTGTGAAAATTAAGCACTATGCTATGCGGTTCTGCCTCGCTTTACCGTTTTGCAGCATCACAGTGATACACTGCCGTTTTTCAAAGAGAAACGTGCACATTTTTTTTTTGTCCACGTGCCTTTCCCTTTCCTATACACACTTTCTTCGTTTCTACCAATTCCTTGGATTCCTCAGCATTCATCGGGTATGTCTCAGAATGCATTTCCTGTTTCTTGCGTTTCTTTAGTGTTTCCTCATCGTTCCTCACCATTCCACTCTTCTGCCCCAAGTTATTGGTCAACTCAGTGTCCAGCTGTGGTTTGCTGCTGTCATACCCCATAATGTTGTGCAAGTACTCTCTTCCTCTCTCTCTCACACTCTCTCTCTCTCTCTCTCTCTCTTATACACACCACACACACACGTCTCCAGATTCCTTGCAGTTGAGCACAAAACTGTTGTTGAGCTATGATTGCTGTGTTTGCATCCTGTACGTCCCCCGAAATATAAATCCCATAGGATATAATGGAATTTGCATTTTGGCGGACGGGATGTCCACGACCGTTGTGATGGAGTAACCCATCCGCCAAGATCTAAATCAGGCTCAGTTTTTGTTGAAATAGTTCATCCTAGGCATACATTTTCTACTGGTGAGCTATTTTGACATTTTGTATGTTTTTATCTGTTTGAAGCAAGAAAAGACAATGAATGATCTATACCCGTTTTTCCAACTCTTCATATTCTCAGAATCATCTCTAAGCTCCAATCGCTCCCTTGAGAAGTAAATATACAGCCAGGTATAGAAATGCATTACACAAAATATTTTTCATTTCTGCACTGTTTAGGGTTTCGCATTTTATTTATGTCACTTCATTTGAGAAATTTTGTCTATGAAATGGAAGCCCATGTTTGTAGAATTACTACTAAAGATCTTTAAATAGTATCAATGCTTTTGCCAATCAATAGTAAGAATGGTCTTAAAACTCATGATCCTGCAATGCCGTGAAGACATATGTTTGTAAAGAATGGACATATTGTCTAAAAACATACTATTTTTTGTATGGTTGCTTGGAATTAATTATATCCCCTGAATAGTCATCCATGCGCTCTGGTGACTCATTATTTTCTCCTACTTATACATAAATACAAATTGTATGGTGTCAACATCAGGAAGTATTCAATAAGCTCCTACATTTTTGTAGTAACCACATACTAATGCTATTGGGAATGTTTTGCCAGCTTGTTATGTTTACAAAGATAGCATCTGCACCTCGAGCTCATGATTTAAGATTATTGAATTTGCACATGTACAAGAGTATTGCTTTAACCTATCTGCATCCTACAAATTCATCCATCAACTTAGAACTGGGTAATACATCCTTGTCTGTCGTCCTGATACTTTTTCTGGCTCACCCATAGGAGCCACACTATTTGCCAGTGGGTCTCTCCTGTGACACCTATTTCCTTTACCAATTTTTGCTTCCCCATCCCCCTACAAATGGCCGCTATACATATGCATCTGCGATGGCCTTCTTGTAAGGGTTTTAAGGTTGAAGCCTACCAGATAGTGCAGCTGTCTGGTTGCTAAAGACTTCTTGGGGACATTCTGAAAACTGACCTAGGTATACATACTTCACATTGCTTACCATTGGCTTTGTGGTTTGTAACTCACATTTGCTTGCTTTCCATTTGCTGATTTTATTTGTTTTGGGCTGTTCAGCATGTCTTTGTCTCCCCTGTTGAGCATAGCCTGTTTACTGTATTCTTCCACGAGTGCTCACTTTCTTTAAACAGGCCTTTAATTTTTTTCCTCATATTATCACATTTGCTGAGCACTCAAAGACGGAGGTCAAATGCTGTCTTCTAAGGAAGTTTGGTGTTTAGTTCTTTTTTCTGACTTTAAAGTGAGAGGATTTATCTGACAATCTGGGGGTGTGAAAGGAAAGGCTTTTTTTCTAGAATACAACTAAATTAAAATATCTGTAAATGAACTCTGCAAATATTTAAGAATATATCATAAAGTAGGAAAGCTCAATTGAAGCATTTTTTTGCAATTCTTTTTTTTTTTTTATTTAAAATACACAGTATCAAAATACATATATACATATATCTTAAGTCAGAACACAATAGTAATTCAGTTCATTCCCCTGTGCAAAAATTAATATCAGTCCATCATGGGGACATTCAATGCAACCGAAAAATATCAAACATAAATACATAGAACCACATTTTACACCAGAGGACAGTAGCGATTCGGATCAGTTCCCTCAAATAAACGTTAGTATCAACCCATCATATAATCAATCATTGCCCCCCAAACATAAAAAACAACTTTTCGCTTTCTGAGCCCTTTAACAGAATACAGACTAAACTCCAAATTAAAGATGTTGTAAAATCTAGCACGCCACATTTCAAAAGATGGAGCCTCCAGCTGCAGCCAAGAGGACGCTATACATAACCGTGCTACTGCCGTGGCAATAAAAATTAAATAACGAAATTTATACATTGGCATCCCTTGACATAGATCTTCCCCAATCCCTAACAACATGATGGAGGCCGAGATTTTTATAGACACTCCAGTAACCTCTGATAAAAACCTATCCATACATCCTAACAAAGGGGTCAAGTTGGAACAGAAATAAAATATATGGAGGATATCAGCATTGTCTGCGCCACACCGAAAACATTTCCCATCATTTTCTCCCCCCCATTTCAACATCTTCGCAGGGGTGTGGTACAGGTTAAACAGCGTTTTATAGTGCTGGGCTTTTAGGTTAGCTGCAAGGAGAATTTTCCCTGCAATATCAATTGACTTCTCTAGAGAGACCGACTGGTCTCCCAGCCAATTTCCCCATTTAGTATTATACTTATCTAGGTCATCCATCCTAGCAGCTAACAGTATCTTGTAAAGAGACCCGATTTTTTCCTGACACCTAATAGTTTCAACTATCTTATACGGTGCCATACTGGTTGTTTGTTTACCTAAGAAATCTCGTATTTGTAGGAATTTGAAAAATTGAGTTTTAGGTAAATGGTATTTATCCGCCAAACATGAGAAGGAAAAGCATACCCCCCGGCCTGATAAAAGTCACCAATTTGAGTGATGCCTTTCGATCTCCAATCAGCTGCCACATAATCCCAGAAAATCGATGGAAGTAACCCAGCTGCAGCAGTAGGTGTATAAAATGATAACCCTGGAATCTGCCAGTTTTTTCGCACTGTCTTCCAAACTTTAAAAACTGATCCCAGAATTTTAAAGCGAGTTCTTTTATAGTAACTACCATCAGTTCTTTTAAACAGACAGTTGTTAACCCCAGAGCCCAAGACCATCTGATATATTGAGGGGGCCTCGGCTAGGTTGTTCAGTTCCTCTCCAGTCAATAAAATACGTATATTTGATAAAATACACGCATAATAATAAAGAGCAAAATCGGGAACCGACCAACCACCCCTGTCCCGAGGAAGAGTCATGAAGCGGGCAGCTCTGCGTGGTTTCCCTGGGGCCCACAGATACCTGGCACACAATGATTGTAGATGTTGAAGTTGTCCGCGGGGTACTTCCAGTGGAACTGCTCTAAAAAAGTACATAACCCTGGGCAATATATTCATTTTAAGGACATTAGATCTGCCGACCAAGGAGAGGTGTAAACACTCCCATCTCTCTAGTGACTGTTTCACCTTACCGATAATAGCACCCCAGTTAACCTCGACTAACTCTTTTAAACAGGCCCGAATCTTAATGCCCAAATATGTAACTTCCTTGACTACTCTTGGATCATTAACCAGAGTTTGACTCGAATAAAGAATTTGTGTTTTTGATATGTTGAGCTTGTAGCCTGAAACCGATCCAAACTCCTGAGCCAGATGTTCAATTTCAGGTAGAGCCACAACAGGATTAGATGTTACAATCGCAATGTCATCGGCATAAGCCAAAACACGGAAATAATCCTGCCGAACAATGAAAGGTGCAATCTGGTCGCTCTGCTCTAGCATAATTAAAAAAGGGTTAATGTACAACGCGAACAGGAGCGGGGAACAAGGACACCCCTGTCGTGTGCCTCTAGAGATCTGAATTACCTCAGAAGTATACCCCATAGAGCATATCTTGGCCACAGGAGAACGATATAAAGCACGAAGAGCCTGAATATACCCCTGGCCAATCCCCATTAGCTGTAGAACCCCCCAAAGGAAGTCCCACGCAACGCGATGGAATGCCTTTTCGGCGTCGAGCAAGATCAATCCTAAGTCCCTGGACTCTACCTGCGCGATATCAAATAAAGTCACTACTCTACTTATATGGTTCACAGTCCCCCTTCCCGGTATAAAACTGTGTTGTCTTAAAGAAACCAGGGGGGAGATGACCTTCGCCAACCGATTCGCAAGAATCTTAGCGTAAATTTTCCCGTCGCAGTTGACGAGAGAAATTGGACGATAGGACCCTGGCAGATCAGATGGTTTATCCTTCTTTTTGAATATGATGATATTAGCCTCATCCCAAGATCGAGGTGCGTCCCCCATTTGTGCTGTTTGGAAAACCGCAAGCATACCAGTTTTGAGATCTTGAAAAAAGGTCTTATAAACCTCCAAAGGAAGCTTATCCGGGCCTGCGGCTTTACCGATCGCCATACTATTGATGGCCTGGTCTAATTCGTCAATAGTGATAGGGCTGTCCAGCATCTCGACTTCCTCCCGATCCAGCCGTTCCCATAGTGAACATGGGAGCCCTAGATCCGCAGGATGTCGCCCCATATCTTGTTCTGTATAGAGTTCTGTGTAGAAGTCATAAAAAACCTTAAGGATCTCTTGAGGGTCATGTACTAAGTTACCCAAAGCGTTCTTCATGCCATTAATTCTCTGCACAGCCTCCTTCGTGCGTAACTTCTGAGCTAAACAGCGTCCTGTGGCCTCCCCATATTCATAGCAATCTTTTTTGTAAATTTGATATTTTAGCGCAATTTCTTTACTCCATAACAGATTAATGTTAGCTTTACATCTAGCCAAACTAATTTGAATATCCGTGATATTATTACCAGCCGATATTCCCCCTGCCAGATTCTCTTCTGCTGTTTTAAGTTTGTTATATATCGCCTGAGCTGCCAATTTAGCCTGCTTTTGTTTATGTAGTCCATAACTCAGGACTTCTCCTCTGAAACAGGCTTTGAATGTATCCCAGACAACCCCACATGACGTGGAGTGCCGATTGATTTGAAGGAAGTCTTTTATCCAGACCTTCATGTGGTCAATAAAAACATTGTCCAGAAGGTGTTTCCTATCAAAAGTAAAACCACTTGGAGCTATACATGTCCCAAGAGCGGGAATATCCAATACTACTGGCGCATGGTCGGAAGTGATTCTTGGGTAGATTTGTATCTTAATTCCTGCGAACAATAAAGGGGATACAAAAAAATAATCAAGCCGTACTAGCTTACTATGCGGGTAAGAATAAAACGTAAACCCTGGATCTTGCATATGGATACTGCCCCAAACATCCTTCAAACCATGATCAGCAACAAATGATATAAGGCCTTAAACACCTTAGGTTTCCTACCTTTATAGTTCTGAACACAAGATTGAAGCTCTGTCCCACTCAGATTAATGTTAAAATCCCCACACAATACCAGTGGAGTAGGCCATAGCGCCAGTTCCCCGTTTAAATACTCGAGAACGAGGGTCTCATCAAGGTTAGAGCCATATACTGTGCACAGCATGAACTTTTCTCCCCCCGAAATACATTCCAAAATAGCCCAACGTCCTTGATTATCAGCTAACTGACGTCCAGTTGTTTGTATTGTTGATCTAGCTAACACCGCTACTCCCCTAGTCATAGTTGATTGTTTTGAGGCTGCTAAGACAACATAACCCAATTCTGACAGGATCTTCCGCTTCCCCCATGGTATATGAGTTTCCTGCAAACACACTAAATCGGGCTGAATCACGCAAAGCTCTGCAGCCACTCTTTGTCTCTTATTATAATTATTTAACCCACAAACATTTAAAGTACAAATTCGAAGACCTACCTTAGCCATACATTAGACAAGGGTACCAACATTTGCTCCGTTCTAGGATAACGTAATCTTAAAACTCTCAACATATCAACGATACTGTGGATTACTTTTCCATTTTTGTCCCCCCCCTCCCCCCCAGACCTCCCCCAAACCTCCACCCACCTGACCTCCCCTCCCCCCCACCCTCCAGAACCTACCCCACCCCTTCAGTGAGGCTTTAGGACCGAAGGTCCTAGTGATGACGAGCTCCCGCCACCCGGATGACCCCACCACACCTAAAGACCACCCCATGTGCGAAAAAACATACAACAACTGCAACCAAAAAAAATAAAAAACATCCCCATAGACCAGACCAACAATGGAGGTGCAGTAGTATAATTTTATGCATATGACAAAAAAGGATCGCTCATAGGGTGCTATAGAGCAAGAAGAAAAAAGGAGGAAATGTACAAATCAAAACCAGCCAGGCCACGCGCTAACCAGGAGGGAAGACCTAGGCACAAAAAAGCTTACACATCCTAAGAGGAGTAGTATAGATTCAAACATGATAAACATAGCCCGAATATCAATAGCCAACACAACTACTTTACTTTCACAAGGATTGTAGAAACTCTTTAGCTTGCACCTCGGAAGTGAAAAATCGAGTGTGCTCTTTATGAAGGACTTTTAACTTAGCTGGGTTTAATAAGAAAGCTTGAGCCCCTTTGGCTTGAAATGTTGCAATAAGCTGGCGTAACTGCCAGCGTTTTTCAACCGTTTGATGACAATAGTCTGGCCTGACAATAAACTCCATTCCTTTCCCAGCTCTCTTTTTATCAGGATGTGCTAAATCAAATACAGCTTCCCCGGGCAAGAAAATTATTAAGAGATATCAAAATAGCTCTAGGTCTAGTTAATGTTTGGCCAGATCGAGGACGGAGGGAAAAAGGAAAACGATGTGCCCTCTGTATCTCTCTCTGCCAGTCCCACTGGGTAAGTTCGGGGAAGGCCTCCGTAAACAAGTCAATAATAAACTTGCGCGGATCCTGCCCTTCCACGCCCTCAGGAATTTGGAGCACTCAAGTTATTTCGGCGGGACCGATTTTCTAAGTTGACCAGTTTCCACTGAGTGTCCTCTTTCATAGCTCGCAGGGTCTCAGTCAAGGTCTTCTGTGCTGCCAATTCATCCTCTAGGCTCGAGATACGGGCTTCCGCCTCGTTGAACCTCGTAGTAAACTCCGAACAAGTCTTGGCTACACAGCGCACTGAATTCTGCAATTTGCGGCATGAGCTTTGAACCCTCTGACTCTCTGCACGTGTCTCCTCCCTATGTGTCATGATGGTTTGATAGATCAAAGCCAATGAGACCTCTTCTGATGGTAATTCTGCCGCTTTTTCTTTAACATTGTCCATGCTATCACCTTTACTAGTGCCAATTTCTATTTCTGTTGAAAAGGAGTAATCCCATTGTAGAGCATTGCTACCGTTACTACCATCCATCTGGTTAGCTCCTTCTCTGACTTCAGGGTTTTTACGTACTGTCCGAGGACTATCAACTGACGTATCACCTCCCGTATCCTCCGGCAGCGTACTGCTATGATCGCTCCCACCACCGTCATGCAGACTGGTCTTAGCCTGCATCTTCACACTTGACTCTAAATCATCACTGGAAGAATCCGAATGATCCGAAAGGGAGAAAAAATAGTCCCCGGAATCTATCTCCTTCATAGGAGATTTGATGTTTTGGCAGACCTGCTCCTTGCCAGAAACAGATTCTTCAGTATTTTCAACGTTTGGGGTATTCAGTACCTCCAAGCCATTATTATTTAGTGCAGTTCCAGGGGTAGGTGCATTACCTGTAAGGGTCTGTGAGGAGCCCAGACAAGAAGCTCCTCCGTTCGTTTGAATAATATTCAAGATAGGTAATGAGCCAGAATCAGTATCGTCCATAACAGTATGGGCACTAGGACAGTCTTTTTCCCCAGGATCCTGTTATCCAGAAAGGTCAGATACCTTCCTACCCCCTGTAGCAAGCAAAGGAGAGTCCACCAAAGAGGGCTGTGCGAGTTTTTTTTTATCCTTCCCAGCAGAGAATAACAGGGGGATGGTGCGCTTACGTAAGCTGTCCTTTGAAGACTTTTCGCCTGCTGCTGCAGTTGCTGCGGTATCTTTTTTCCCGGTTTTCCCGTTAGTGCTCACGTTCTTGCTGCCTACAGCGCCAGCCCCTGTTCCAGCAGGGTCGCCCAAAGGAGGTAGCCTCCCTCTCCCGGCCTTGGGAGGCATTGTCTGCGAAGCGCAACTTTCTCCCCTCCGGCTTCCGTCAGACGCGACTTCCGCAAAGCAGACCCAACGCCAACTCCTCACAACACTCCAGTAGACGACGGGGAGCCGCCAAAGCTTTGCCGAGAGAGCGGTAGTAACAGAGCCCAGCATGCCCAGAAAATCGCTCCGAGAAACCGGCGCAGATCCCCTCATACGTATGGGAATTCCGTTCGGTTTGTAGATTCTTCCTCCTTTACCATATTGCGTGAATCTCCATATAGGTGCGGGAGTCCGGGAGCAGCCAGCTCACTCGTCCGAGCTTGCGGACGCCATCTTGCCTCAATTTGTATTTTTTTGTAATTCTAAAGTTAGGTGCAATCAAATATTTTAAAACGATCAAAACAAATCAATACACTGGGTGATGCCATTTCACACATTATCGTTTGTGTGCTGTATAGTTTTATTAGTAAAACTGTATGTCTGTGCAAATGCAATGGCCATCTCAGTTGAAAAAGTGTTGTCTGTAATGGCAGTGCACTACCACACCATGCATACTCCACTCTGTCACTCCATTCTACGATGCTCTACTCCACTCTTTGCCACTCTTTGCCCCACCATTCTATGGCCCTCTCTGCCACTCCACTCTATGCAACTCCATGCCACTCTACGCCACTCTATGCCACCCTACTCCATTCTACGCCACTCTACTCCACTCTATGTCACTACACTCTACGCCACTTCACTTTACTCCACTCCATTCTACGACACACTACTCTACGACACTCTACTCCACTTAACAGCGTTTCACTCTACAACACTCTACTCCACTCTATGCCATTCCACTCCACGGAACTCTAAGTCACTCTACACCACTTATACCACTCCACTCTATAGTACTCCACTCTAAGAAACTCTACTCTATCCTACTCAACTCCACTCCACAATGCTCTATACCACTCTACTCCACTCTACACCTTTCTAAGCCACTCCATTCTGCCACATTCTACCACACTCTAGGCCACTTCACTCTAGGCCACTCTACTCCTTTCAATGCCACTTCACTCTACGACACTCCACTCTATGAAACTTCACTCTACTACACTCCACTCTACGACACTCTGTGACACTCTACGCCACTCTGTGACTCTCTATGTCACTCTACGCCAGTCCACTCTACTACACTCCACGTCACTTCACTCCACTCTTTGACACTCCATACTATGCCACTCAACCTTATGACATTTTATGACATTTTATGACACTTTACTCCACTCCACTCCATGACAGTTTACTTCACTCTACGACACTTTACTCCACTCTACACTGCGACACTTTATGACAATCCACTCTACTCCCATCCACTCTACATCACGCCACTCTACTCCACTCTACTCTACACCAGTCTATACCACACCACTCTATGACACTCCACTCTACGGTACTACATGCCACTCCACTCTACGACACACTATTCCACGCCACTCTATATATCTCCACAGTACTCCACTATATGGCACTCCACTGCATGACACGACACTCCACGCCACGCCACCCTACTCTACTCCACTCTACGCCACCCTACTCTACTCCAGTCTTTGCCACTCCACTCTGCACCACTCCACTGCTTGCCACTCTACTCCACTCCATGACACTCTACGACCCTTCACTCTATGACACTGTACTCTACAGCCCTCCACTCTACAACCCTTCATTCTACTCTACGACACTCTACTCTACGACACTCTGGTCTACAACACTCCACGCCATTCTACGCCACTCCTCTCCACTCTATGCCACTCCATTCTATGCCACTCCCCTTTATTACACTCTACTGCATTCTATGCCACTCCACTCTATGACACTCTATGCCCCTCCAATCTATGTCCCTCCATTCTACGCACCTCCACTCTGCGTAATTCCTGCTATGCCACTCTATGTCACTCCACTCCACTCTACGCCACTCCATTCCACTCCACTCCATGGCACACTACTCCACTCTACTACTACTCAACTCTACACCACTCCACTCTATGCCACTCTGTGCCACCCAACTCTATGACACTCTATGCCACTCCACTCTAGGCCTCATCTTTGCCCCTCCACTCTACTCCTCTCCACTCTACTCCCCTCCACTCTTCACCACTCTACACCACTCCACTGTATACCACTCTACTCCACTCCACCCATGACACTCCACGATACTCACTCCACAACACTTCATTCTGTGACATTCCACTCTTTGAAAAGTTCTTTCACCCTTTCGAGAGATGAGGACAGGCAGTCATAAAGGACATTCTTCTCAATATTCTCAACAGACACATTTGCCATAATATGTGCACATCATCAGCAGGTTTGATGTTTGAACTGATTCTTACACACTGCATATTGTGAGCACAAGAATGTTACTCACCTCGGTTCACTGCACGTTGTATCTTAAGGATAAGTGATTGAAGAGATGCCTCCAGGGAATGTAATGCTGCTCCTCAACGACAGGGCTATATTCATTGTTTCCTATCACATTCTTAAAATATCATGTAGCTATGTGCTTTCTGTATCCTTTTTCGCCCAGATACTGGAATCATATACCATGAACAGCCATCATGTGCTAGGCCCAACCATTATATGCTAATTGGTAGCCAATATACCCCCAGGTGCAGCCTCAGATGCCTTCTTTCCTCTGCTACACTCCTGCCACTATGTACGTGAGGGGCTCTGGTGCGATGTTGTTAGGCCTAGGGAGTCTGCCACAGCAGGAACCTGTATTTGGAAAGAGAGTATGACGTTTTCTCTATTATACTTCCAATCACCATCGCGCCACTTTAGGGCCAACTGTACACAACTGGACACTGCAAGTGAGGGTACTTTTAGCATGAAACGCAGAGTAAGCAAGAGTCCTTTGCATTCTCCGCCAATGACATTGCCTCAGGTACTATGGACAAATAGTCCGTAACGGAAGCGGAAGGTTTCGAACCGCCACCTCTGGCGTCTCATGATTGACTACCGTGCTGCTTAGGATTCCCTCACGCGCCCACCGTTAGCAACACCGACACCTTGAAACATAAACCATAAAATGCAGCAGAAGAGAACTCACCAAGTGGGTTGTCACTACAATTTCTGTGAGCTCTAATGTATTGTCCTTTGTATCCCAAGTATCTATCCATTGAACTAATGTCAAGCACGCTGATGCCTACCTGAGGTAGAGATGTACTATATAATAAAAATGTGAAATAAAATAAATACGTAAATATGTGGGTTTAAGTACTGAGATATGTATCTTATTATCATTGAAAACCCATAAGGTTAGAGGATGTATACAGTATTGAGTTCAATCCGAAAAAAGGTATCTACGCTCACTTGTGACCAGTGAAAAAAGACATACTGCAGCTCACTGCTGATCACCAAACTCAATGGACACAGGTATAATACATTATATTTACCCAGCTCACACCACAAACCGAATTGTCTGTAGAAAATAAAACAGTGGACTTTAGTATTATACATTTCGACACTTATTTCAGTGATCTGCGAACGATGAAAATATACGTTTTTATATCAGGATTCAAACCTGCAACGTACAGACTTTGTGGCCAGCGCTTTACACACACAGCTGTTTTGGCCTCTGGATGTTGCTGTGGGGTACTCTTGCATCTTTACACAGATTGTTCTATGTGAATCTCTCTGTTTTGGGTATCATTCCGAAAGATACCCCGATCAGACTCCTTTACATAATCCGGATTCGCAAAATGTTTTTCTGAAAGTAGAAATGACCTTGTCCTGAATATCTATGAGTAACTGCTAGCTACTCATGGGGGAAGTTTCTGGCCCTATGTGACGAGGTTGTGTAGTCTAGACACTCTTCTATAATTGTTGTGTCCAGAGCCACAAGGAGTAAGTAGAGGATGAGAATCCGATGGCAAGTTTATTTTATTTATAATCAATTTTTATTGATTTTAATGCAAACAATACAATACAGCCACATGCGAGTACCTTAGTATTTTCAACCCACTGTATGGTTTGTGTTATTCGTATCATCTCCATCACAACACGACAAAGTGCATACGCATCGCCCTCTGAACATTAGCAGCTTAAAGTCACCCATCTTATTCCACCTGACCCGACCATTTGCCCCACACCCTGTCATACTTCTGCGGGCAGCCCCGTGCTATAAACACCTGTTTCTCTTGGAGCGCATACCAGTCCAGGCCTCTGCACCACTGCGACATCGTGGGGGGGAGGGGGCTGTTTCCATTTGGCAGCGATGTCCCTTTTGGCCACCATGAGGGCTGTACCTAAAAAAGTCTTACCTGCTCGCGACCCTCCCACGCCCTCCAGAACCCCCAGGAGAAAGACCACAGGCGTATGGGCCGATGGTGAGTTTTTAACGGAAATTGCAGAGTCTGTGCCCTCCACTGAGTGAATATCACTGCTCCTAATTTGACCTTTTTGCATCTCTGCCTTTGGTGTGATTAGCGTCTTTCTTTAAAGCCAGATCAAAATGTCCTCCATGCCCTGATTTTAATTGAGCAGACGGTAGCTTGGTAATAAGTACTGATCACAGTAAGCCTAGAGTGATGCTGCTTTAATGTGCTGCAAAGTGGAATAACAGGCTCTTTAATCTTCTGACCTCAGACTTTCTGCTAGCTATAAATATGCTGCCAAATTGTTTTCGAAAGAAACAAAATCTGGTCCCCAGTAATGGTAGTTCTCACCATTATATTTATTCTCCATTGATTTGCGGTCCTGAATCTACTTGGCCAGAACACTTTATAAAAATGATGCAGAGTGCAAGGCCCTCCTTTACAGGGCCACTCAAGACAAGGAAGGCCCTCCTTTACATGGCCACCCAGGACAAGGCCCTCCTTTACATGGTCACCCAGGGCAAGGCCTTCCTTTACAGAGCAACCCAGGACAAAGCCTTCCTTTACATGGCCACCCAGGACAGGGCCTTACTTTACAGAGCCACCCAGGACAAGGCCCTCCTTTACATGGCCCGCCAGGACAAGGCCTTTCTTGACATGGCCACCCAGGGCAAGGCCTTCCTTTACATGGCCACCAGGACAGGACCCTCCTTTACATGACCACCAGGACATGGCCTTCCTTTACATGGCCACCCAGTACAAGGCCTTCCTTTACATGGCCACCCAGGACAAGGCACTCCTTTACATGGCCACCCAGGACAAGGCCTTCCTTTACATGGCCACCCAGGACAGGGCCTTACTTTACAGAGCCACCCAGGACAAGGCCCTCCTTTACATGGCCCGCCAGGACAAGGCCTTTCTTGACAATGCCACCCAGGGCAGGCCTTCCTTTACATGGCCACCAGGACAGGACCCTCCTTTACATGGCCACCAGGACATGGCCTTCCTTTACATGGCCACCCAGTACAAGGCCTTCCTTTACATGGCCACCCAGGACAAGGCACTCCTTTACATGGCCACCCAGGACAAGGCCTTCCTTTACATGGCCCGCCAGGACAAGACCTTCCTTTACAGAGCCACCCAGGACAAGGCCTTACTTTACAGAGCCACCCAGGACAAGGCCTTCCTTTACAGAGCCACCCAGGACAAGACCCTCCTTTACATGGCCCGCCAGGACAAGGCCTTTCTTGACATGGCCACCCAGGACAAGGCCTTCCTTTACATGGCCACCAGGACAGGACCCTCCTTTACATGGCCACCATGACATGGCCTTCCTTTACATGGCCACCCAGTACAAGGCCTTCCTTTACATGGCCACCCAGGGCAAGGCCTTCCTTTACATGGCCACCCAGTACAAGGCCTTCCTTTACATGGCCACCCAGGGCAAGGCCTTCCTTTACATGGCCACCCAGGACAAGGCTTTCCTTTACATGGCCACCCAGGACAAGGCCTTCCTTTACATGGCCACCCAGGACAAGGCTTTCCTTTACATGGCCACCCAGGACAAGGCCTTCCTTTACATGGCCACCCAGAACAAGGCCTTCCTTTACATGGCCACCCAGGACAAGACCCTCCTTTACATGGCCACCCAGGACAAGGCCATCTTTTACAGGGCCACCCAGAACAGGGCCTTCCTATACATGGCCACCCAGGACAAGGCCCTCCTTTACATGGGCACCCAGGACAAGGCCTTCCTTTACATGGACACCCAGGACAGGGCTCTCCTTTACATGGCCACCCAGGACAAGGCCTTCTTTTACAGGGCCACACAGGACAGGGCCTTCCTTTACATGGCCACCCAGGACAAGGCCCTCCTTTACATGGGCACCCAGGACAAGGCCTTCCTTTACATGGACACCCAGGACAGGGCTCTCCTTTACATGGCCACCCAGGACAAGGCCTTCCTTTACATGGCCACCCAGGACAAGGCCTTCCTCGGGATAGGGCCTTTCTTTATATGGCCTACCAGCGTAGCATGCTCATTTATATGGCGTCCCCACCATCCAGCACAGGGCCCTCGTTTGCATGCCCCCCACTAGCATGGAACCTCATTTTACCTGGCCTGCCAGCATATTGCCCTCCTTTACGTGCTCTTTCCAGCGTATGGCCTTTTTTTCTTTGGCCACCACAGCACAGGACCCTCCTTTACATATCTAGGGTGATTTGTATGTACCAAGACAATGACAAGGTGCATACACACGGGCATTTTTGCCTTATACTTACCCCACTATTTGGGTGTATTATGACTTTTGCTGTGACTTTTGTAAGTGTTCATGTGTCATAATGTTAACAGCGTGAAGCACCTCAAACTGGCCATTTGAGTCTCTTTCCAGAAATCCCAGCGCGTCATTTTCAGAAGCACTGATGGTCGTATTTACGAGAGTGTCAGTTCTTCAGATCTAGACAGGACAGCAAGTCTACCTTCTTGCTTCCAGAAACCCAGTACCTTAAGCAGGACTGTTGTGGAACATTGGCCTCTGTTCATCTTACCTAGCAGAAACACTCCCATCCCTAAAAGAAATGTCTTCCATGTTCAAGAGGAAAGAAACTTAAGCAGAGAATACAATGAAATGCCAACTCTTGCAGGCAGTAGTGGGCTAGGCATTCAGAGAGCTGTGTCTGCAGGCTTAGAGGCAAATGATCTATATATTCTTGGGAATCATTTTCTGAAATTACTTATAGAAAGATGCCAGTGATAGATTCTTGACTTGGAACAGTGACACTTCGTAAGTACTGAGGGAATAACCCAGCCACCGGGGGAGGCCCGTACCTTGGGGAAGACCCTAGTGGATTTTTACAGAGTGACACCGAGGAGTTGTTAAGTATCTTTAAAACCAACAAAGAGGAACAACTAAAATCAGGCTAACACTAAGTACATTTAAAAATGGAGTCTGGATTAGGAATCTATATCAGAGTGGAGGAGTGATTACCGGGGTGGGGGCAGTGCCTAGGTGGACATGACAGCGTGCTGGGTGTATCTCCTCTCACTCAATGACGACAGGGCCTGGGCCTCAGGATTCACCCCTTTTTCTTTCAGTGCAGTGGGTAACTATGCCCCTCAAAGAAAATAAACAGAGCATGGGGCGAGGTAAGATCAACTTGTTTGCATCTCGAAACCAGCCCCAGTTGTCTAGTGTACTAGTTCCCAGTGGCTCGGAAGCTGGTCTCTCCAAGGAAGAGAGGCAAATAAAGCAAATGCCAAAGGTTTTACAGAGCAGCGGACATAGAATATAGCCTTACAGCCCTCCGTTGCGGGCTCTACCGGCCATTCTTCGGCGAGGGCTTTAACAAGGGAGCAGGCCTTCAATGGCCGGTAGAGCCTGCTACCGAGGGGTCTAAGGCTATTAGAACATTCCGCCCCTAGAGGGCAGGATGTTCTAATTTATAAAACAAAGGCCTCACGGAGACCAAGAGGGTTGAACTCCCCTCGGGCTCCATGAGGCCTTTGTTAAACATTATAATGTTGATGCTCCGGGCTTCTACCAGCCATTAGCATCCCGGAGCACTCCATTGTTTTCAATAAAGCGCTCAACATTCCAATGTTCTAATAAAAACAAGATATCAGTGCTTGAAGGAGCAGTGGAAGAAGCCAAGGCTAGAATATCTGCTCTGGAGATGTTGGTTTGTGCCACAGAGAACCCAAGTTAAAGTGACTGAGGGCTCCTTGCAGACAGAGAGCGATGTCCTCCAATGCTACCAGAGGCTTGAAGGCAGTGCTGTAATGTCTGAAAATGAAACATAGTAGAGCAAAGACACTTCGCATCCTGAAGCTAGCAGTTCTGGATGAAACTGGATATTTAAAGAAAGAGGTGCAAAGTTTAATAAAAACAGTGTTAATGGACAAAAATATATGTCACCTGAAATCTCAGTATTGTCAGTATCGAAAGCTACCCAGCTGCTTACTAAAAGCTCTGGAGAGAAAAAACAGCGTTTTAAACTCTGTGCTGCAGTATCACGATTCTCACAGCACAGGAGAGAACTGCAGATAGATAAGAAGGAAACGACTGACAAAGGTCTAGAGGCGTCATGTGGTACCTGACCAAGCTACAGGCTTGAGAAGGAGTAAACACTATACATTTCACAAATCCTAAAGCCGCACATGAATATCTTGCTTCTGGAGGGAACAACTGATGGGACGTTAATCCATCCAGTGACTTTACCACATTAAGAATGGGATGAGGTGGCCTTTGATTGCGAGTTTAGCTTGACGTTATTCCACATACATAGGCGGGACATAAGCATAGTTTTTATCTTTGACTGAAGAGATCTTCTATGACTTGTCATTAAAATACATTTTAAGAAAAAATGTCTTAAAGATCTTCTTTCTCCTCGTCGCTTTACCCCCTACCCCATCCAATCATATCAGTGTCCCGAGAAGGAAATGCTTTTTCCTGTAAGTTTTTTCTCACAAAATTTGACATTAAATGTGCTTTTATTTGTCACCACCATTATGGGCCACTGGGGGCTCACTTCACAAAGGGCCTCCGCACTCGTGACGGAGGCCCTGCAATTGTGGAGGGGGGCCACACTCGCAGCGGGAACGCGCAATGAGAAACTGCAATGCGGGGGTCCTGTCACGAATGTGGGGCCCCCGCAATTACTGCAGGGCCTCCCCTATGAGTGCAGAGGCCCTTTGTGAATCGGGCCCTCGGTGTCTTAAGTAGGTATGTCTTATTTTGCCTGTTCTGGTTGAATTACGTGACATAGTAAAAGATTTAGGGTCTGATTTAGATCTTGGCGGATGAGTTACTCCGTCACAATGGTGACGGATATCCCGTCCTCCGAAATATAAATCCCATTATATCCTATGGGATTTATATTTTGGGGGACGAGATATCCGTCACCGTTGTGACGGAGTAACCCGCCCGCCAAGATCTAGATCAGGCCCTTAGACATAAACCAAACTTGCTGTAAAGTGATGGATGGGTGTGCAACTACAAAGTTTAGGAAAACTGATTTTTGCGATATTTTATGACCGTTAGAATGAGAGTGAGCACACCACCAATTCCTGATCCCCCCAAAAATGTGCAAACTACCCACGCCTCTCAATAAAGAACAAAACGCATCATGCTGCAGTTCAGGTTTTGGGGTCTTTCTTAACTGGCGAAAAAGTAGAACTCATACTGTGTGGCACAACTTAGGAGTCCATTGAAGGAGATGAAGGGAGATGGGAGAGGGCTATGTGTAGTCACTTTTTTGCATGAATACCCTTTGATTCCAGGCCACCATCGTCATATAGAGATATTTAAAAATGTGGCTACTTGTAGCATAGATCTTGGGAGATAACTGTTTTCACATTTGATAATCCTGACAATAACTGGATTGTCCAGCTGAGAAATAAGCCAGGAGCTGGATGCATTTGGTTTAGTTTGGGTTAGTATATTGACAAAAAATGTGAGAGCAAGGAGTTAGAGAGGGTTACATCCGTCTCCCCAGAATATAGTCAATAAACAATGTGGACGTACCCAGTACCTGGATAAATACCACTGGGAACTCACAGTGCAGAGGAACCTTCAGGTTCTTTAAAAGACCCCTCACACACCAACCTAGTTGGTGTCATGCTTCATCATCGGGGTCCCAACCAGGCGGCCGAGTGCCACCCGGTTGTGCTACAACGCCTGATTACAGCGGAGCTGGTGTGGTGTAAAAGTGTGATGAAGTGTGGTGCTAAATTAAGAATACCTCCGGGAATCCTTGCCTGGATGTTCCCAAAATTTTTTTGTTTAATGATGGCGACCCGGGGTATGGATAAAAACGGAGAGTAGACAACCATAAGAGGGTAATTAGTCTCTGTTGTCAAGAAAGATGGTCTACATGTTTCAGCCCCAGAAGTAAATATGGAGGGGCTTTCTTCAGGACCAGAGGTGAAGACTGTGAAATACAAAGTGAGTGGCAAAAATCAGGCCACGTGTCAATAAATAATCACAACCCCGCGCTAAGGTGGGGAGGAAAAACGATGGTCGCAGGTTGCGACTTAGACATAGAAACACTCGGTTTCAATGGAGACAGCTGCTCGGGCCCGGGAGGGGGACCGGCGTTCCCAACACTAGTGGAAGGCGGTGTGCCCTCGGTGCACCTAAGATAGGCTCCGTGGGTCCCGGCTGCTCTGAGGCTGCTCTGAGGGCACACCGCCTTCCACTAGTGTTGGGAACGCCGGTCCCCCTCCCGGGCCCGATCAGCTGTCTCCATTGAAACCGAGTGTTTCTATGTCTAAGTCGCAACCTGCGACCATCGTTTTTTCCTCCCACCTTAGCGCGTGGGTTGTGATTATTTATTGACACGTGGCCTGATTTTTGCCACTCACTTTGTATTTCACAGTCTTCACCTCTGGTCCTGAAGAAAGCCCCCTCCATATTTACTTCTGGGGCTGAAACATGTAGACCATCTTTCTTGACAACAGAGACTAATTACCCTCTTATGGTTGTCTACTCTCCGTTTTTATCCATACCCCGGGCCGCCATCATTAAACAAAAATTTTTTGGGGAACATCCAGGCAAGGATTCCCGGAGGTATTCTTAATTTAGCACCACACTTCATCACACTTTTACACCACACCAGCTCCGCTGTAATCAGGCGTTGTAGCACAACCGGGCGGCACTCGGCCGCCTGGTTGGGACCCCGATGATGAAGCATGACACCAACTAGGTTGGTGTGTGAGGGGTCTTTTAAAGAACCTGAAGGTTAGTTTGGGTTAGGACATGGCCCCACCTTTCTTCTCTCTCCAGACCACCTGGGGTCTCACTTCCCCAGCAGCACCTGTGTAACCTTGTGCATGCAGCCACACACAGCTGAACCGTGTGCAACACACACAAGCCCGCTGCACCATTCAGAGTCGTAGCATTTGTGCCATGGTCCCTGGTGCGAGCAAGAAAAATGGCACCCTAACCAACCCCCGCGCTGTCTACCGGATAGGTAGTTAAGTACAGCCGTAGTTTGGTATCAGTGGGCCTCTAAGGCCATTGAACTATTGACAGCTACTCCCCTGGCACCATTTAAAATGTTAGCATTGAACTCCAGCATTCTGTCAGCAAGCTGCCGGTGTCAGCACAGAATGTCTGCTTCTAGTGTGCACATGTAGAAATGGCCTTACTCTGCCACTGTACAGAAGTTGGGGCGGGTGGGCTCTGGGCCACAGAACCTCATCTATATGAAGTCATTACCAGCACTGATCAATCAATTTCCCCTCATGTGCTATAACTATGCAGATGACACGCAAATACTCCTTCAACTGGAATGCCCTAAAAACATTGGAAACTCGTCAATTTTCAGTCGTCTCAGAGCCGTGGATCAATGGATGATGTGGAGCCATCTCAAATTGAATGCTTCCAAAACTGAAATACTCACATGTGGCGATTGGAAACATTATGACCCGCTCGCCTGGCCTACTCAAGAATTGGCTCTTCCCCACATAACCACCATACGCAAACAGAAATATACAGCATATCCCTCTGCATATAAGCATTTATTTGTACTCTAGATATGTCCCTATCAGGGGCGGCTCCTCCATGTGGGCGGAGGAGTGTCGCACCACTGCTTTCTCGCAGTGCGAGAGGCAGAAACATACAATGGTATTATAAATACCATTTTATGTTTCTGCTTCTTGCACTGCGAGAAAGCAGAAGGGTTTGGTTGGGGGCAGTCCTGCTCTAGGGCAGGGGAGGAGTGGCTTGCCCACTCTGAGGGCACTGACTGTTTGGTCGGCCCCAGGGCCGACCAAACCAGTCATACGCACTCTCCCTTTTCTCCATGTAGGCTGCATGCTGCCTACATGGAGAAAATGGCCTCCCAACGTTTTTTTAAATTAACCTCCCCCGCCCCCCACCTGCGAGTCATGCCAGCCGCGACTGGTAGCTATATATGTCTATTGCTTTGTATAAACGTGTAGAATAATTATGTTTAAAAAATATATAGATATTCATTAGTTGTGCTTTAACAAATGTACATTTTACTGATAGTTGCAAAAACAACAATTGATGGACAGAATGCAGAACAATGTCATACATTCACCCCAGTACAGAGATCTGGGCCTAAATCCATCGTTTTTTTGCTCACCATGCCATTCCAGTTTGAACCCAGCCATATGCAAATCAGTCTTGACCCTGTGCCTCATGGGAACAGTCCAGCCCGAACTGCCAAGCCAGGTCCTCCCTGGACTGGAAACAAGCATCCTAGGACCGGTTTCGGGGTTTCACCCTCTTCAGCCAGGATAGCTTGATTCCAGTGGCATGGAGAGCACGGGACCCACGTCTGGGCATACCCGTCCCACTCGGGGTGACAAATGCAAAAACAACAATTGATGGACAGAATGCAGAACAACTGGAGTCAAGCTATCCTGGCTGATGAAGGCTGATAGCCTGAAACCGGTCCTAGGATGCTTGATTCCGATCCAGGGAAGACATGGCTTGGCAGTTCGGTCTGGACTGTTCCCATGAGGCACAGTGTCAAGACTGATTTGCATATGGCCATGTCTGAACTGGGGTGGCGTGGTGAAGCAAAATAACGATGGATTAAACCCAGATCTGTGACTGGGGGTGAATGTTTGCCAATGTGCAGCATTCCGTCCATCATCTTGTGTGTTTTGCATTTTGCCCTAAGTGGGAAGGGTATGCCCAGACGTGGGTCCCGTGCTCACTACGCCACTGGAGTCAAGCTATCCTGGCTGATGAAGGCTGATAGCCTGAAACCGGTCCTAGGATGCTTGATTCCGATCCAGGGAAGACATGGCTTGGCAGTTGAGTCTGGACTGTTCCCATGAGGCACAGTGTCAAGACTGATTTGCATATGGCCATGTCTGAACTGGGGTGGCGTGGTGAAGCAAAATAACGATGGATTAAACCCAGATCTGTGACTGGGGGTGAATGTTTGCCAATGTGCAGCATTCCGTCCATCATCTTGTGTGTTTTGCATTTTACTGATAGTTACATTATTCTATGTTTTTAACATGTATATAAGTGACTGCATAAATAAGTAAATCTTGTATCATAACTATTTATCTACAATTGCTTTACTATTGAATTACTAAAAAAATATAAATATAATTAATTTAAAGTACAACAACACTTGAAAGCCGGAGTTTATTTAATGCATCTTTAATCTACATATACTACCTTCCTTTTTGGATCTATATGCCTTCCATGTACTTATGGATCTATATATTTATTACTTTTCTTCTAATTCAGCATATCCATTGCACTACCCTATTTCTCACCCTATACCGCTCTCAATATTTCCTCTAAC
Organism: Calotriton arnoldi; assembly: GCA_963921515.1. NCBI lineage: Eukaryota > Metazoa > Chordata > Amphibia > Caudata > Salamandridae > Calotriton > Calotriton arnoldi. The sequence goes on from CAWUFW010000871.1 coordinate 2,961,027, forward strand.
TCAACTCTCTGACGCATCGCAAACCTCTTTCTACTACTCTTTCCAATGCACTACCCTATTTCTCACCCTATACCTCTATCAATCAGACCCTCCAGGATTTCGCGATTTCGCGATGCGCGAAATAATCGCGAAATAAACGATTAGCGCGATGACCGCGAAATTGACCTTTTTGGCCGCTAAAAACGACCTTCAGCAGACAGACAAAAAAATGGTGCCATTTTATTGGCCGTACGCGCACAATTCACTACGTGTAGGTGGCGCTGTACGGCCGTAATAGCTGCCTGCTTCCTTCATGTTGTTGAAAGAAAGTCGAGAGAAAATGAAAGTAGTGCTTCACCGGCAAACTCTGTGAAGGCTACGAGTGCTCCGAGCGTTCACACTATTGCAAGATTGTTAAAAATGAAGATTTCAGCTCGTGAGCACAGAGAAAGATCATAGCCAAGACGATCAGGTCTCACCCATACTGCATGTTTCTTTAGAGTGGTGCTTGAAAACGATGACTGGGCATCGCTCCAAGAAGGGAATCTCACACCCTCTGGCTGATAAAGCTTCTGCCTGTGGAAGAGATCTGTTTCCGGAGGCAGAAGTTCAGTGCGCTAGAAAAGGGGCATGAAAAGAACTTAAATCGTTCCTTCGTGGCCATTGATTCTAGACCTCTGACCTGCTAGGAATAAACCATTTATGCCAGAAAATGTGCAGAAGCCAAATAGTGATAAGTATACCGAAAAATGAAACACACGCTAAAAAACAAAGCTGCATTTTAGAACCAGATTAGTAGAATAGGTGACATTGCGAGGCAATGTTACTAAATGTCCGGGTCATCATCTGAACTGTGCTGAAGATATTGGGCTTCAGGAGGAGGGTGATGGTTTCACTGCCTCTTTTCCTGAACAATTGATTCTGTATGCCATTTATCAGCTCACATTCTGGGGATTTTCCTGGATTCTGCATGGTTTTTATGTCTTCTAGCAAGTCAGTCCTGTCTCCTTGGATTACTTAACTTCTCCTAGGGATGCTTATTTTTCAACATCTGTCCCTGCACGTTCTGCTTAAAGGGAACTGTTTGAATAATTCCCCACCTCGAACTTTGCCTAAATTTATGACAGCCACTGTTCCATTTTTCTTTTGTGCTTTGTCTTTTCACTGTGTTATGCACACTAAATTCACTTGGGCACTTCACTGCCACATTATGCACTATTATGCACCTTTCTGTTGCTGAATAATAATTATAAAATATACCATGATAATGATTTGAATATGGAGCTTTGGTCTGTCCCTTTGGTATGTGTGTTGTGCTTTGTTATATTCCCCACTACTTGAAATCTGTCCCTTTGGTATGTCCTTTGTGCTTTGTTATATTTACCACTACTTGAAATCTATGCCTTTTAACAGGAACATTTGGCACAGTTGGTTTATTCCTAAATAGCGATAAGTCTGGAACCAATGAACACCCCCCAAAAAAAACTTGGGTGTCTTCTTGTATCAATAGGAACCAGGTGGGTTGCCCCGGTTTTGTCTCTATGGAAAAGGGACACAGTTGCACAAAAAGCTTCATGGATGGATATATTTACTTCTCCTTCTGGGACAAAGACCAAGAAAGGGCTGATGGCTCATTCAGTGGCTTTAAGGGGACCCTATTGTATCTCCAGATAGACCCCATAAAGCTTTCGAGGACATGAAAAGAGCCCAGACCAGGCGTGAGAGGGGACAGGGTGCCAGTGCACGCGACACGAGAGGGGGTTGTATGACTGCACCGAGGGAGCGAAAGGGGTCTGTATGACTGAAACCAGGGAGCGAAGGGGGCTGTGTGACTGAAACCAGAAAGCGAAGGGGGCTGTGTGACTGAAACCAGAAAGCGAAGGGGGCTGTGTGACTGAATGCAGGGAGTGGTGAAAGTGGTGCCCTGGCAGGGGTGCATACATGGGCACTAGAACATCCCAGACGGAAATACGGCCCCCTCCCACGAGGTTAAGATTGGAGCTGTGCTTCTGTAGAGTTGGAGAAACTTTAAACATGCCTATTTCAAAGTGGAATACTCCTCTAAAACAGGTTCCATTGATTTAAGGCTGAAAAGGAATGATTATGGGTAAAATAAAGTGCCGCAATAATGCCGCACAATTTTCATTTTTGTGCAGCTAAATTTCAATTTTATTGCCGCAAAATTTGCAAATCTATGCCGCAATATCCTGGGGGGTCTGATCAATATATACTCTACCTCCACTCTCTCATTCATCCTAAACCCCATACCGCTACCATGATCCCCAAAATAACCCTTTCTAGACTCTTCCCTACTCAACCCCTCCTTGCATCATCTCATACCTTTTACTATTCCGAAACCCCAAAACAAGCCTTTCTAAACCCTTCCCTCTGACTCTTCCCCCTCCACCTCCCTTTTACTCATCCCAAGCCTCCTTCTACTGCTATGAGCGCCAAAACAAAAACAAAAAAGAAAATATTTCGAAATCCTACCCTTTTCCATTCCTCCACTATTCTTCTCAATCCAAATAACTGACTAACATATCCACCACTCAAATTACTTTCATATTTCACTATACTAATTGACCACTTATCCTTTATGGGTTCCGGAGTACCGTGCTACCTGCCGGAAAAACCCTTCGACGCCTCATCAAGGGTAGTAAGCGCTATATAAATGCAATTACAATACAATACAATCTCTGTGCTTCAGAAGCAGTCAGTGCTGCACTGCAGTGAGTAAGGGTAGGAACAGGAAAACGGGCAAGTCAATGTGGCTTTACATAGAGGACTTTGGAGCAGTCGTGAAACCACATGATATGCACGTTACCACACTGCCCTGAATGTAAATCCCTATTACCAGTGGAGTAGTGCCATACAAACTGTCAGATCGGAAACACTCAGGGCAAAATGTGCTTTACATACAGGGAACGGTGACAAGTAAATGGCATACTGGTTCCCAAATTCCACCATGACAAAGGCAGTAGACCTTTAAATTCAGAGCATTGTTGAAGCGCGTGTAATAATATGCTTTACATGCAGGGCAAACTGGAAACCTTTCCTGCATGCAGAGCAGTGTGGAAACTGCCATGGTGAAATGTGCTGTACATATTCAAGAATTGTAAAATTGGCATGGCAAAGTGTGATCTACACTCTGATGCAAAAGCAATATGGACATGGAAGCTGCAATGTTTACATTAAATACGAGGTCAACGTGCAAATACCATTAGGGGAGTATTTAATTTGGTGAATAGCCGTGCTGTGTGATGTCTGCGCTTGTATGTTCACCAATCACAGGACAATCAGTAACTTATACCTACTTTGTCACCCTGCTAATCAGCCTGATGCTCATAGAAGTCCTTTGGCACTATGAGCATCTCTCTATTTCAGTCTGGTATGAAGGACAGTGGTGCCATATTTGAGCACCCTTCCTGCTGGACTAAAAGATTGTCATCATATTTTCGGCAGCACCAGGAATACTTTACCAGAAGCCTAAAAGTCAGTTGGTCGCACACTGGAATATGTGTCCAGAACGTATATATAATTTGGTTTGTCCAGGGCATAGGTGGGCAGCAGCGAGGAATATCATGGCATCAAGTCTTGCATTATTTCATTTTCTGGAACAGCAGTTTGATGGACTATTAACTGTTTTAGGAACAGGGATGTTCGTCATGCCTGGCACATTATTTAAAGTGATGTCATTGATCCGCGCTCAGCAAGTTCCATTTTTCCCCAGTGGGCACGCCGTGTCTTTCGTTTGCTTCTTCTCTGCTGTGCACTAAGTGTTGTGTGTCAGACCGATCATTATCTCACAGAAACATGCACGGTTTACTGCTATGCAAAATTGTACTCCTGGGTGCTGTGGCAGGCTGTAGTATTTCGAAATTTTTCATTTGTTCCCATTCAGAATTACCTGAAAACATATGGCTTTGCAGCCAATATTTCTGAAAAACTGACCTATACTTTGTTAGTTTTTCTTGGGGCAGAGAAGTTCTGCCGATGGGTGTCTGTGCTGCTCGCTCAGTGCCAGTGCTGGCTTTAGATTCCTCTGTAACACGGATGAGGTCTAATGTATTCTCGTCCACGAGCACAAAGCGTTCACTTTCAATGTGTTAGTTTCCCTTCTGTATGAGGAAGGTGCCAGGCGAGATATGATCCCTCAGTGAAAGGAAGTGGTTCGGTTCTGCCTTTATTTACTTTGCAGTGGGGTTTGCGATAATATTTCTGCTCTCCTTCCAGAATGACTGACAGGAAACAATTGACACCATTGCTTCAAGCCAGTGTAACTCTGAGACGTTTCCGATTTGTTTGGGCAACAGGCGTTTCCCATGAGAACAATTCACTGTAAATGAATGCAGCTAAGGTTATCACAGGGACAGGGTCCCTTCTATTCATCCCTTTGGGGGCGCAACACAAGGTCAACCGAAGGGACTGTGTTGAGCATATCACCAAAACAGCGCAAAAATAAGGGAGGCCCTGCCTGTGCAAGGTGAAGGTGGCTCACCTATCCTTCGCATTGGCCGCTGTGACTAACAATCGAAAAAGGGCACTGCAAAAGGTTCAAAATATTTCTGTTACAGATATGACACAATGTTAAACAGTTGGCAGGTGATGTTTCCATAGTATGTGCCCCTCTCTGACTGTTGCATCTTTTAGTCTCTTCTTTATTGTATTTATTTATTTATTTCCGTTCTTTATTTTTTTAATTTCCTTCTCTGTTCCCACCTTCAGCCGACTTCTTAGAATAAGCAATGTTTTTTTACTTCAAATGTTAGTATAAAGAGAGCTGCTGTGCTTTCTTTCAGAATATGAAAACATGTTGAGGGATATAACTCCCCTGCGGATAACTTTTACTTTAGTCTACCTGAATATGTAATATGCAGCAGTTTAAAATTCTCCTTTTCCAGACAAGTTGGGTGATTGTGGCTGTAGTAGAAAGCAATAATCACTAATAAGTATGTTTTCCCTGTTGATTAACACACCACAGCTTCTTACAAGATGTATGACTGAACCACTGGGACACCTGCCACCATTCTGTCGCTAAACTGGACCAGTGCTGAGGTTAAGCCTACCCAAAACAGACATGTATTTCCTCTCTGTGCAGCAAAGCTGAGCAGAGGAGGATGGCTGAGCTGGGGTACTTCGGGTGTCTTTCCGCCACTGGAGGAAGCTGTTCTCCTTTATAATGTCAGAATAGAGAGCCTTCCTCCCTGTCTGTAGCCCCCACAGGAGGTAAGGTGGGCTCTTTCTATTAGACGGTGGAGGATGCAGGCATTGCTCCCACTCCAGGTAAAACCTTACAGCTCTGTGAGTGAAGGCCTTTGCCCTGTAGACCGCCCATACAGGTATGGGCCTGCAGTTTAAGCTAAGAATTCTAGTCTAGCACTCTCTCTCTCTGACCACCATACACATAACTCAAGCCCAGTCCTAGCACTGGGCTGTCATGCACTGCTGAGCTGGACTTCTACTGCCCCCAAGTGGCTCAAGTCAACCTTGGGTTGGAGTCAGTAAGGATATCAGAGATTGGGCCATAGCTCAAGTCTGTTCATGCAGTGTGGCTGGGGAAGGGTTCCGGGTTAGCTGCTCCATGTGCTTTCCACCGGCCAGCTAAAATCAAGCACAGGAGCTGGCTGGTCAAGACTTTTGAGTCTTCCTTTTGAAGTCAGCCAACAACATTGAGCTAGCCAGTAGCATAGCCAGGTTGATGGTCTAGCTGTTTATCTGGTTTTGATAGCTCTGGCCTAGCTCTTACTAGAGGAATGGGCCGTGGTCAGGCCAGCGAAAACTGCAGGCAGTTCTCCACCATCATTTAAGTCAGACTCCAAGGGTGTCTGTCAGGGCACTAGATCTGATAGAAGGGTGTGTGGCTCTTCAGATTCAATACTTCACAGATATGGTTGGTTTGGAGACTTCTCATAGGTGTTAGAAACTAATAGTCCTTCATTCAAATCCCGCATCAGCTATCACAGACTTCTTCCAGACTGCACGGTCTGATGGTGTAATAACTGCCTAATTGAGTGCCCATTCTTGTTAGAGAAATGTTGACTGTTGCTAGGGCAGTAAGACTATAGGGTGAAAGGCACCATAGAAATGGACTTTTAGCATAAGGGGTGCATATGGAGGACGATAGACCATTTGATACACAGTAAGAGAATTTGCTAATGGACGACTATTGGCTGATGGGATGATGGCATATAAGTGTGTGACCACTGGTTAATGGTTAATAGATATTGCTTGATGAAATACATCACTGTTTGATTCAGTGTATTATTCACTGACACATACGACTTTTTCATGAGAGGTCCACGCGGGGATGAGTGGTGAAATGCCTGATGGGAATGATTATTTGACAAAAGTGCCTGATCTGTTTGTGTACACAACTCGTACCATTGGTTTCTCTAAAATATATTCCCCTTCAACAAATAAATGACTGGATCAAGGTACCATTGAGCTCTTTATATGTGAAAAATATTTCTTACAGTAGACCCCAAACTCTTTTTGTGTTAAGGCTTGCCACCCAAACAAACCTTACAGAAAAGGACCCAAGTGGTGCACGGTTGCTGGCTTTCTGAATAAGTTTCTACAGCAAGGTATTTTTCACAAAACAGATTACTTTAAAAAAAAACATTATATTCCACAGAAATGTTTCCTGTGTTTGTACAAAATGGTACAGAGATTCTTTATTAGGATAATATTTTTGCTTTGACAATTATTTGAGGTAGTTTCACCAATCCTCTCCCCCATCTTTTGCAAATATAACCTTAAAGCCAGCTGCAGAGAACTTCACCTGTTGTTAAAGGCCCTGAACCCGAGTTATAGTCCCGAGCCACAGGTGAGGCCCTATAACAAGGGAGAAGCTTTTGACGACTGGTATAGCCTGAGGAAGAACCTGCTACAAGGCTATTAGAACATTCCACCCACTGAGTGTAGACTTTTAAAAAAAATGTAAATTAAAAAGGCAGAAACAGAAGGGCAAACATTGGAATGTTGACGCAAAAGGCTTATACCAGCCATTATTAGCCCTGAGCCACTTCGCTGTCTTCAACTGAGCAACCAAAAGACGATTGTTATAATAAGTCTTCGGTTTTGACCATTTGATCAAGAGAAGTTAAACGTGGTCTGGGGTAAGAGTAGTCAGTCTTGAAGTATCTAATTACTTCTGTCAAATGTATCCTTTTAGCGCCCAGGACAGCTGAAGGCTACGCTGAGAGAGAGCGTTCAAATGAAACAGGTCATGGGTTTAGTGAAGAAGGGATATCAAAACATTTTGTTTGCTAGGAGGAAAAACTTTGACTTGTCTCATGATTATTACCCATGCAACTCTCCCCACAACAACAACATGAGTGTCTCAAGAGCAACGCAATCTTTGTCTGGGTATTTGCCTTCCATGTCAAATTTGACTGTGATGTGGAAAAGGCAAAAAATAGACTGACATTATGAATAGTTTTTGACAGGTTAAAAAACGTACAAATTCACTTTGCACTATTTTTGCTCCTCCCATAGTAAATAATGTCCTGATTACTTGCTTGAAATCTTCATTACTCCTAGTCTTATTGTCATTGACCAAGTTACGAGAAATGAATCACACGTCCTTGACGCAGGAAAACCTCATGTAGAAATGCAAGTCCACCCACCCTGACCTGGGTGCCCTGCAAGGTGCTAGCATTCTCAGCATTCTTCCAACATACCAAACCTGTTGTTGTTGAAGACCAGACAGGTCAAAAGAAAGGCGGATGGGTTGTAAAGACAGGGATGAGGACAAATAGATCTGGGGTTAATAAAGATTGCCAGCACGAAATCTGGATATTACCCTAAGTCCCTTTTCCTCGTCCCCATCATTACTCACTAGGAACACCCAAGCATAAAACACGGCATTTGACTATGGAAAAAATAGAAAGAGCAAAAATCGCTTACTTCAACACATCTAATGAGTTTATGTACAAAGTCATCGAAAAATTATTATTCATAATAGAGCAGAACTGAGAACCCCTGCACCAAAGTTCCTATCTATTCAGCCCCTAATTACAAATAAAAATTTTCCCAGAAGCCTAGGTGGCAGCTCTACGAATCTCTACAAGAGGAACTGCCTGAACATCCACTAATAAGGCAGCTAGACTCCATGTCACACAAGGGGCGGCTCCTCCGCTATGGCGGAGGAGCGTCGCCCCACTGCTTTTAAGCAGTGAGAAACATAAATGACAATAGCTCAGAGTTATTGTCATTTTATGTTTCCTGTCCTACTGCTTTGCAGCGGGTGGGCGGGGCTGCTCTGCTCTCCGAGCAGGGCAGGGGAAGAGTGGTTTGCCCACTCCAAAGTGCGCAATTACTGTTTGGTCGGCCCTCTCGGGCTGCCTAAACCAGTCATGCACACTTCCCTGTTCTTCGTGCAGGCTGCATTACAGCCTGCATGGAGAACATGCCCACCCCTCCAGCCCCTGGCTGAGCGCCGTCACGGCGCTCAGACCAATCACAACGCTGCAATTGCAGCGTTGTGATTGGCTTAGGGGAGGGAGCCTGGCTGCCTGCTTCCTGTTCCTGTCGGAGGCAGGAGAGCAGGAGCAAAAAAGACGTGGGACCCGGCCTCAAGGTGAGTTTTTAAAAATGTATTTGATTAATTCTGATCCCCCGCCCCCCGGGGCGTCACCCGCGCCCCCCCCCCCCCACCCACGAGCCATGCCGGCCGCGACTGTGTCACACTACCCTGAATTTCACCTGGAAAGGGAACTTTAGTGAAGGTGTAGGCTAAGGCTACTGCTTACCTACTCCTTCTGCTGACTGTAAAGGAAGAAGCTGCCAGCCTTGACCTGTTGACCCAGAGGTTACAATAAAGTGACCAGACACTCAAGAACATTTTGATCTATCTAAATAAATCAAAGGAGCTATTTTGATGTATAAAAGACGCCACAATTCCTCCTCTGGAATGGAGATGAAAATAACAACTAGTGCAACGTTTGGAGCTACTTTACAGCCAGATGCCAGCTTTGGTAAACATGCTGGGCCAGTCCTCAAAATTATACAGCTGCCTAAAACGTAAAGGAAAGGGCTCAACAAAAAAGGGCTCCCAGTTTTCCCTGTTGTGCGGGCTGAGGTGATGGCAACCAAAAAAGCAACTTTCATTTGAGGAGCTTCACATCCACAAAATCTAATGGCCTCAATGGATGAAATTATTTGTAATTGTAATTGCTATTTGTAAAGCACGAACATGTCACCCCCTTGAGGGTTGCAAGGCGCTAGGGGTCATAGGGGAGATTAAGTGAGCTATTGCCCAGAGTCACATGATGTTGAGCTGAGCTGCCGCCTATGATCGAACCGTGAGCCTCGTTCTCTGGAGTCAGCCGCTCTGCCCGCTGTGCCTCACCTCTCCCCAGCAAAGGCGATCCCTTGGAGCCAAAGGCATTACAAAGAACAAGACAGAGAAAACTTTTAATAACTGGGATGCAAAAGGTTTACATTAAGTTGATCCAGCACAGTTAACCCAGTACATCCCAAAGAAATTGTAATACTGGAACATGTTCACATTTTTTTTTGTTTTTTTCCGGAGTTTTATATAGCGCAAACTTGACCCAAAGGTATCAGAGCGCTTTACAAGAGCACCAGTTGCGTTACATGAGGACACATTAATTTTTGTTAGGCATGGGGAGATTAAGTGATTTGCCCAGAATCACAGGATGTTGCGCATCCTTGCCGAGACTTGAACCCGGTTCCCCAGATTTTGAGGTCAACCGCCCTAGCCTTTAGGCCACATCCTCTCCCACATTGCAGTGGAGAGATAGAATAGTTTACACTCTCCTGTTCCATTAAAGGAATTATGGCTCTGTCCTATAGAAAGGCTTGTAGGGACTTCATATCTTGCAAAGACGTCATGGCCAAGGTGTTAGTTTGAGTCTGTAGGGAGAGAGGAGAATTTGATGGCATAACCCTTCTTCACAACTAGTAGAATCTAGGTATTTGACGTGGGTTCTTCCCAGGAATTTGCAAAATGGAAAATGCGACCTCTGACCTGTAACCTATGACCATCTATGGCATAGGTAGGATTTTTGTTGTTTTTGTGGTAATCCTTGCTTTTGCAGACCCTTCTTATTGTTGCCTTTTCCCTGGGATTTGTTTAGACCGGGATGATGCCTGCTGTCTTCTGGATGACTGACGAAAACTCTTCTTCAAGTCTGGGGAAGGTGAAACTTTCACCAGCCACATTCCATTAACTGTTGTTGTCATAAGATGACCTTTTCTTAAATAAGTTGTTGATTCTACCCCAAAGAGGTGAATCCCTTAAAATGACATGTGATATTCTGTTGGTTTCTGTGCCGCATCTACGTTCCGGGCTTCTAATAAAAGATTTCTCCGAGCTGCAATCGATGATCAGTTGGCTAATGCTGAGACCCCCCACTACATTCCTTCCAATGAATCTAAAACACCCAGGGCCTGATTTACAAAGGTAATCTTACACTTTTCTGTAAGTTTACACTTGTTGTAGTAACTTTACCACTTTTTCGTATTCACAAACTGCGAGTGTAATTTTACTACGATAAAATTACTAGTAGTCAAATTACACTTGTAGTTTGTGAATGCCAAAACAGTAGTGAAGTTACTACAGCAAGTGTAAACTTACATAAAAGTGTAAGTTTATCTTTGTGAATCAGGCCCATAGGCTTTGTAGAGAGTTTACTACCATTTTTAGGGAAGCCGAAAGACTTTGACTTGAAACAGGAGTAAATGACTGTATATGAGTGGGCCCCTTCATTTGTAAAAAAAACATTGTGCGGAAAGAATTGAATAAAGCCTCAGAAAATAATAATCCACATTGATTATTAAGTTCACTACAAATTGCGGTTTTATTTGTCCCATTGTTATTCATAGATTGTTGTTTGTGAAATATAATGCGAATATTATTGGTTGACATTGGCGAATGACATTGGTTAAATGAGTTTTTATGCCTTATCAGTAATCTTCCTTATGTTCTTTTATGTGCCATGTGGGTACGAGTATTATATGGGATAATCATTACAAATTATGAGATGAGTGAATATTGTCTGACGCCAGAATAAACTCCGGATGGTAGTGTTAATTAGAATTAATGCTTGATTTATAGCTGATCAAGGTACTGTGCTTGTTTTAGACGTGCTGCCCCAGCCTCAACGTATTTAAAGGGCAACAAACACTCTGTGTCCCCTGTATGTCTCTGACATGGTGACATGATTGCACACGCCTTTGATATTGTGACGTTTTCAAATTATAAAATCAACTTAGTGAAAAAAACGTAGACCAATGCAGGCACAATGCTCATGAAAAGAGCTTTCTCTGGGGGGCCCCCGGCGGTCGTGGCTCCTATTTCATCAAACCTGAAAAGCATAGAGGCACAATAGCCTCTTTCAAGGCTTACAATTGTGATGTTTCTTTCTTACTCGAAGAAAAGAGAAAGGGCGGGGTCTGATTCGGCTGAGTAATGATCGTGCACTGAAAGCAAGCAATCCCAGGTGAAGCAATAAATGCGCAGGACTTTTAAGGAAACTTAAACAACAGAAATGCCAACTTCTAATACAATATTTGCTACTGTGTTATGCATCCTGACATTATTTTATGAATATAATAATGATTTACGAAGCACATTGCATTTAGCATTGGACTGCAAGGCAATCTCTAATGGAGTGCGATATCAAGATATAAGAAATACTGTAAAAAAGCACTTAGCATATTCATTTGCATATGCTGATCGCCTCCAGCTTAAAATCTTGTCTGAGTGCCTTGGTGACCGATTATGGGGCTGATTTAGAGTTTGGTGGACGGAGGGTACTCTGCCGGGGCGGACGAAGGCATTGCCTCAGCCATCCCATGGGTCCTGTCTGCCATGTCCAGGGTTGCCCATCAGCGCACAGACTATTCTTGACATTGACAGGAACCACGGTGATGGCAGTACCTGTAAATATTGTTTAAAGTTGCGGGGTGGCTCAGTCAAACAGGACGGCTGCTCATCGAACTTTTACACAGTTTTTCATTTTGCAAAAACAAACTCCCTGAGTGGAAGTTCCTTTTTGCAAAATGAAAAACGAATAGCCCCCAAATATGGGAATTTTCTACCATGGTGTGGGGGGGTCATCTTTTTTTTAGCCCCCTCATCAACATACTTTTGGTCCATCAGCCTCTACATGGACCGTGAGTTTCGTGGACCCTATCTGACGATCTCTAAATCAACCCCTTAATTTCTTTGCATAAGTCTGCGTCATCTGCCATATGCGATCACTTCACTCATGAGGATCTGTTCCCTTTTCAAATGTAACCCTTTGACAAAAGAAAGCCTGGTTGCTATTTTTATGACCATTGCTAGGTTTTCAGAAGTTTGTTTTGTTGCAATACTTTTTTTCAAGCTATTATTGACTTGTGGCTCTGGCTTATGTTTTTCTCTATTGATTATCTTTTCAAAGTCTCCTTTCTATCCCAATGGCATACTTTGCATTCCTGTTTCTTGGCACATTTGCTTGTGAGGCTCTCTTTTGGGACACAAGGCCTGCTCCTCAATCTGATCCTTGTTATAATTCTTGAAATAGTTCAGAACAATCTCAAGAAAAGGGGTTGCAGAGCCTTAACCCTGTGGTCACCCAAGCCACGCTGAAAACACACAAATTCTATTTAAGAATGTCAGAGAACAAAAGATGCTCTCCCTATGTTGCCCTCATGACAGCATGATGACAGTTCTACCCATTAGTTATTCCTCTTACTCATGCAACGTAGAAAGTGATTTTTCCAGGAGAATCGAGCCCAAGTCTTCTTCTCCGAAGACAAAGCAGCATCCTTCTTGCTTCATCCGAGGGAAGATCCTGGTGCGGGCAGCTCTCTGGTAATGCCCGACCATGTGCAACCATGTGTTTCCAGTAGGTTTAACACTAACACAAGTGACTCTAGTTTAGTAAGGACCTCTACAGACTACATGTTCTTGGTAGAAGATACCCCAATTCTGTGGACGTGGATGATAGTATTGTTCCAGTGTCTGTACCTTTGATGCAACATGTGCATTGTCCAAGCCCTCATGAATAGATTTCAAACTGAGATTTTTTTAGGCAGCTTTCTTTATGTCATACATTTGAAGAAGTTCCTGATTGGTCTTCTCTTGGATATTTTTTTATTCATTTATTCGAAATGGTACCTTAGAATGGCAGCTTTCCTTGATTTCATTGACCCGCTATATAGCCTATATAGCCTAATGGGTGCAGCAGGAGAAAGGGTAGGTTTAGGACACAAAAGATGGTTTGATACAAAATAAAAACTGAAGGAAAGTTTTGTACAACAGCGAGGTTATTCATATCTCAAAAGAACAGCGGGGGCTGGATTCAATTTTGTTTGCATTATTCTCTGATTATCCTGACTAGTTCCTGACTGACAATAACCATTTAGAAGGTACTTTGCAAAGGTTGGACACGTGGTCAGTTTTTAGAAAATGATTCTTTTAGAAATAGAAACAGCCTTTTGACAAGAGGTCCTTTTTCAGACTACCTCCATGTTAAAATCCACATAGGGCAAGATTACCTCAGCCCATTGGTGCCCAGCACTGAAGACCTACTAGGAATTATGTGCATTCCACTTTTATCAGCACCAAAAGAAGCATCAATAATTGTCTCTGAAGGCGCATATTACATCAAGGTCTCCTCTGTATCACCACTGGGAGAAAATGTTATCCACATTTGTTTTGATGTGTTAGGCCATGAAACTGGACATGTGGTATATTAGAACTAGATGGTTTTCTGCCCTTTTTCTCCTTCTCCCTCTTTTCCTCACCTCCTCTCAATAGGGAAACCCTTCCACCTGCCTCTTACTCAGTTGAATGTGGATGCCACATTAGATTCAGGGCTCTAAATGTGGTCTATAAGTGTCAGGAGTGGAAGAGAATTTAGCATCGTTTTTCCAATAATGTTGAAAAATAGTATTTTACATCAGCACACCTCCAAGACTATTAACTATGTGTATTATGCTGGACTCTGTTTGTCTCAAGAGACTGGGACACTAAGGGCATCATTATAATGCCGAACTGCTGACTGCTATTGTGGTGGTCAAGAAACCGCCGACATGCATGCGGGCAATCCGACTACCGCATTATGATGTGACCGCCGGTTTGGCAGTCGGAAATGCTGCAGGGGCATGCTGCGGCCATGTAAAAGGGCCACAGCACATGCCTGCACCGGGGAACACCTCCTGCACGTCTGTGCATCGTGTGCCATGCACATGGCACACGGTGGACAGAGGTGTGTGGGGGCACTACACCGCCACCATTCTGGGATGCAGCTCCGACCGTCGCCCCATCGGGATCTCTGATTCTGGCGGAGGCGGCAGTCTTGCATCGTACTGAAGTGGTTCCAACCGCTAGCATCATATTGCGGCGGTCGGACTGAAGGGATGTCGGCAGTCGGACTCCCACCCACAGCCTGTCGGTGACCCGACCACCCGACATCAGGCCGTGTTTCTTACTCCATTTTAGTGTCCAGTAAAGGCATACCTCAGGTACAGCTACACAGGGTACCGGAAGTCACTTTGACATAGGTCCCACATAGGTATTTCCATGAATGTCAACAACATAGCTCGATTCCACCAAAGAGATCGAGCCTTATGGAATCCGGATTATAAACAATTGTATATTCTTGTAGACGTCTTCCTGCATTGACCATAACTTTATCTGTTGAAGCTTGTGGTTTCTTGCAATTATGAGGCGGCACTGCAAGGTTGAGGTCACACAGGTTTGATGTCTTAGCTTTCAATGATTTAGCTTGGGATTAAGAAACAATATGTATATTGAATTTTGCCCATCACATTTTCGGTGGCTATTTTAAAATAGTTTAAATGATGCATATTTAAAGCAAATTTGGGTATTTTATTTCCAATTGCATTGCGTGAAGTTTTCTCCCATGAAAAAGTACATTGTTGAGTCATTTGCTATTCACTTACCACTAAATGTTGAAAAGGTGAGCACGGTTTAACACTGTGAAAACTCTCTAATTAATCAGGGGAATCCTTAAGACAAAAATTTGTATTGAGGGCCTACTGATGAATTTTGTGCGTAACCTGCAGATCATTTAATGCACTAAAAATGGTGAAAGGTTGAACCATCCATCCGGTTTTAAACCCCTCACCAGCAGCTTCCTTACACACCTCACACAATCAGAGTCAATGACCTCCAACCCAGGAAACGTTGGAATTGTTTGATAAAGAGTTATAATTTAACCTTTGTGTCTCTGCTTCTCTTATCAACGAATTCCAACTTTTACAAAAGATAATACAAGTATTTGTAACATTTGGCAATAAATGTAAGCTTTCTTAGGACTCTTAAATCTCTTTCAAATCGTTGCAGTGGGCACTCCGTCCACAGAGCAACCTCTCACAGGCTGTGTTTCCCGGAGATGATGGGGTTAATACTCTCTCTGAGTGCATTAATCACTGTTTAAGGTAGCTGCAAGAGCAGTTCTTTGACAATCCAGGGCAACCGAGACATGGACAGATTCCTCCTATAGGAAGCAAATGTTTCTATGAGCATCTTCCATTGCTCCTAGGAGGGAAAACGTGGAAAAATACCCCTTTCGCTTGTGGGCACAAATGTTTCCCATCCTTAATGACCAATAGGGGGTCACCCTTGAATCCATTGTATTTGTTGTAGGTTACTATGCTGCTTGAATGTCACTGAAGGATATGCCAAGCTCTTGTTGCGCAAGCAAGAAATATCTCCAAATCCTGATACACTTGCTATGTTTTGAGCAAATGCTGTTTTGTACAGTATTGCAGCTGCCTTAGTGTGGGCCCGACACTACTCTGAAGCGGACGGATAGTATTGTACTCAGTGGTAGTGCCATGGAGACGAGTGTCTGCCATGTTGGCTACAAGAGTAGTGTACAATTCATACGTGAAAGACAGAGCTGTGCTCCTGTTGTATTTTTTTTGCTGCACCGATGCATGCATTTGAGTCAAACATATGTGAGGTACAAGACATTTAAGCATCAAAAACTACTGTGTGGATTAATATGAAGGTAGTGATTGAAACTATAGCCTTTATGGGAAGTGTCTTGATCTTCTACATGTGTGGCAGAGGCTCTGGGCCTCATTTGGAGTTTGGTGCGATTGAATATCCTCTAATTTCTGGAGGAAACTCAAAATATAGGGCCAGATGTACGACCATTCTGTTTTGCGAGTCGCAAAATGGAATGTACAACAGTGTCTCAGACACTGTTTGCGACTCCTAATGGGGTTGCTAAAGATCTACCCCATTGATGAGGTAGGTTGCAATTTGTGACCCCTTAGGAATCTCACATATCACAGGGATGGTGGCCTGTTGGGGACAGCAGCCTACCATGTCTGTGTTGCTTTTTTAAATAAAGCAACTTTTTCCCCCCAAATGCAGCCCGTTTTTCGTAAAGGAACACGGGATGCTTTTAAAAGAAAAAAAATGAAAAGGTTTTATTTTTTCCATTTTTTAAGGGCAGGCAGTGGGCCATGGGACCACTGCCTGGACTTAAAAAATATTTTCGCATACATTCACAGAAGGGGTCCCCTGGGTACCCCTTCCGTTTTGCGACTGGCTTACCACCAACTTGAAGTAGATGGTAACTGCGATTGTTTTGTGACCGCATTTGCGGTCGCAAAACAATCGTACATACCAGTGCGACTTGCTATTAGGAAGGGACGCCCTTGGCACGCCCCTTCCTAATAGCGACTCGCAAACCCTATTTTGCGAGTCGGTAATAGGTTACCGACTCGCAAGATGGTTTGTACATACCACAACCCTTTTAAGCACTCACAAACGGGCCGATTTCCTGTGTGCGGCCGCTGAAAAGGGTTGTACATATGGCCCATAGAGTATAATCGACTTTCTTAAATTTCTTCACAATAATATCCTTATACTGAAGCAAATTCAGTCGGTTGGTTGTACTATGTATTTAGTTTTCTCCAAAATTGGAGGATTATCAGCTCCCTCCAAACTCTAAATGAGGCCCTCTGGCTATTATCACCTCTAGTGTGTCAATGTACCTTAGCATGGTTGTAGGGAAATGTGTGAGAGTAAACACTACTGCCATTCATGTGTGTACCAACTGCCTGTCAACATGTGCCTGGCATGTCCTTCACAACATTAGAGTATGGGAATGGGTGTTATGGGAGCCACTGTTGTACGTTCTCTGATTTGTTTTGCGGATGTTGATG
The DNA here is from genome assembly GCA_963921515.1 of Calotriton arnoldi. Lineage (NCBI taxonomy): Eukaryota > Metazoa > Chordata > Amphibia > Caudata > Salamandridae > Calotriton > Calotriton arnoldi. The sequence goes on from CAWUFW010000871.1 coordinate 2,978,169, forward strand.
TATAACTTTTAATGCAACGTTTTTGTATTTATTTTACTTGTTTTTATTATTGACTTTAACTGAAATGCGCTAGAAATGATGACAATTACAATGCTCATGCCAGGTCACTCACTTTTCTCAGTGTCGTTGGTGGTGCTCTTAGCTCCTGAGACAGAATGATGAGGGATGGTGGTGTATGTTGATGAAAAATGAAGATGGTTTCACGTTTCTGATAACCGCTTTTGGTATGCTCTTAGGTCATCACACTGTCTACATTGGAGTCCACGTGCCGAAGAGTTACAGGCGGCGGAGACGTCACAGGCGGAAGACTGGCCACAAGGATAAAAAAGAGCGGGAAAAATACTCAGATAACAATTCAGATGCTGAGAAATCTGACACGGAAAATGCGGACGACACAACTGCCAGCATCCTCAAACCACTCAGTGAGTACACTTTTTCGTCCTGACAGGCACACTTTCCATCCTTAGCAGTTTTGATCTCTTTTATTGTCCAATTTCATCACTCGATAGGGGTCCAATTCAGTCAGTAATATGTGGTGTTTCTCTTTGAGTTGTGATTCATTCATCATTGGAGCTCGTGAAACGAGTCAACAATGGCTATTGCTGGGTTTTCACCATGGTTATTTCGGTACTGAGCAGAAACACTGATCAGGAAAAATACATATAATTATAAGGCTGGGGGTCCAACTCTGTCTGTGTCCGTGCCAGGTTTTCTGGTCAACCACTCACTATATTAGTGATTCACATTCAGATTGTCTGAAAAACTATGTGGATTTTCTGGAAATACGACATGGCACCTGCCCTTATGGACCAACACAGGACACAATGTTCTGAGGTGTCAGATGTTCCACCTGGCTAAATCCACTGATTTAACAACAAAGCTCATACTTTGAAGACAGATATGGAGCACCAGTTCTATCCAGTCTGCCCATTTGCTGTGTGTTCATGGTGAGCGGACCCTACAGACCCGCCTTACCCTTTGTCGGCACCTTCCATTATCTTAACTGCAATCCCCCCTGGGCGTGATCTGTGTTGTTAGTCAGTTTTCAGAGAACAGCGATGAATCATACCTGGGGATTAAAAATGCATTTCAGGTCAGGTAATCTCTCTTGTAGTACATGCCAGCTGTCTTTATTGCATGAAATAACGAAGCTAATAACTAAATAATCTCTTTATGTAAGTGTTCTCTCCTTGTCGGTAAACCATCCGCGATGCACTGCAGCAAAGCGTTCCAAGGTATTGGGCCGAGAACACTTTTGAAGTCCCTAAAGAGTCAAGCCCATTATTAAAGACCTAGCGCCCTAAATATAGTCAATAACAAAGATTAAAAACTAGTGAATAAAAAAATAGCAGCACTTTAATAACTTAAGATATTGATAAAGTAGGGATAGTGTTTTTCTTCATCTTCTTTAAGACGCTGAATTGCAATGTAATTCGTGTGTTTCTATTTTTGCCCAAATCGCATGTCTCCATGATCGTTTACATGACATTTGCTAGGTTCCTGAAAGAAAGTCTTTCTTCATGGAATCTGGGAGCTATTGTTCCTTTCCTCTCTATTTCTCTCCTATGTCAAGCAACAGTGCTCATTATTTCTTTAGTCAAAACAGATAGCGAGACTCGTGTTAACAATATTTTCATCACTTGTTAACTAGTCCATGGCCTAGTGTACCTTTTGAGATGCAGAATCATGAAGTGTACTTTGTCCTTCAACCAACAGTAGGTGCATCGATGCCTCGGCCATTGACATCACTTGTATCTGCATCATCCCCTTAGGCTTTCTGTCTTGTACATTCAAATTCTAACCCTGATCAGCTAACTAAAAGATTGCCATCCACCCCCGTGTCTTCAGACTTTGCTTGCTAATGTGCTGGAGAGGTTAGTTGTTCTGAGAGTGAAGTGCCTCTGAAACGAAATAAAATGTAGTACTTTATATAAAACAGGAAACACTGCTCCTTGTGGTGTAGGATCCGTACTCCATTACAACTGTAAATCTATTTTGATCTCAGTCTAGGGCAAATGTATTCATTCTTTACAAACTTGCTTAGTAAATTTGGTCTTAAGTAGCGGGCATCGTATTTGCAGATGTTGTTTGTTGTCTTCCCCACCATTAGCATATTTTTGACCATGAGGTTTAGGATGTGGCCATACTTTGCTCAAATGGGGCATTGTTCCACAATATCACCATTGAAATAGCGACCTGCCGATATGACAATAATATCGTCTCCAAATGGCGGAGTTTATAATAATAAATCTACCTTGACATTAATTTGGTCAAGATTATGGTTACAATATATCAGCAGGTCGATGTTTTTAACAGCCTCGAATGAAAGCTGCACTCTTACATTCAAATGTATGTTCATCTATTACTTGTCCCCAAATCAGTAAATTACTTATTCCAACCATAATTTGGTGCAAAGCCCTTTCCAATGCCCAGGTGCTGTGGCCCCTGAGCAGCAAGCAGCACCAGCTGGGATCTTATCAGGCGATGCATGAACACGGACTCCTATATTTGTTGTATGCCTTCAACAAATTAAAAATTAAATACCAAAGAAAAAAATTTATCTAAATATCGGGAAACTTGTGAAATTGCCAGACATGCCCTCCTGTGTCCATCCAGAGAATGTAGGCCTCTATGCCTTTGGAACAAAAGTCCTTTGGCTTCAGCATTCTGCCTCCTCTCCCACCTCTTTACAGAGACTCCAAATATATATTCAAAAGTCTGGAGCGTGCCCTGCTTCTCAATGTCCATTTGGAATTGGGTTGCAGAACTACATGCCCCTCAGTTGGTTCTTGTGCATTTCCACTATGCCTACAAGATGCCGCTGCATATACGTGCACAGCTACGTCTTGCCAGGCAGATAGGGAAACTGCTCCCTTACTTCCCTTGTTAGCCTTCAATTACATTTGTTTTACCCTTTGATGTCTGTAGGACTGTCATTGGCCCATGTGAGTGGGCACAGATTACAGTGCTTGGAAAAGCACCTTTCTTGGTGGAGGACTTGAAAAATGTAGAATCTGTATAACCGACAATTTAACTCGGGTGGAAGCTTAGAGTGGGTTACTTGACGCCCCTATCCTACCTCTTCCACTATTGTGTTTAATGCCCGGTGAACTTCTTCCCATCAGTAACATTCCTGATTGACTACAAACCAGCATAAGGGAACATGGGAGGGGAAATTGTCTTGTAGCTAGACCTACCGACCTATGTCGGGTATCCAGGGGGATATGACATGGCACCTGCCCTTGAGGGTTAACGTAGGACACCATATTCTGAGGTGTCAGATGTTTCACCAGAGTTTGTCACCTTTTTAACAAAAAGCATATACTTTGAAGACAGATATGTACTACCAGTTCAATCTAGTCTGCCCATTTCCTGTGTGTTCATGGTGAGCGGACCCTACAGACCCGCCTTATCCTTTGCCACCAACAGCCATTACTTTAACTGCAGTCCCTCCTGGGCATGATCCGTGTTGTTTGTGGGTTTTCGGAGAACAGCCATGAATCCTACCTGGGGATTAAAAATGCCTTTCAGGTCAGGTAATCTCTCTTGTAGTAAGTACCTTTCAGCTGTCTTTATTGCATGAAATTAATGAAGCTAACAACTAAATAGGCTCTTTATGTAAGTGTCCTCTCCTTGTCAGTAAACTACCCATGATGCACTGCAGCAAAAGGTTCAGTTGTATTGAGCCGAGAACACTTTCGCAGTCCCTAAAGAGTCAAACCCATTACCACAGACCTATCTACCAAAGTATAGTCAATAACAAAGGTTAAAAACCTCATGGAGAAAAAATAGTAGCACTTTTGTAACTTCAGAAATTGATAATGTAGGGATAGTGTGTTTCTTCTTTCATGACTTTAAGATGCTGGTTTGCAATGTAATTCAACTGATTGTATTTTTGCCCATTTTGGCATGCCCGCATGATCGTATACATGCCATTTGCTAGGTTCCCGAAAGACAGCCTTTCTTTTAGATTCTGAGTGCTTTTGTTTCTTTTATTTCTATTTCTCACCACTGACAGGCAACAGTGCTCATTATTTCTTTTGTTAAACAGATGTGTATCTTTTAGGGTGTAGAATCAGAAACTGTGCTTTGTCCTTTCACCAACAGTTGGTACATCACTGACTCGGCCATTGGCATCACTTGTGATTGCACCATTTGCTCAGGCTCTCTGTCTTCCGCCCTCACATTCTAGTCCTCATCAATTAGCTAAAAGATTGGTACCTATCCCTGTAAATTGAGAATTTATAGATACAACTTAATTTTCTCATGTGCTGGAGAGGTTGGATATTGTTGATAGTGAAGTGACTCTGAAAGAAAAGAAAATGTAGTACTTTTATAAAACAGGAACACTGCTTGTAGTGCGTGATCTGTACTCCATCACAACTTGAAATTTATTTTTACCTCAGTCTAGGGCAAATATATTAATTGTTCACAAATTTGCTTAGTAAAATTGTTCTTAGTTTGTGGACATCATATTTGCAGATATTGTGTATGGTGATACCTACCATTAGCATATTTTTGGTCATAAGGGTTTGGATGTGGGCGTAATTTGCTCGTATGTGGCATAGTTTCACAATATTGCCATTCAAATAGCGACCTGCCGAGATGACAATAATATAGACTCTAAAACAAGGTCATAGCGTAGTTGATATTAGTAAACCTACCTTGACATTATTTTGAACAATAGATCAGCAGATTGGTATTTCAACGTCAATATTGTAACACACAGCTTCACATGAAAGCTCTGCTCTTATATTCCAAGGTATGTTCATCAGTTACATGTCCCCGCATCATTAAATTGCTTACTGCACAGTTACCTCTTGTCAGGATGATAGGAAAACTGCTCTTCACCTTTTGTGTTTAATGTCGGTGAACTTCTTCCCATCAATAACATTTCTGATTGACTACAAACCAGCATAAAGGAGCATGGGGGAAGATGCGGCCTTGAGACTAGACCTGTCGACCTAGGAGCATCGGGAACCAGAGTCTTACACCAGTCTCTCTTCACCGTCCTGAGATTCTGGGCAAATAGAGCGTAATGTCTATTGGGGTGGTGGAGGGCATTACCTCTGCCATCCAAAGGGTACTCTGCCTACCAAGTTTAGAGTTGCCTTTTTGCCCAGTGGACAACTCTGTACATTGAAAGGAACCGCCATCATGTTGGTTCCTTTCAGTGTACAAAACGTTCGGTGTACGTTCTCCGTCTGTTTAGATGGACATACACCAAAGTTTTCAAAAAAAGTTTTTAAAAAAAATGTTATTGAAAAACAAAAAAACAATGGCCCTCACATCCTGGGAGTTTTCTCCATGGTTGTGTGTGTGTGTGGGGGGGGGGGTGGGGGTGGTGGTGTCCCTCACTGCCTAGTGGTGCCTGTGGCTGCGACTCTAGGTCTCCACAGGATACCCTCCATTTTATATTTTTTTGTAAATATTTCTCGTATCCTAGAGGAGCGTATCTTAAAGGGCTTTTAAAAGATCTGGGGTTTAGACAGGTTCGTGTTGCCTTACTGTTTTTACAGCTTTTACCTAATGCTCACACACTTTTTAGTGTTAGTAACTTTTTAAGGTCTGCCTTAAGGCTGGGACGCTCTAGGGGCGACTAATGGTTATTACTCCTTTGCGTATTTGCACAATGCTTTGCTGCTATAAAACGTAACAAATCCCTGCTGGTTATTGTGGAGTATTTACGTGTTTTTTGCTTATCAATTTGTGCTCATGGCCCCGAGCATTCGTTTAATGTTTTTTAGCTGTCTGTTCGATACTTTGTAAACCTGTATATATGTTTGTACGCAGTTATTACATGGATGTGATGTGCAGAGTTTCTTTCTTTTCAAAACTGTTTCTTTTATGGCTGTATTTACTGCTGAATAAAGATTATTATTATTAATATTATTAGTGGTGAGGCACAGGAAAAAAATGACATTAAACTGTCCACCCTAAATAGCACGAATGGTGTTATGTCCTTCCTCTGACAAATCCTACTCCATTGCTCCTGCCTCTGGCGGCTCCTGTTCTAAATAACTGCATGACCACAAATGACACAGTTATTCAGAGTCTGTATTCAGTTAGGGGTAGCATTTCAATGTGTTGTGTGATATCCTGAGAGTGAATCTTTGTACTTGGCTGTGCAGAACAACATTTGACCCCCCCGTACAAGATGCAAAAGCTATGAGTTTTGTCTGTGCTCCTTCATGTACCTTCACATCACAGCAGTTGAGGTTAGTGAGCAATTAAAACAAGGAGAGCGGTCAGGATTTAAAATGGTTGCTCGTATCTTTCCTAACTTTTTCCCATCGCTCCCTACTTAGCATTGGCTATTAAAGTAAGCCTTTTCCCTCGGTCCCCTTCTGTTACTGAGTACACTTCATTGGGGCATTAACTCTCTCCTGTGGCTGTCACCACGTGCCACCACCTAGGGAGGTTTGCAGAAGAAGCCGTTGGTCACCCGAGGGTTAAAAGAGGCCAGAGACCGAGCTCAATTTAGGCAGGGAGAGTGGGGGGGGGGGGGCGCCTAGAGAGTCTTGCAACTTACAGGTGCCATCAGGAAGTAGTTGATGATCACCAGGGGAGAGGGGAGTTGAAAAGCCTGATTAATTGGAGTTAATTCAAGATGTGAGATGTCGAATGCACCTCCCCTAAATGTGAGACTTATGTTCTACTGGTTCAAAGGTACCAAAACATCCTTTGAGTTTTTCAAAATTTGGCAGATGACAACATCTCCCGCAACTGTATGTTTTTTACCTTTTGTGCCGAAAAGCAAACGAGATACAAAGTTATTTCACTGTCTTATGCGCGTAGGCACTTGGCAGGCTACCAAGCAAATGGCAGCACACCTCCCATCGATGATCACTACAACTGCAAAACTCTACAAATGCAGAACTGCAAAGTCTACTGCTGCACGTGTACAGCATTGCTTCCACTGCACAACTGCAATTCTACAACACCACAGCTGCACGACTCTGCTTCTGTAACACTACATCTGCACGACTGCAACCTTACTGCAACTCGATAATTGCCAAACTGCAAACAACTTACAAAGAACCAACTCTGCAAGTGCACATCTTTTCTTCGATAACCACACTACAATTGCACAGCTCGAGGATACAAATCTACAGTACAACAACACAACTCCAAAGCTCCAGCGCTACTTTAACAGTTACACATGTACAACACTACAATTTTTCAGTTGCACGTCTCCAACATTACTGTTCTGCAGTGGCAGGTCTGCAGCTCTACATCTGGAACCCTGAAATGCCAATCTACAATTGCCTCTCTAGACCACTGCATGATAGCCCAACAAATGCAGCACAACACAACTAAAGCACTATTCCTGTGCAGCACTACTGTACAATGCTGCATTTACAACCGCTGCACCACTAGATTTACAAATGCTACACTACAGTTAAAACGTACAATTACAACTATAGCATTACAGTATTAAGACTACATTGCTTTTACAACATGTACATTCTGATTCGCTCAGCAAGTGGTTTATCGGTGTGCATTTACAGGAGCTGTAACACTACAATTAAAACGACAGCACTACAGTTACAACTCGACAATTATAACAGCTGCAGCATTAAAATGCTATACAAGCACAACAATGCTACCTCTGCTTTTCAATTGTCTCAAAGAGTGGATTCTTAAGGCCTGATTACGAGTTTGGCGGTGTGGCAGCAGGCTGCCACACCAGCGCCCCGCTGCCACACTGCCAAACCCGCACTGAGACCGCCCGCCGTATTCCGACTGGAATCTAGGTCGGACGGTCCTGCTTTGGCGGTCCCACGGCGGTGCCGTGCTAAGGCTCATATGTGTTCCGTAGCAAGGCATCGCCTTGGGACCGCCAAAGCGCATTCCTGTATGGCATGGACTGTGAAATGCATGCAGACTGGGGGGCACATGTTCATCCCCTGTCCCTGAGGCAACAGGGGGCCCTGTAGGGCCCTCTTAGTTTTCTCGCCGCCACACTTTTCATGTCGGGCTCACCGCCATGAAAACTGTGGTGGAGAGGAAACTCGTAATATGCTTAGCAGTGCGCAGCGGCACCACCAGCATATTGCGGGCCTCAGACCGCTGCAAGACTGCCAGGGATTGCGGATCCCTGGCAGTAGCAGCGGTCCCATGGCGGTCTGACCATCCAACTTGGAATACGGGGGTCGGACTGCTGGTGTGGCGGTAGTCGCACAGCCACCGTGGGTTTGGCGGACCATCATAATTAGGCCCTTAGTGTCCATTAGTTCTTCGCCACCAGCCACATGTAACCACATTAGCGAGAGGGCCCTTTTTAGCATGCCTTCAGGCGCATTCTTGCTATGTTTATTTCTGAATGTTCTTTCAGCAGCACTGTATGTACCATCAAAGTGCAGTGGAAATGTTTTCTTACTCTAGGCCCTGATCAGCTGCCCATGCGTTAAGACGGCACTGATCCTAACTAAGATAGACCTCAGTGAGCAGACCAAGATTTCTAATTCAAGATGGTTCATTTTGGTTTAAGACGACAAAAGCTCAGAAAGGATCCCTCAAGGAGGTACTGAGAACTATATTTGAGGGGGCATCGAACCCATGGCAGAAATACTGCCTGGAGACAGTAGCAGAGTTGGACTTATCCACAGCATCCTGGTCCCAAGAAGAAATAAATTACCTTGCAATAAAGAGGGCGCTAAACAATCACACCGCCCAGACATCAAGGAACGAAGATATAGCTAGACTGAAGGTAAACAGAGGGCTGGCCGGCTTAATTAAAGCATACGAGTTGTATAAAATCCAGCCATATATGAACAATCCTCTGGGAAGGAAGTGTTTGAAAGAAATTCAATGGGCGCGCTAAGTCCCCCTGCCAATAAAAGAATTGAACCCGGCCTGGAAATCGTTGAACAATATAGTCAGTTGCAGGCTGTGTAATTATAGGGCAGAATCGTTGGAACACCTACTATGCTGCTGCCCTGCATTACTACAACATCGATGTATACTGTTAAAACCAATGTTCCTAAGGCATGGGACAAGAAAATGCGCCGACGCAGTGGCATTGCTTCAGTCAAGCACAGAGCCCTCAGACCTGGCCAAATTTGGCAAATATATGAATATGACACGAAGGGTCCTAATCGAAAACAGCACAGAGGAAAAGTGTGCGGTGGCAACTGTTGAGTCTCTGGTAGCAACAGAAGGAGCAGAACGGTGAATAGCCCCTTCCAGGAAAGAATTGTATGGGACCCATAAACCCCAAACCGATCGAAGTATCAATTTCCCATGAATATATAGGGACCACGGACTTTGCTAATACTTAATTTTAAAATCAATGAATTCAAGAACAAGACCACATTTTAGAAATGGTCTGGCATTACCGACCAAATGACATTCCTAATCTTTTATACACGCTCAGATATATGTATTATAATGGTGCGAGATACGTATTTTTAGTGTAATTTTGGATAATGTACTGCAACTTTGCAATGATTTTAAGTAATTATGCAAAAAATAAAAAAAATCATTCATTCATTCTGGAAAGGGGCGGGACCCATACTGAGTTTTATATAGCGCGAACTTGACCCGGTATCGGGTATCAGAGCGCTTTACATAACACCAGTTGCGTTACAAGAGGACACATTCATTTTTTGTTAGGCACGGGGAGATTAAGCGATTTGCCCACAATCACAGGATGTTCAGCGTCATTGCGGAGACTCGAACCCGGTTCCCCAGATTCGAGGTTGACCGCCCTAGCCGTTACGCCAACTCCTCTCCCATTGAAATTTTGAGGGACTAAGCTTCAGAGGTAGGGAGAGGATGTGGTACCTGGCTATAGACATGGAACCTGGCTTCTAAGCCCAGATTTAGCACTTAACTGAAAATTGTGTGATCCTTGGCAGAAAGTTTAATCTCCCTGTGCCTAAAATTATAAATTTGCTAAATGAGATAAAACTACAAGTATGTCAGATTTTACTTGATTGGTTTTAAAACATATGTAAACCCCCATTAATGAAAATAAAGCTACTGCACTTTCAAATGTTCAAAATATGAAAAAAATCATAAGGCACAACTACCCCCCACCCCACTTCCCTCGCCCTTCCACAGAGAAATAGATAAGGGCAATTTGAGGTGCGACATCTGTAGGAACAGTGAAACAGGCACTCCGTTTATACCCCAAAAAACACTTAATACGGAAGTAAAGTATCATGGGCAGGGAAATGGAAAGCGGGGCTGTGATCAAAAGGATGGCTTAAGATAAAGAAGTTAGTGTGTCTTCTTTTCTTTCTGTGTAGCGCTGTGGCTTTAAAACTATCCAGTCTCCTCACAGAACACATAGTGGAGAAAGTACGTTTTTTGTGGGGGTGAAAGGGCCTTGGAAAACACAGCAAAGAAATTGTGATTTATGCTCGCCTCCACGCATGAAATGGAAACTGTTTCAGGAAGCTGATGCCAGAACCGAAAAATATGAAGCTGAAACCCTTCCAAGAGTAGTTCCGTTTGCACTTGGTGGTCTGACCTCGCTTTGAGGACAACACAAGTGCGGCCTTAATTCTGTGGGCAAATCTTAAATCGATATCAAGGGCTGAAAGAAAGTGGGGGCCGCCTGAACTCGGGACAGAGCACCCCCCGCCTCCCGGTAAGGTGCAATATGACCCACCATGGGGGGAAATGGAGGGCTTTGGCCAAAACGAACGAGAGAGAAATGTAAACACGGACGGAAGCACCACACTGTGAAACCGGCAACGCATACCACTGGAACGTTGCCAAACGAAATGTTTCTGCATGGCTGGCCAGAGAAAGGAAACTTCAGTGAGTGCTTTATTATGAGCGTTCTCTGCCTACGACCGGCGAATGAAAGCGATTCTTCTTGGGTTTATATCAGTACCTGTCTAGTCCAGGGACAGCGCCTGGTGTGGAGTCCCATGGTATGTTGTCCTTTCGTGGAAAAAAAACCAAGTTACTGTTCATGGTATGCGCGGGAAAACAAGGCCTGCGGCGCTGCACTTTCATTGGCTGAGTTCATTGAAAAGTCGCGCGGCGGCTTCTCAGCAGTCTGCTTGGCAACCCAGAGGAATCACATGGAGCGCAGTTTCTGCATGATGCCTCGTGCTCCGAGTGTATTCATGCTAACCTAAGCAAATCCCATGATTTTCACTCTGAATGTTTCGCGGATATTTTAGCAGGCTTCTTACATTTGTTCTCCAAGGCTCCAATACTTGAAACGTCATCAGCGGACACGTAGCACGTCTTTCTGTTTTTGACAGACCCGAAGCTATTACACTGTCTCTGTCTGTACACCTGGTCGGCATCAGGCACGCCTTGAGTCCTTCTGCATGGATAACACAACGTGTGCCCCTTTTTGTCGCCAAACTGAAGCACTGGTAGCCTTTTGGCTGGCAGCCAGCCTTATAAAGTCTTTGCCAGACCGAGACTACTGAATTGCAGACTCTATGTCACCATAATCTGCCTTGCAGAAAGCCAATCTCTCTTTCCTTTCTCACAGATTAGCAAAAAGTAGTAGTCATCAAAAGAGAAAAAAATTCATACTAAATAAGACAGCCCAAGAACTTGGCAACAGTAGCAAATTAATCCAGACGTGAGTCCTGTGTGTGGTTTCTTGGGCTGGGGACAAAGACTCGCCAGACTCGGTGCCAGCGCCGGAAGTAACCCCCGAGCGGGCTCTTCCCATTTATTCACCCCGCAGGCCACGCCTGGCCTGCGGATGACGTGGGTGCGTGTCTGTGGGTGTGTTTCCGGCGCGGAGCCCGAAACACAAGAGCGCTGACCACTACATCCCTTCCCAGCTCAGTCTTTTTTTTTTCTTTGAACAACAACTTTAAACATTTCAAACCCCAATTGCATAGAGTTCAGGATACTTGTGTGCAGTCCGATGGCACTAGCGTCTGCAACCTCAGCATGCAAAGTCTCGGAGCCGTTGGCTCGGGCGAGGGTTGGGTCGCAGACTGTATCTCTGGAGACGGCCTCCCTGGCGGGTGTTCTCAGGTGGCGCTTCGGCTGGAGACAGGGGGGGGAGCGACAAAGTGTTGGTGTCCGGCTCCGCTGGGTTGTCTCCGCCCGCTGGTTATCTGTCTGCGGCCTCTTGGGCTGGGGTCACTGGAACTTCTGGTTGGCCACCAGCTGGCTCGTTCGCAATGTTGGTGGGAACTTCTCTGAACCAGGAGATATTTCTAGAGACTTCTTCACCTCCCTTCCTGGCCGTTACGATGGTCCCGTTGCTAGTAACTACTGTCCATGTGCCAGGTTCGTAGGTCGTCCTGAATTTCCCCCATGGTCGGCGATCTCTGAGGATGACCGTTGCTCCCGGCCGGAGAGTCCGTGGCGCTGCGCGGCGTCGGGTACTGGCTTGGATGTTCCGTCGTTCTCGTCGGTCTTGCACTTCTTGCACCTCCAGCGGGGAGGGAGTCCACCCTGGGCAGGTGGGGATGAGATCTCTCCTCGTGCCTTGTAGCATTAGTGACCAGGGGCTCCGCTGCGTGGTGCAGTGTGGGGTGCTCCTGTATTCCCGTAGGAACTCGTGGAGTCGCTTCTCCGGGTCAGCCTGTTCTAGCACCGCAATACGGAACATCTTGTTCAGAGTGCGCATAAATCTTTCAACGTCACCATTTGCCTGTGGCCATTGGGGCGTGACACGCCGGTGATGTATCCCTCGCTGTTTCAGAAACGCAGCGAACTCGGAGCCTTGAAAAGGTGGTCCATTATCGCTTCGGACTTCGTGGGGGAAGCCGAACATGGCGAATACCTTCTCCAGGACGGGGCTCACGTGTGTGAAGGCGGTTGATGTCACTGGTTCCACGACTGGGTACTTCGAGAACGCATCGACGATCACTAAGGTGTGTTTCCCTCCGGGGAAACTCCCGAAGTCAATGCTCACTTTGGACCACGGGGTCGTGCATGCTTCCTCGGTAATTATTGGGGTTGGTCTCTCCGGGGTACTGGTCAGTTGACAGGCCGAACACCGACGTACGAGATCTTCAACCATTTGTTCCAGTTCCGGGAACCAAACTTTTTCCCTCATTCGTGCCTTCATTTTCGTCACCCCCTGGTGGCCTCCGTGAGCTAGTTGGGTGGCGCGGTGCTTTAGCGCTTGAGGTATGACCAGTCGTGATCCCCTTAGCAGTATTCCATCACTTGTGGCGCTGAGTTCGTTCCTTATGCGCCATATCTTCGTCAGGCCGTCCTTGTCTTCTGGACTCCACGCGTTTGCGTGTCGCAAGTAGCCTGCCCATGATCCATCCTGGACTGCTTGGAGAGTTCTTGCGTATACGGAATCGGCGGTGGCTGCTTCCCTGACGTCCTCGAGAGTCATTGCCTGAGGGCATGCTGCGGCGGATACCATGTGGACATATTGCTCGACATCGTCTCCGTCTTCCTGTGCCTCCTGTGGTACCGGGTGCCTGGACAGGAAATCCGCTGGATTCTTCGCACCGGGCCGGTACACTAGCTCCATCTCGTAGGACTGTAGCTGCACGGCCCATCGCTCAATCCGGGGGCGGATGAGGAGCAGTTCCTTTGAAGAGAGGTACAAGGGGCTGATGGTCGGTGACCACAGTGAAGGGTTGTCCTGTTAAGTACAGATGAAAATGGTTGCAGCTCCACTTTATGGCCAGCGCCTCCCTCTCAATCTGGGCGTATCTTGTTTCCGTGGGGGTTAGTGCTCTGCTGGCGAACGACAGCGCTGCCCATCTACCTGGTTCTTGTTCTTGAGCCAGTACCGCTCCTAGCCCTACTGGGCTGGCGTCGACAAGCAATTCGGTTCTCTTAGCCGGGTCAAAGTATGCGAGCGTGGCTTTTTCTAGGAGTGCATCCTTTATCCCTTGGAATGCTTCCTCTTCTCTCTCTCCCCACTGCCACTTGGCGTCTGTTCTGGTTAGGGTTCTGAGCGGTTCAGCGCGGGTTGCCAGTCCTGGGATGAATCTCCCGCAGTATGTCGCCATCCCCAGGAAACTCCTTACTTCTGTGGGTGTCGTTGGGGCGGGGGCGTTCTTGATGGCGTGCGATTTTCTGGGGTCGACTTGGATGCCGTCTTGATTAAACACGTACCCAAAAAATTCGAGGGATGGCTGGAAGAACTGACACTTATCTTTGTGGAGTGTGGCTCCATGTTCACTCAGGCGTTTCAGCGTGCTTCTGAGGTGTTTGTGGTGGTCAGCTGCGGTTGCTGAGTGGATTAGTATATCGTCGCTGACGTTTAACACTCCCGGTAGGCCTGACAACAGCTCTCTTATTGTGTTCTGGAATACCTCTGCTGCTGAGGATATTCCGAAGTTCAAGCGCTTGTACCTCCTTAGCCCCAGGTGGGTGCTGAATGTGGTAACGTAGCGGCTTTCTTTGGACAGTGGGAGTTGGTGGTATCCTGCGTTTAGGTCAATTTTTGAGAACCACTTCGACCCGTTGACATCTGCAATGATGTCGTCCATCGTGGGTGTGAGGTGCCGCTCCCTCCTGATGGCTCTGTTTGGCAGTTTCATGTCGATGCAGAGGCGGATGGCTCCGGGCTGCTTTGGTTTCTCTGCGATGACCATCGGGGACACCCAGGGTGTTGGACCAGAAACCTTTTCGATCACGCCTTGCTCTTCCAACGTCTCCAGTTCCTTCTCCACCAGTGGTCTCAGGTGGAAAGGCACCCTTCTGTGGCGTAGGGCAACTGGGGCGACTGACTTGTCGATGTGGAGCTTGATGGGGTCGCATTTGATGCAGCCAAGACCCTGGAAGAGTTCGGGAAATTGGGCGAGCAGCTCTTCTACTTGGTGGGTCTGGACACGCCGGGCGAATGAGACTAGACCCAGATCTTCTGCTGTGTGGCTGCTCAGTAGTGTGTCCGCCTCTCTGTCAATTACGTGGATGATCGCAGTGACCTCTAGGTCGTCGGCCTTGATGGGGACTGATATCTTTCCCTTCAGTGGCAAAGGAGTGTCAGCTCCGTATGCGTATATCCTGGTCCGTGAAGGGGTGACTGGTGGGCAGGGTCGCAGGCATCGATATTGTTGGAGGCCCATAACGTTTACCGACGCTCCGGTGTCGATGACTGCCGTAACTTCTGTGCCTGCGATGTGGACGGTGCAGGTGGGCTGTGGTCTTCTGCGTCGTTTGAGCTCTTTCACAAAGGATATGAGGTGTTTCCCCATCGTCCTCCTCTGAAGACAAATCGACTGGTCCTTGATATTTGGGGCCGGTTCGTGACGTTTCTTCAAGTGGCATGGCCGTTGCCAGGGACAGTTGTCGTGCTGCCCGTGATGGTGGTTTTTGGCTTCTGGTGTCGCGGCCTCGAGTCCGTCGTCGACACACGGTGGCATAGTGGTTTGGAATTCCGCAGTTGGTGCAGATTTTGCCTTGTGCGGGGCAGTCTTTGGCGGCATGTGGTTCATACCCGCAGTAGCCGCACCGCGACTTGGGAGAGTCGGGTTTTGTTCTTCGGGTTGTGTCGGCACGCGGTCTTGTCCTGAGTGCATCCGCCCGCTCTGTCTTGATCGCGTCTGTCCGTCCTAGGGGCTTGGTGAGGGCTTGGTCCATTTCGTTGGCCCTGGCTGCTGACAGGTCGTGGGACCTTGCTAGTATGAGGATGTCTTCCAGCGCGATTTTGGGTTGGCGTAAGATGAGTCCGCGTAATGTCTTGTCCCTGCATCCTTGAATAAGCTGCGCCCTAATTTCCTTCGGTTGATCATCTTCCGTGCACGTGCTTGCGAGCTCGCGCAACCGTGCGTAGAAAGCGTCTACTGACTCCTCTTCTCTTTGGCGGGCTTGTCGAAGTTTGAAGCGTTCAAAATCCGGGTTGAGTTGGGGGTCAAAGTGGTCGTCCAAAGCCGCGACTGCTGCGTCATAGTCTGTTGCTGCCCCTGTATTCGGTAGGTGTTTGAAGAGTTTGAACATCTCATCACCTGCGTAATGGAGGAGAAGTGACCGCTTCACTGCTTCGTCGGTTTCTCTGGTGGCGACGAAGTAGTTGTTGAGGCGTTCAAACCAAATTTTCCATCTGGGGGAGGCAGTGGCAGGGTCCTCCAGCTCACTGAACGGCGGCAGTACCCCTGAGGCTGCATGTTGGAACGGAACCCGGACCGGGATGGGGGCTGGGGCATCATCTCCCATGGTGGTACTGGGCAGGTGTGGCGCGATGTCCAAACGCTGAAGTGGTGGCCGGCCGGGGCAGCGAGGTGTGGGTGACTGGAGGCTGCTGCTGGTGAGCACCCGGGATGCCGAGTGCAGGTGTCAGCAGGTGTTCCGAGATGGAGGAGACAGGAGTGTGGGGCACCGGTCTTCGCCCTTCCTCCGCAGCGATGCAGCACGTGTTGTGTCCCCAGGGCACCACCAGGCAACTGGGCCTGGGGAGTAGTGGTGTGGAACCAGACAGCCGGTGCGCATGTTAGGGCCGGCGATAGCGCGAAGCAGCGCTGGACCAGGGCTGATGGTCGGGCGGTGGCACGTACCCTTGGCTTGGTGAGGAGCACGAGCGCGGTTCCTTGCGCCGTGTGAAGTCGCGGGGCGTGGTGCGGCCGCGCGCGCACAAGCGCGGGCCGTCGATGATCCGTAGCGCGGCTCCTCACGCTGGGTGGAGCCGCGGGACACAGGGAGGTCGCGTCAGGCTTGAGCAATGCGGGGGCGAGGATTTCGGCCCCCTCCCTCGTCGCCAGTGTGGTTTCTTGGGCTGGGGACAAAGACTCGCCAGACTCGGTGCCAGTGCCGGAAGTAACCCCCGAGCGGGCTCTTCCCATTTATTCACCCCGCAGGCCACGCCTGGCCTGCGGATGACGTGGGTGCGTGTCTGTGGGTGTGTTTCCGGCGCGGAGCCCGAAACACAAGAGCGCTGACCACTACACTGTGCTCACTGTGTCCTGGGGGCTCAAGCTAAAGCTGAAGAAGCCGGCCTAACAAGGCCGAAACACATCAGAGTTGCAGTTATTCGTGGTCAGTGGTGACATGGCTGAATAGTTTGGGCTTTGCTGTGTCAAGACTGGTTTGCATATTGTTGGTCCTTGTCTGTAATAGCTGAGTCGAGCTAAAAACAACGGGAATGAACTGTGTTCAGAATAGATACATGTAGTCCACATTTATTCAGCAGTAGAAAAGGCAGTTTTTATACAATCGAGAATACTTTTTATGCTACTCCATTTTTCTGAATTTGTTAGAAGTCTAATTTGGGTTGACCATTTTTTGGTAGTGTCCTAAAATAGTATTATCTGCATAGGTAGTAAGGACCATTACCACTCCTCCTTCTTCCTCGCTGCAGCTCTTACGTGTGAGTATCTCACCCCTGAATATAAGTATCTTTATGTATATGTTGGGGGGAGAATGTCCCCTGAATGGTAAACAGGCGTGTTCCCCTGGTCTCAGTGCTGGGCTGCATGTGAAACTGGTATCCTGACTTTTATTTTTGTCCTCTGGCATCATGCTAATCTAGTGTGTGCGGAAAGTCCTAGGCCTGTCCATGGTAATGCAAGTGGGCGTGTGACACAGGTTTGGCAGTAGGATTCTGTGTGTGTGTGCGCACACGTGTGTGCGTGTGTGTGACAGAGCGATAGACAAGAGCGCCTGAGAATGGAAGCCCGTGGATCCATTTTGAAAGCCCCTGATTGTAACATGATGAAAGGTGACAATACCTTCCTCAAGCAGTGGTAGTGTATTGCCTGCAATCCTGTAGCTGGACCTAGACACTGAAATGAGGAGGATGGAAACAGGACTACCTTTAGAAATTTCATGAAGATTTTGTTACCAAGAGATTTCTTATTAGTGCTTGCTCAGCACTGCCATTTAGTAGATGGTAGGGATGAGGGGCCGGACTGCAGTTTTTGTGGTTCAAGCTAAGGACGTTTCTAAGCCAAGCATGCCCATTTGTCTTTCTCTGATTGCTGTTTCAGGAAGGCTGATGACTGCCAGACACAGAAATGTCACACTTCATAGTGGGTGCATTTGCTTGGAGGCAGCCCCAGCACTGCCTGCTGTGAGAAAGGCAGTGCCTGGAGAGCAGCTTGAGAAGGCCACATGCAGGAGAACCAAACCTAATGGTTCTAAAGCTTGAGATAGTCGATCCACATTCTCTGACTCGAGAATGTGTATGAAAGTGGGATCTAAACTATTCCACTTATTTCCAGTTCCAAGTTCTTTTTGGCCAAGGAAATGAGTGCTCTGCAGAGGAATCGAAGAGTTCCTGTGTGACCAGGGCTAGTATCTGCCTCACAGCCAATCTCCCAGAGGTGAGGGGACATTACCTAAGGTCAGCATTTTTGCTGGAGTAGCTGAAGGTCTGCCTAAAGAGCCTAGAAACCTGCCTGCTGAGAGGTTGCAAGAGGGTGCCTGGCCGTGCAGGAGCAGGGACTGTCCAGGAGGAAAGGGTCATGTGTTTTATGCGAGGGGAACCCCAGAGAAAGTTGACAAACTGAGAGAGTGCGCTAGGTGACTCTTGCTATGAAAAGATCCCTTTGTCCTCTGTGCGATTCATGAGGTATGCTGTAGTAAGTTTGTGCCAGAAACTTGTCACCTGGCAGCTGCACACTGGTTTGATGACATGATACTGGTATTGCCGATGAGGAGCAATAGAGTGCATCATCCTCGAGTGGAAAGCCCTAGGCTACCACCACCCACAGAAATCATTGCAAGAAGTTTAGACCTGGAAGTTGCAAATACATCTGCTGAGTGCCTGTGCACAGCTGACCAAGATGGCCACCACTGAGCTGACCACTGCCACGAAGACCCACCTCCTTGAATTTGTCTTGCAACGCCATCCAGAAAAGCTACCACTGCAGCCCATAGCAAATAGCCCACACTGCTAAGGTGGGAGGGTGCAACATCATCCACCACACTCCTGGTACTGTCGAGAGCAACTTTCAGAGCTTAGCATGTGCCAAGGGGCAGGAGACATGAAGGACCACGAACAAATCTGGTGTGTCTTCTAGAGACTGTAGTTTGATACTAAGGAACAATAAAATGTTGAACTGAGCAAAATATTGAAACTAGTGAACACATTTGTGCAAACTGCACATGAACTCAATCCTGCCTAAATTCGTAGAAGAATGGGGACGGTAGTATCTGGAATCATTGCCTTAGTGCGGAGGAACACAATTGCATGGAATGGTTGGAGTTGTAACGCCTAACCGATAAGACGCAGCATTCTTCAACCCTGTATGTAGTATCCATTGAATTGTAAAAGGGCACTGCAGTGCAGAGTTTTAACACTTGAACTAGAAGGTGAGTTCTTAAATGCAGGCACTTGGCCATTGTCTTCATACTTCTTGAGCGATATCTTACCAAAAAGTTGTGGATTGTTCACTCATAGCATAAAGGGAAGGAAACAGACTTCAAAGTCTACCCTTCCAATGAAGGGATGCAAACTCACTTCAAAGTCCACCCTTCCAATGAAGGGAGGAAACTGACGTCAAAGTCCACCCTTCCAATGAAGGGCTGGAAACTCACTTCAGAGTCCATCCTTCTAATGAAGGGAGGAAACTGACGTCAAAGTCCACCCTTCCAATGAAGGGCTGGAAACTCACTTCAGAGTCCATCCTTCTAATGAAGGGATGGACACTGACTTCAAAGTCTACCCTGGGTTCTGTAACCATTTAGGGTCTGTGGTCTCTTCGGGATGCAAGAAGATCATCAAATTGATGGGAGCTGAGGGCAGTTTAAACAGCAGCACAGGACTTCCTGGCTACACTGGCGGTACCTGCATTGCTAATTAGGACAGACAACCTAGCGACTGAAACCTCGGTAAACTGGAATGAGGACGAGATCCAAATCTGAGGCCCAGAAATTTCTAAAATGACCAGAGCAGGAATTGTATTACATATGATCATTTTCTGGACAGGCCTCATTCAGCATAATCCTCTCTCCTAGACGTTACTCTCAGCTTGAGTGAACTTATTTTCATTGTGTAGCAGCATGATAGTGCCTCTTTACTGCTCTAAGGGAGAAGATTTTATATTTGGAAAGCAAACTCCATGATACTCCCTTTACCACAGGCCTTAGTGTTTGCTATAGGAAATTTCCTCTTTTCCTCCGGTTCTATAAAATAATCGAAGGGCACCTCAGGCTTTGCGGTAGGAGTCTTTGGGCCACTCTAGTGTTGGATTCCTCTGCTCCATCTTATGGCAGTTTGGTGGGAACGGCTGCATTCTCTTCCCTCTTCTCCACTCAGGTGGCCAGTATAGACTTTCTAGCAACTTCGACGCTTGCATCGAATGGCTTGGAGACGGAACTGTTTCGTCTTTGATGTAACAGAGATTTAATTTCAAAGGAGATGGCACGAGCGTTAGAGCAGTCCTGCAGAACTCATGCTCCACTCTCTTGACGTTGGAAGGCATTTAGGATCCACCTCTGCTAGAGAACAGCTTTTCAGTTGTTGGATGACCTCTAGGGCACATCTAGGCCAGAACACGCTACCCCCTACTCTTTGTTTTTGGGTGTGATTGATAAACATTTCCTTCCCTTCCTTCTTTAGATGCAATAACTTTGTGTAAAAAGCATTTCTATTATTAGCATTTGTTTGAGAGGACTGGGTTGTCTAGTTTGTTTCCCCTGGCTGAGTCCAAAACAAAGAGTACAGTGCTTTTTCTTGGTATGGCCTAGACTACCTTGACTGCGATGGTCAGGGTGTTCTTCCACAATATTATAGTTTTAATATCATTTTGCACTTATATCAACTCCATAGTATCAACTACCAAAATATTATCAAGTAATGTGGAGCTAGGAAAAGTCTGTCTATACTTCCCTTTACATGCTCCTTTGATGAGAGGAAGATAGCTTATGTTGTGCAGGTGATACACGTGCAGGTACAATATTGACTTTGATATTGTGACATGGTTAGTCCTGGAGTGCTGCCTGTAGAAGACTCCTCCTGAACCCATGTGGGAAGAAAACACCATCCTCATCTTTAAATATGGACCGAAAACTCATAGTTTGTAACACCGCTGGTAGCGACTATGCAATCACAGTCTCAAGACAACCTGTTTCCTAGTTGTGCGCTATATAAATACTAGTCCTTTCCTAAGTAGTGATGATTCGAGGTGAGCGGGCGTGTTTTGACTTCTTGCTTAAGATTTGCCAGACTGAACATACAGTCAACAGGGTATCCTGGCTTTACTAGCTTCTGTTTTTCTCAAGGTAGCTTTACTAAATGTGGCAGTGTTTAAGAAGTTTTATTTTGGCGTATTGTGTGACTATGGCACAGGTACTGAAATTCTTTGTTGGTGGGGCCTGGTAAGTTAGAACACGGTACTTAAACGCAAACATGTGCATCAGTGATTTATTGGATTTTGAACGACATAAAGAGAATAAACTCACAAGGTGCAGGGTAAGTGTAGTATTTCTTCTTTTAATCGTACTCTGTGCCCCGTCACGTCCCGTACATGACGCAGCGTCACATAAGGCCATGTATTTTAGGGGAGGATACATTCTTGCGTAGACGTGACCAGGGGCTACAGTTTGTAACAAGTGCCGCCAGCCACCGAGTCACACGCTGCGTGCGAGTTTCGGGCAGCTGTGTTTTTTGCGGAGAGCTTCCGGTCAAACAAACAGTGCCGCTTTTGAGTAATTCCAAAGCATCGGACTCGTCTGCCACAGACAGCTGTTTGTTTGTTTAAGGGGACCGCGGCACCGTGTGGAAGTCAGGCATATTTGAATGGATGGAAGAAGGAGGACTGAAAGCAATTTAGAGGAAGAAGCTTATATTTTAAAAGCACCAGCACTGTGAGGTCCAGCCCTTTGCTTTTAAGAAACAGAAGCAGAACCTGACGTTTTCCCCTTGCTTCTCTCGCGAAATATATGAAAGAAAAGATGTTTAGGACGTCAGTGGGAAGTTTGAGGTATTTACAGCGCTTCATATTGGCTTCTAAGCACTCGACGGTGTGGAAATATCGAGAGTTTGGTCAAAGCCTTCATTCCGATAGGACTACATACACTTTGTAACTCGACCAGGACCCTATAGACTCGTTTATCATCGGGCTTAGCGCTCAGAAGAGGCAGATAACATCATAGCGCTCTTCAAAACACCCAGAATAAAGAGCCATAAATATACTTGACATCGGTTGCACAACTACAGTTGTATCCTACTGGAGGACGCTGGGAGCACACCTGTTTTCAGTTTGGTTGGATTGAAGCAGAGGAGAATGTGCCGCACAGTTAGTACGTTGCGTCGTGATTTGTAGGACGCACACATTTCTCTACCCCTTATCACCAGCGACACATCACAACCCAGACCAAAGTATATTTGAGCCCAGGGCTTTAAGTGGCCGGGTCCGTGTCTAAAACGCAGGTTCTGAGACGGGTTTCTATCGGGGTCTCCATTTTTGCCCTCAGTGTGAAAAAAAACTTAACTCTGCAGCAGTGCCACCCTTCACTGCCTTTGATGGTACTTCAAAGAGACTCACTATAGTTCTTTCACAGTCTCACCATTTCAGAACTGAAGCATTTTCAATATTACATACAACGAAGTCATAGTTGCTGCTTATTTAGCTTACACAACTAACAACCATTGGCAAAGCCAATAGCACTGACTTGTTGTAGGTGTAATGTTACTTGTTGTTTTAGATATCTGTATTCAACGACAGAAGCTGCAAAATACCAGTCGGGAGCCACACTATGCTAAACACAGATTTCTACGTGTATTTTTAAGCCAAGTCCTTAATTACATCGGCCACGCCCCTTTGAGAGACCCCCCCTAGTTTTTTCATCCTACTTAAAGCCCTGTTTGAGCCAGTAGGTAAAGCTCATTTTTATGTTGAACAGTTCTGAGAAGAATACGCAAGCACTCTTTTCTCACTTCCTACCGCAGTAACATTAATTGTTATCTTTGTAGAGACTGCCTGTTATGGGTATGTTTTTCACTTGAGAAGCAACTGTTCTCATAGTCTCGTGCTGTTACCGTTGTTCCTCTCCTCATCAAGCGAGCGAGCTGCCTTTACTTGCTCTAGAAAGGTGCAGTCTCACGGCCACCAGAAGATGTCGCTGTGGCCATTAGCAAGGAGGAGGCTAGCGCAGGGAACTGAAACCCGCAAGATGTAAACCACCAGAGAGCCCTGTTGGTTGGGACGGTCACGAGCTATGGTTGGAGTTGAACATGCGGCAAGCAAGAGCATATTATAGAACATATTGCTTATAATGTAAATACAGCTTTTAATAATGCAAACCGTTACTCGGTGAACCTCATGTAGGATTACCACCTTCTTAGAAAAAAATTAATGTGTTTAGCTTTTGCTGTTAGGGAACAGATAAGAACTGTTATGTGAAAAAAAAATCGCGTAAAGATTTCAGAATTCTTTTATACCTTGATAATTAACCCTCTGTTTACCACTACAATAGTTCTGAAAAGATTTAGACAGCTCTCAAATGCTTTTTTTAACTGATTTCTGCATGTGTTTGCTGTTTTCGTGTTATGTTTCAGAAGGGAAAACGCCGCATTTCTCTGCTTTTCCCAATATTTTTACCGGCCTGGAATAAAAAATACAGGACAGGCCAGTACAAAACATCCCAGAAGGGAAAACTAGACACCTGCTCAAGTGGATCAGTGTAAATCATTCTCTGGCAATGTCAACAGAGACCTGTCCAGAAAACGAAGCACTAAAAAGAAAACTGACTGATGGATGAAAATCATCCAATAGCAATTGCAGGGACAGATGCTGTGTGCATGGATGCAGATTCACCAAGAACTGAAGTGCTGCGAAGAGTCATCACACACTCAATGACCACCCAGTGACATCACATGGTTAACCCATGACCCAGTCTTAGCCTCGCATCATCCATTTAGCTGCTGCATACTGGAAGCTTAAGCTCCAGAAATTTAAAAATAAAGATAGCAAAATCAGCTTGGAGGTGTCATCTTTGAGTCAACTGCAATCTTAAATCAATATTGTTTTCATTGACAAGGCCCTCAATGGTGTTACCAACCCCAGTGCTCCTGACCCTGAAGTAGGCTTGTGAGCATAAGTGTGACTAGTCTTTCCCATCAATTCAAATAATAAAAAAAAGTGTTAAGATCTGAAACGGCTTAATGATGCCTAAGAAACATCCATCACTAATGGGTAAGCCAATGGAAAGGCTGCACTGCCCTTGCCTCTAGGCCCTGTAAGTAGCAAATCGCTCCTCCTTAGGAGCAATAAATTCAATCCCTAAACAATCCATGCTGATGAGTTGTCTCACTGCTCACAAATGCATTGACTACTCAAAAAACTGTGAAAATATAAACAACAAAGCCATCTTGAACATGAATGCAACAGGAAAAATTGCTTTCATAACTAGGCCTGGGTAAAATTTCAATTACACTGGAGTAATTGGAGTAATTTTGCGTTAGTCTTTTGACACAAAAATAACCACAAATTACGCGATTACGACTGTTCTCTTAATTATGAGTAATTTGGCACAAACATCCTCAGCAGGAGCACAGGAACAACGATTGTAGCGAGTGCGAGCAGCTGCTGGCTGCTGTTTGTGTTCAGTGGCATTTAGTGCCGTCCTATTAGCGTAAAATCCATCCTCGGGTCCATTTTGCACTAAGAAATAAAGGGCCAAATGCTGAGTTACGCTCCTTGCATAATTCAGCATAATCTTGCGTAATTTTGCTGTAATTTGGCGTAATTACGCTATTGCAAACAACACAAGTTATGCCACCCCTAATCATGACGTAAACAGAAACAGTTAACAACAGTTGCTTGGTAAACCACAGTGAGGTTTAATTCACAAAGTTAGAGATTGGCTGGTAGGTAACGATATTCTGATGCAGCTTGCGGACAAACTAGTCATTAGGAGTGCGCTGTTTCTCTTCTTATAAGTAAGGTTAAGTGGGCTCCCCCATTCTCCCACAACCTGTCTTGTATCACTGGTCACGACTAGTGTATTTGCACCCTCTCAGTAGGATGAAATGGGTCCGGGCTAGACTTGCATGTCACTGTATTTGGTGTGATTTTTCAGTACTTTATATATGCCAATAAAAATAAGTGCTAAAAAAAAGAAAGCTTGAGGAACCAGTGGTCGTCCTTCCAGTGGGGCGCATGCTCCAGACAGTGGAAGGGGTCGCCCACCCAGACTTATGAACGCTATATACAATGGAAGTGGGCACTCATCCTTAAGGAATGGATGGTATGGAAAGTATAACAGGTTGAAAGTGGCTGCCCTCCCACAGTCACGAATGCTATGGACAACAAAAGTGAGCTCACCCTTTAGGAGTGGATACTACGGTATGTGTGAAGGACCAGAAGTAGACACCCACGCTGAGTCATGAATCCTATAGAAGATTGAAGTGGACTCGCCCTTAAAGAATGGTGCTACGGTACGTGTGAAGGACCAGAAGTAGGCACCCACGCTGAGTCATGAATCCTATAGACGATTGAAGTGGACTTGCCCTTAAGGAGTGGTGCTACGGTATGTGTGAAGGACCAGAAGTAGGCACCCACACTGAGTCACAAATCCTATAGACGATTGAAGTGATCTCGCCCTTAAGGAGAGGTGCTACGGTATGTGTGAAGGACCAGAAGTAGACACCCACGCTGAGTCATGAATCCTATAGACGATTGAAGTGGATTCGCCCTTAAGGAGTGGTGCCACGGTATGTGTGAAGGACCAGAAGTGGACACCCACGCTGAGTCATGAATTCTATAGACGATTGAAGTGGACTCGCCCTTAAAGAATAGTGCTACGGTATGTGTGAAGGACCAGAAGTAGGCACCCACGCTGAGTCATGAATCCTATAGACGATTGAAGTGGACTCGCCTTTAAGGAGTGGTGCTACAGTATGTGTGAAGGACCAGAAGTAGGCACCCACGCTGAGTCACGAATCCTATAGACGATTGAAGTGGACTCACCCTTAAGGAGTGGTGCTACAGTATGTGTGAAGGACCAGAAGTAGGCACCCACGCTGAGTCATGAATCCTATAGACGATTGAAGTGGACTCACCCTTAAGGAGTGGTGCTACGGTATGTGTGAAGGACCAGAAGTAGGCACCCACGCTGAGTCATGAATCCTATGGACGATTGAGGTGGACTCACCCTTAAGGAACTGATGCTACGAAAAGTATAATGGGATAAAGTGGCTGCCCACCCACAGTCATTAATGCTATGGAAAATGGAAGTTGACGCTCACCCTTAAGGAATGGATGCTGTGGAATGTGTAAATGGCTGGAAGTGGATGCCCACCTGCACCTGTAGGGAATGATAGAGGGCAGCAGTATTGCATTCACTCAGAAAAAATTAAGTAGCAGTTGCCGAAAGTGGACGTCTACCTGGAAAAGATTGATGTTCAAAGATTTTTACCCGTCGTCCTCAAGGTTTGGACCGAATCGTTTGAAAGTGATGATGTGCGTTAGCGATAAACCTGCTGCCAGGCCAGTATTACGCCGAAACCTGTTGTCGTCCAAATCGTTGGGACTTAAGAGGTCTAGTTCTCGGTTTGCCACCTCTAAGCGCTCTGAACTGTTTTAACAGCCTGAACGGCATGTGTCTCTCTATTTCCCACACCACCCGCACCAGTGAACTTCTTTCTCACTCTTTTAAGCCCTGTTGAAATTTTGTTTCTCGTTAAATGGTTTTAAATCGATGAGATTAAAGATTAGTGTGTGGATGTTATGCTTGGTGGTGAGAACAGCCCGGGAGAGGGCAGTGTGTCCTGTAATAGCTGTGACATTGCATTCCTCGATGGATTTGCTGTATTCGAATACACAGCCTTTGTGCTTGCCACTCACCCAACAGATCCAACTGGATTATGGTTTTGGATTAAGGGTATTGTCTAAAAGCCATATTTAAGGCTTACTTAGTTCAAGGCTTTGGGGATTTTTTTTTTAGGAATGTGTAATATTTTTTTTAAAAAATGCTGAAAAGGAAACTCGATTTGCTGAAAATAGGCAGTCCATGTTGTATGCAGTTGTGTCATTAATACAAGACATTACCCCATGACCCAGAATGCATTGCAGTATGTGCTGTTCTGTCCACCTCCACAGGATGCGGATGTAGGTGTCAGTACTGCAGATGTTGGTAGAGGACAGCAGTACTCCTCGTGTAGTACTGATTTGCCATGCCCCAATTTTAATATATTTAATGAAAGCGCTTCCCAAGCTATTTCTATTTTAGAGATCCCGGCTTTATGGTATTTCGTTTGTGCAGATCCTTTCTGTATCTCTCCATGGTTGCTTTTTCACATATTAACGGCGCCCGGACTGTTCTGTCTTGGAGAATGTAATGTATAATGTCCCCCCTGCTACCCATCTCTAAACCTCACACGAAGGGACCTCGTGGTGCTCTCTTCCGTTGCCCGCCCAGTCCACTGACATGTTTGTCTCGAATGCCTCAAAGAAGACAATTGCGACACTGATCCGTATGGTCTCAAATGACAGTAGTACATCGGAACCAACTGATCCAACGATGTCCTCAGGATGGGGACATCCGCCGTTACCCAGGTGTCTGTTTCTTCACTCTCCTTCCGATTGAAGTCCACCATAAGGAGGTGCCTTGAGGATGAATGTTTATGTTTAACCTTCAGCTGCCTACAGTTGGGAGGAGTGAGCTCTGCTAGCCAACACATTGTAACTCATCACCTGAACTCTTCTTTCCAGAGGGAAGCTTACCTCATGCCTCTCCCATGGCAATGCCCTTGAAATCATACCACTGTTGGAATCAAGCCCTCTTTTGTTGTATGAGTGATAGGTCTTCTAAGGCTCTGCCTTGATGTCAGTGTCACCAATTCTTCAACTAGTGGAGTGTCAGAGTTGTTACCTTTTTTTTTGCAGTTTTATATAGCGTGAAATCGACCCGAAGGTATCAGAGCGCTTCACATGAGCACCAGTTCGGTTACAGACGGACACATTCATTTTGTTAGGCACGGGGAGATCAAGTGATTTGCCCAGAATCACAGGATGTTGAGCGTCGCTGCCGAGACTCGAGCCAAGTTCCCCAGCTTCAAGGTCGACCGCTCTGGCCGTTAGGCTACATCCTCTCCTTAGCCAGTAGTTTTAAAAGGGGCAATGTCAAGAAGCAGCTGGTCAAATGAGTGCCTATTGCTTGTAAGAAGGGCGTGTTCTGAGTAGATAAAAACACCACAGGTGTTAGTTTTGCTCTGACAACAGGTAGGGGTCCACCAGATTGGGGACGTATTTCAAAACTGAGATGTTGTTCATTCTGCAGTGTTTGTGTTATGTTTGGCCCTTGCCGCGGTGACCCAAGTATTGCCTCAGGCCTGTCTCTGCCAGCCAACCTTAGGCGCGGGAGCCTCATAGAGGGAAGATGGATCTGGCATCAAGGACAATGGTTGAAAAAAATCATGGATTCAGGTGTGAGCTTCTTGTGCAGGAGGATTGCTGCTGTAGCACTGATGCATCATGGGTAGGCCCTGGCTGGGAACCTGGCTCCTTATTAGTCTAAATGATACCTCTGAAGAAGTATGGCACCCAGATGCCTTTAAAAAGAAAGGGTTAATGGGAGAGGAGTTGGCCTAACGGCTAGGGCGGTCGACCTTGAATCTGGGGAACTGGGTTCGAGTCTCGGCAATGATGCTGAACATCCTGTGATAATGGGCAAATCACTTAATCTCCCCGGGCCTAACAAAAATGAATGTGTCCTCATGTAACGCAACTGGTGCTATGTAAAGCGCTCTGAATCCCAATTCGGGTCAAGTTCGCGCTATATAATACTCTGTAAAATAAAAAATAAAATAATGTCTGCCGAAAGGATGGATGAAGTTAGCAGAGATATGGAGCCAACAGTTGCAAAAGCAAGCACAGTCATTTTCTCATGATCATGGGAGAACCCTTTAGCTAAAAACACTCGCTAATCCCAACTCAGAGACTGATAACATGTGCAGTTATAATTGCTTAAGCCACCTTAATGCTGTGCCTAATCTGCCCCGTACACTCACGTGACACCTCGGGGAGACAGAAAAGTCCAAGGAATACAATGTTTTCTAAATAAAGAAAATTACTTTTTTAACCTGCGTAAATATGAACACAAGGCAGAATTGTTTTGCAGGACTGTAAAGGAGTGAAGTAAAGCAATCTGCTCCCAACCAATATCACTTTTGTAATCGGTCTTCGAGGCTGCAAGAAGCTTTGTTCACCTGGGTCTTTGCAGAGTAGTGTCGGCATTTTCAAAGGCGATGCAATGGCTCAGTGAAACATGTCATAACTGTATATATATATACATATTTTCCTATGGGTTTCCACACAAAATTTAGGTACTTAACCTAGTGTTCCACAAATCGGGAGTAAAATATGCACATATAACCCCCTAAACTCTCGTAATGCATTGAAGAGGATTTCCTCAACTGAAAAAAGAAAAAAATTGAGGTGTCTGTACCTTAGCCTAAGTCACACCCTTGTGAATTTTCCATTGACAAGAAATTTGCACCATATATTTAGTTGTGTCCCATACAAATGCATGCTTTTCTTAGATTTTAGTACATGAGAAGTAGAAAATCTGCTTTTTTGCATTTTTCCCACTGTTTCTCTCTGTTAGACACTGCTGTTAACTTGACTGCGCTCATTGAGAAACTTCTGTTTTCCCAGTGCCTGTGTTTCCTTTATGGTATATACGTTCAGTGTATTTAGTTTCACAGGTGCCCAGCCTGCCTGTTCTGTGCACGCGGGACCTGGCGAAGGGCTTATTCATATTGCTTGAGGACATAAATGACAACATCTCTCTGCGAGGAATGCGAGGCCCACACACACGGTGACGCTTCAAAGGACACAGACACATATAATGCTGGCCTGTTCTTTCATAGAAGCTTAGGCGTTGCCAAACAAGTTTGGGTGCGACTAGCCTTGATGGCCCGTGGGATGGAATCAATGTCTATGGGCTACGCAAGAACAGCCCATTTTTTGAACGTCACTAGTGTCATCTTTTGAAACTTCGAACTGACGCTGACGTCACAGAGTTTCCGCTGTAAATCAGAGACTGTGGTAAGCTGTGGGTGGGGATAAGGGAGGGAGCATTGCCACCCACCTCCGCTAGGTGCTATATCTGGTGGTGTTTAGGACTGAAGTGTTGGGTTTTACACAGGCATGCCTCTGCTGCCTGTCACCTGCATGACTGGGGCACAGCCCCCGACCACAAGAAAGCAGTGGGAGGGCTTGTGTTGCCTGTTAGCCACTGATCCAAGCCCTGTGAGGCTACCAAGAGAGAAAACATAAGTGGAAGTCTGAACACAAAGGGAAGGCAGACAGACCTTCAAATGTATGTGGTGCAGGACTTGGAAGCAGACAAGATACTGCTGAAATGTATGTGGGAATGTGACCCCCTCAACCAATAACTGTGTCAACTGACCTCCTGGTTACTGTAGGAACCACAGCAGAGCACCTGGAAGACTCTTCTTGTAGAGCATAACCGTTGACCAGTTCCAACTGGTCTGGCATTGGACTTGGAGAAAATCCTTTGTTGAAATTGGGAATTGAGTGACAGGCCCATCTTACACTCACTGTGAGCTGGTATCTGGATCAATATCGCACCAGTGGGAAGCAAGGAAGCTGGTTTAAACAACAAGGACTGAGTTGGCAACTCAGGAGGAGATGGGTAATGTCTACTGGCCCAGGGTAACTTGGTAGGACCAGAAGAATCTCCATCTGCCATTCAGGCAGAATCTAGAAACACCGCCACAGTAACTGAGTGACATTTGGAAGCTGTGAACTGTGCCTGCCTGCACAAGTTGACTGACTGTCATTTAGGCCATCTGGACTGACTGAACACAGGAGGCAGCCTTGGGGTGGGAGACATGCTGCACTATTGTAGTGGGAAGAAGACTCTAGTGGAACTGCTACTTTAAAACACTACACAATGGGAGCCACTGATCAAAATATGTTCATTTTGGCCTTATTTTAATCATAAAATTCTTTATGATTTTACTAAATTGGCCTGGGAGCTTTTCTGAGTTGTTCCTTGATCCAAGTGTTGTGATGATACTATTAACCCTTAACACACTTTCACTGAAGTAGGCTTCTTGTCTCGGTTCCGCACCACTAAGGTGTAGAGGTGACTGTCTTAGAGAAACACTGCTTGCCTAATTAAGAGCTAGATTTGCACAGTGGCAGGAGAATTTGTCCCACTTGACAACTTACCTTCCTACAGGAGCTATGGGTGTTTTTGCGAATTTTAAGCAAAGAACGCCTTTAAGAAAATCGGAGACATAAACCTATGCCTTGTAAAGGTACTTTTTTCTTTGTGAATCTTCTCCCCTGTCCTGTAACTCCCAATGTCTGCAGGTCTGGATGCTAAATCCAGTGAAGACATTAGATGAAGATCTTTTGAATAGAGTTGTATGTGAGACATACCCTATTTATCTGTGTGACTTGAATCATAGCCGTACA
Source organism: Calotriton arnoldi (assembly GCA_963921515.1). Taxonomy (NCBI): domain Eukaryota; kingdom Metazoa; phylum Chordata; class Amphibia; order Caudata; family Salamandridae; genus Calotriton; species Calotriton arnoldi. The sequence goes on from CAWUFW010000871.1 coordinate 3,009,413, forward strand.
TCTGACAAGACCAGTGGCCATCAAACAATTGCCATTGCCCAACTGTGCCTTTTTTTTTTTTAACCCTTTTGGATCCATGTGTTCCACTTGTCCTGATACCTTAGGATGATATAAAAGGTGATATCTTATGATATGTTGTCATTTCTCCTCTGAAGACATTGTGCCTGCACATCACCCACTGCTTTTTCCACACTTTTGTTCTAGCCGCTGTATACCAGTGAAAAGAAGTGGTGTTAAGTGGTAAGCAAAGGGACAACAGCTAAAAAAGAAAACCATGCGAAGTGAGGTGAGGGCATAGGGGGCTGCCTCCAGGAGTGTATCAGGCTGATCCCCTTTACCAAAAATCACTCAAAGGATTTGAAAATGAGGTGGGTGGAACCACAAGACGGAGACAGACTGCAGGGCCAATCTTGGCTCCATTTCTGGGTTGGCACCTGCCTCCCTGTGTCTGTGTTGCCTACATCCACTTCACCTGATAAAGTCTGGCACTAGTTACAGACCCACAGGGGAAGTCAGGGTAAGCACGGCTTGAAGCCACGGAAAAAAGTAATACACACGGGCTGAGGAAGGGCGTGGATAAACAATGCAGGTACGGTGGCATGAACACCCCCAGGAAGGTCACCAGCAGTGACTTTCTCATGGTGAATTGTTCTAGAAGATTTGTGGATATTTCACTGTGGGACAATCGCTGACACACATTTGGGTGGGTGCTTGCCCCGTGGTTATTTTGCCTTTTTTCGTTCTTCTCAGATCCTCTTTCCCCAAGTATCTTTTTGTTTTTTGCGGCTCTTTATTCCTTTTTATGAGATTTATGTGGGTGCCCCTCATACCCCTGATCCATCTTGTGACCCTACTTTGGCATCTCACCACCTTCAACTGCCACATTGTTTGTTTATTTGGTGTAGTGCAAGCAGCGAAATGTCGTTCGGAAGGAAGGATGTGGCACAAAGGCCGCATATCATCCTAGAACCATATTTAACATAAGTCTCCATAATAAACACAGTCCTTTTTAATCACACTGCAAAAACTTCATGGGCTTGCTGAGTGAGCCATGATACTTAAGGATATCAATTACATTAGTATGCAGCCATTAGTGTTTTCTCAGTCTGTAGTACTATACATTTGTTCATATGGTATAGCCTCCACCCATTCTTTTGCAGGTTTGCTAGTGAATTTGTAACATCAGTGTATTCCTATTTGCAGTGATCTTCATTTGACTCGAATGTAAGGGTTGCTGAGTGTGATCATTTTCCTTTAGCCTGTACAATTTAACATTGCTTCCTACCCTTTGGCCCAATATCATTTAAACCAGTCAACATAACCACTGAATTAAGTATGTATAAATGTGGTGTTTTTATAGTGTGAACCTAGCAAAAAGCAGTGGAGGAGAGGAAGCTGGGTTCTGGGAGCAGAACCGTGCTGTTACTCAATTGCGATGTAGTGTTCTTTAAAGTAGGGATTCTTCAACTCTTTCCTAAATTAGAGCAGCATTGGAATTGACCTGATGGATATGAGGATTCTTTTCCAGAATTGTCCTGATGGATATGGGGATGCTTTTCCAGAATTGTCCTTATGGATACGGGGGTAGCTTTTCCAGACCTTGGGTGCATAGATGGAAAATGCCTGCTGTCTTTTTAATTTTTTACCCTGTTTAGCATTCAGTCATATGGTGTTCTGGCTGCCGGTGTGCGGAGATCCACCTTAGCGTGTCTGTGAGATAAGTGGGGGCCTTTGTCTTGATGGCCTTGTAAACGATGCAAATGGTATTCAAGATGGTGTGGGCCAGCAAGGGGAGCCAATGGAGTTCCATCAGGATGTGGTTGATGTGATCATATTTCTTCAGGGCCTGGATATGATATGCTGCGGCGTGTAGGATGCACGTAAGCAGGGTGATTGTTGAGTCTGGGAGGCAATGGGTCAACCAGATGTGAGAAACAAGAGCCGTTGTCAAGTCGATTTCTGAAAAAATAATGTCACTTTCTTTTAGAAGAGAAAGCTGATACCGGCCCTCTTATTATTTTTGTGGCTATGTTTTCCTTGAGGATGAGGTTTGTGTCCAGGGTCAATCCATGTGACTTGACATTCAGTGAAAGTTTGGGTTTGAAACCTTCAACGTTCATGAATGCGAGCTAGGTTTGTACTATTTATTGCTTGTTTTTCTTGGCAAATAACAGGAATTCTATCTTGGTGGGGTAGAGATTCTGTAGATGACGGACATCCAGGTTTGGATAAGGTGCAACCAACATTTGAGGTATTGTGTCTGGAATGGTGGAGACTTTCTAGCAGAGTTGTGTATCAAAACTTGTTTTAGCAAAAGGCAAGCTGTTGCAAAATATATCCTGTTAGCACAGCAGTGCCTGAGGCTCCTGTTTGTCCTGCCTATCTTGCTCATGATTCTAAACATGTCTTTGCCTTGGGGCTTTACATTTCCTAAATTCTCTAACTGAATGCAGGCCACTGCGGGGCCTCATGATTTGGCATGTGGCAAATTTTTGTTACACTGCATAATCTCATGTTATTCCTGAATTTTAGGTTATGGGAAATGTGACAAATTTTCTACATTTTGCATAAAGTGAAATTTCACATAAATGTTTGGCCTCTGGAGACTGGTTTGAGTAGAAAATGTCTCAGTGAGAGACGTTTTTTCCTCAAACTAGTAATTTTCTTATTGAACCGCCCTCCTGCCAGATTCCGGTATGACCTTTCTTTGTGGGGTATACCCTGTGAAGAAAGGTTACTGAAATATATTTCTCAGATTATGAGAACCTTCAAGAAAATGTCTTGTGTTTTAGGAAAAAATCTAATACATTTGACATTCATTACCTAATTTTCTGCAATGGTACATCAAGCACACAAAAGGTGATGGGAAAAATCCTAACAAATAAATAGCCCAAATCGCTGGCAGTTGCTCAGGGTAGCATACCAACACATCTTGTTTCATCTACTGTGCCACCCTATACAAAAGCCTCCCTTATGGAAATCATTACTGACAATGCTCCTCATGGAAACAGTCCTTCCTGGACTGCCAGGCAAGGTCTCTTCCAGACGGGAGCAAAAGGAACCCCAGACCGGTTTCAGCTTTGTTAGGCCTTGTCAGTGAGATACAGCTTGGATCGTGTGAGACATCAATGCAATGATACATGCCATGTATGGCGTGCTTCTGCTGTTTTTGGCGCAACCCCCGATCATCTTCATCCTCTCATGTCCCCGGGAGACCATGTGCTGTGTTTTGCAAGTTGTTGCTTTATATGCCTCATAGATGACATACTTCAACCAAGACATTTACAGTATATTCCAGCCTTTGAAAAAATATAAAATATTTCAGCTTTAAGCATGACTCTTATAGATTACAGTCCAGACCAAAGACGTTTTAAGGCATGGGCAAAATGAGCGATTGCCCATGGTCCCCACCATCCAAGGGGGCCCCCTTATGTGATCCAGATCCCTTTTTTTTTAATACAACTGCATCCATTAAAAATAGTTTTAATTTCCTTGCCTGCCAATTCCTACTGACACTGAAAGGTTGATGATTTAGCTGGCGGTGCCAGGCATCTGTACAATTGTAGTCAGAGAGATTTAGGGGTCGCCAGGGGTCGCAACTATGACCCCTGCCTTGCCCCTCGTGACCCCTAGCACTGCCTTTGTGACCCTTGGCCTCAGAGGTGGCAAAATCAATGCCAGGAACAACCGGCAGCTCTGTATTCCTTATTTCTGCATGTTTGACATTACAATAATAGTGAACAATAATCTATTATTCACTATAAATGTAATAAAAATAGAGCACGCTTAGCTGGAATGGGATATTTGCTAGCAGCTGTGGTAAGTCAAAATGGTTTTAAATGTATGTTGTGTGCGTTTGTGGGTGAGTGTTTTATGTGCGAGAGAGTGTGTGTATATGTGAGCATGTGTCTGTATGAGTAAACATTTGTTTATGAGTAAAAGTGAATGAGAGGCAGTGAGTGAGATTGTTTGAGGTTGAGGCCCATATATATACTATTCTTTGACACAAGGCAATGCTGCGCCAAAGTTGCTGCACTGCCTTTTGTCAAAGTGAGACTGGGATGGGGTGCATTTTTTTCTCTCCCTATGCTATGCTTTAAGGGTTTCCTCACTTTGCAAGTGTGCTATATACAATGCAGCACACATGCAAAATTAGAAAAACTAGGCGAAATTAAAACATTTATTCTCGTCACGCCTGCCACGAAGAGTCGTAAGATTTTGGTGCAAATTCCTGTCTACCAGTGTTTGTAGATAGTGATTTGCATCAAAACCCGTGGGTGGTTGTATAGAAACGCCCAGGCACCTCCCATGGAATTCAAAATAACGCAAAGCAGCTCATAGCGTAATTTTGCATTACTTTGGGATACTATCCATCGCAAATTAGGATTTGCGTTGGATAATAAATCCCACCCTAGCACTAAGGAAAGCTTTAGTAAACCTATGCCTGAGAGTCAGTAAGCATGAGTGAGATTAAGAGTGAATGCAAGTGTGGGAGTGAGAATCAATAAGAATGAGTGTAAAGGGGGTGCACATGAGTGTAAGTGTGATGTTAGGATCATGTGACGCATTCCTGGAAAAACTCAGGGTCAAGGGTCATATAATGCCACTTTCTGTGATTTTGTTCAGGTCAAAGAGTATGTGGTGCCACTTCTGCTACCCCAGGCATTTTGGTGAATAGACACCCGTGACTGTAACCTGTAAGACATTTGCCCCTTTAGGTATACCTTTAATGTATGAAGCCTGGGCCTGCGAGATCAATGTAACATGATGTATTTCTATCTGAGTCCTTGCTGTAAAATTTATAGAATCTAAAATATATGGTACATGCGTGATGTCTGAGCATGTAAGATTTCTTTAATAGGAGGTCCAAGCCTTTAATAGCTGGGTAATCTGAGGGATAGTTTTGCTTTCAGATACTTGAACATGTAAGGCCGATGTAACCCAATAGTAGGCTTGCTGTTAGAAGATTGAGAACCTTATTTAGAGTTTGGCAGACAGAATACTTCATCACAAGCACAGCAAATATCCCATCTGAAGTATTACAAGTGCCACAAGCTATAATGACATTTTAATACAGCAGATGAAAAATTCACACCGTTTGTCATAGAGTGTCCTGTCAACCATACTGTAAATATGGCCCTAAGTTTCTAATATATGTGTAATTTCAAGGATAGTTTTTGCTATTGCATATAGAAGTGTCAGGATTGCTGTTTGTGGCTTGAGTCTGTCCGATCTCTGTAGCGTTGAGAAATATATCAGAGGCCTTATTTAAAAGATGTCTCCATCCCCCAGGAGTTGATACTTGAGTGCTGTAACCTTTCATGTGCAACTTTGGGATAGCTTTCCTGTGTGAAGCCCGCACCTATGTTAATACCTGTGTAATCTGTGCAGTCTGGGACATAGATGTGTTGTCGAGTTTAAATCCATCTGATTAGATTTATATGAACAAAGTTCTCTTTTCTAAAGTCAGAGCCTATGACATCTGTTCTGTCCCCAACTAACTCTACCTCAAAAAGTTGTAGTGTGTTTGGAATTTAAAAAAGTGTGCGCAATAACATAAATAATACTGAAAAAGTTGCAATACATCTCAAGTCTTTCTTAAATGACTAGCTGTTTTTTAAACCCCCAATATCTTTCTTTAGTTTGAGTTCACTGGTGTTCAAGTCTGTCTTCTATATTTAAAGTCCTGGGTCGTTGTTTTTCTAAGCAAATGGCCCCTTGTACATTGTAGCCTGTTTTACAGTTGTAGTTTGTCTGTCTAGGAATCCATATGGGGAATTGCATTTTAAAGATGTGTAATTTGTAAAACTGATTTAGTATAAATTGGTGTCCAGAAAATATGTTTGTGCCCAGTGTCACAACAGGTCTTAAGATGGAGCTGCCTGTGAACTGGCCTAAGAGGGTGTGAATGAGTTGAAAGGGCCCCAAAATATGTTTGGCCCTGGGCCCCCAAAAGCTTCAAGATGTCCCTGGTCTGGACGATCCCAAATTAACCAGTGGTTAATTTGTAAAAAAAATAAGTGCCGGGGCTCTCGTCAGGAGGCAGCTTGCACAAGCTCATTTCTCCTGTTAGTGCCGCCTAAAACAGAACCAATTACTAACCATGAAAGTGGGGAGAGAGTGTGGCTTAATGGCCAGAGCTGCTGACTTTGGAGCTGGGGAGCCAGGTTCGAGTCTTAGCGTCGGCTCAACATACTGTGATTCTGGACAAATCACTTAATTTCCCTGAGCCTACCATAAGTGAATGTGTCCTTAACTGGTGCTCATGAAAAGCGCCGGTGTTGAGATTAAGTGCTGGTTCTGAGCACCAGAAACGACCGGCTGAAATTAACACCGTTCTTGGCGTGCTGTGCTGTAGGTGGCATCAGTGCGCAATTCATTTTGTTAATGAGCTCTTCCAAGTTCAGTTACTGTTTCTGTCCCTTAGTTCCACTAATGCACTTTATGTGCCATTAGTTTTAATTCAACTGGGTATGTGTGCGCCAAGGTTGAGGGAAAAGATGGCGCAGGCCAGCAGCATACGTGGCATAGCATAACATGACATGACATACCATGACAATTACAGCCCATGCACAATAATGTCTCCTTAATTCTATTATGGAGTCTCCTGTAGGTGATCAATGCACTGGTCTGGTGCACGTGTGTGTCCCCGGACTGGCTAGCTGCACTGTGACATTTTTGTGGGTCATGAAGGCCTGGGAACAGCATGCCTACAGCCTTGAGTTTGAAACGTGTGATATCTGCATGAAAACCCTTCATTAGTGAAAGCAGCCTGTGCCTAAACCCCTCGAGGGGGATTATATCTGGATTTGTATGAACATTGGATTGTATACTAACATACTTGCGTTCTTTGGAGAAAAAAAAATGTTTACTATTCAGTAGAAAAAAATGAGTTGTGACTTTGAATTCAGCATGCACGGTTTTTGTGGCACCTCGGTTCTGAAATGGTGAGATTGACTTCTGGGGTACATATCTTGAGATGGGCCCAGCTGCTGTCTCATTTCCTGTGTTTATCTTATCTTTTCCTTCAGTAGTGCTAGTAGCAAATTCTAATTTTATTATTGTTTATAAAATATTACAAACATTTAAAATTGCACAGTTTACTCTTTAAGAGCCATTAAAAATTGAGTTAATTCCGATGGCAACATCAAGGTAACACATATTAGCTTAGCTGAAAGATCATTTGCCACTTGGCTTGTCAGTGTAAAATACCTGTAATGTGCCCGAGTTAGGTCCTGGTAGCAACGCTGCACATTTTCCTACATTGCCTTCTTTCTGCACAATAACATTTTACGATGACCTTTTGCACATATTCGTGTGCGTGACAATGTTGGATTAGTTTCTCTGAAACTACTTTGCTTACACATTTCGCTTCGCGCAACATTATCATCATGCCTCGAACACTGAGTACAAGGCCTTTGCACACGTGGTACAAATGTCATTCTATCTTCAGCCACGGGACGACAGGGCTATCTGCATACCCATAACAATGCTAATCTGCATATACATCACAAGGATGCTTTTTATTATAAATAAATAAGCATTTCTGGGGGTTAGCAGAGGAGACACTTCAGCTGACATCGAGAGGTCCCTGCATGTTGATGCTTCACCAAGCAGCTGACTAACATCTCCGTGAAGGGTGTCCAGTTTGTGACCAAAATGGGGTCCTACATTCTATCCCGCCAGGTAATGGGGTAGGATCATCCCACGGGGGGATTCGTGGCTACACATTCACGCACACCCAGAAACACATAGGGTAAGAATTGCACAATAGGAGTACGCCTAATTACTACCTTGTTTTATATGCCTGCATATAGACACTGGTCTTAGCACCATGGTGGAACTATACCTGCTATTTACTATTTTGGTGCTTGTAATCAATTTCATCTGCTTCTGTCTACTGATTATCGCAGCACATGTACTCTATATAAGAATAACCTTGGTTCAAAAATATATTGAAAATGCCCCAGTGTGTATTCTCTGTATACTTCTCTGATAACAAGAGTGCACGAGTGACTGAGCGAAAGCGTTCTAGATCTGTTACCTCGATCCCTGAGAGATCAGGGTTGTCATGTTCAGTGGTTGCCAGGAACCATTCTGCCCCTGTTTGGGTTAGGGGGGCTTGTGGTGGCACTGTGAGCTCGCTGGTCTCTAGGCCAACATATACTATGGGGGTATGTGGAATCAGTCTAGGCACCTCACTCAAAGTTTATGATGTCCACAAACTCACAGATTCTACTGATTAGTGGGAACTACACGACAACTAAATAAAAAATAGGTTTTAAAAATCTTCTCCGAACCCCAAAACCAATGGACAATATATTAAAAGATGTATAATAGTGCATTTGCGATTATAGCGACAGCAATGTGTACTTTGATAGCAGAGAAATAATTTTGGGGAGAAGTCTTAAATGCATGCCAGCTGCACATGGCTTGCCAGCCACTACCACACAAACGCACATCACCAGCGTCCTTGACACTATGCTAAGAACTCAAGCAGCCTCCCCACACCTTTTTGCGTAACACCTGGCCATCACCGTATGACATCACTTCTCCAAGAGTAGGACTGGAACACTCTCTAGAACTTCAGAACAACACATCCCACACACATGTGCACCAACCAACACCCTCTCATGCACACATTTATGCACTAGCATGCCTTCTGAAGCCAATTTAAGAGCACTTTCCGCCCCACCAGAAGAAGCAACATTATATAAATGCAATGAAAATAACATGACAATAGGGTTAAAGCTAAGAGGTAGCATCTTGATAGCAAGGTCTAAGGGAATTATTAGCATCATCCTCTATCGCACTATCATCTCGATTATTGGCTGACTACCACGATGCTAGTGCTGGTAGCACATCATATTTTATCAGTTTGAGATCGCGTGCTGCTTATTCTTATGGAGAAGTCAAAGACCCCCTGATCTCTGGATCCCATATCTTTCTACCCCTTCTTGCCTATTCTGCTGTCTTTTTGTGGACCTGGAGAACACTATTCTCCTAACGCCAGAGACTCAGGGCCTGCTTGTTTCAACACAGAAGAAATCACCCCTTCTCCAGAAACAGGCACATAGTTTTCACGAAAAAGGGGTGTTTTGGTACTCCATCCTTAAGAGCTGTGAAGATCATTGTGAGGAATATGCATTTGAATTGACAAACTTATCTCAAATTCTGGATGCCAATAGTCATAGTATTTAATCAAAAGAGGGAGGAAGAAGCAGAGATCCATCCAGCTTCCTATCTAAGGTAAGTAATCAAAAGGAGAATGGATCACTTGTACCTGTATTACCAGGGTCGGGTGTGTTGATTAATTTAAAAACCCTCATTCACGTACAGGAGTGGTAAAGCGGTATATCTTGGTTCTCCGCTTTTCTTAAAACGTGAAAGCATCATCATTGGGTCTTTTTGATAATGTGCTTTCCTCCACCTTGAGGTAGATCAACTGGTGATAGCAGTAGTGATCAGTGATAGTTGAAAAAAGTGGTGAGTTAAAAATGCTTCCCGTTCCTTCCCAAAGACACTTTATTCGGTAGGAGAGGAGGCAAGGTTAAACAAGCATTGGCATAGCCAATAGGTCTCGCCTTTGGGACCTTATAAGTGTTTAGCCATGCAACACTTGATGTTGTTGCACCAAGGATATTGTGCTGGATAACTAAACACTTATAAGGTCCCAAAGGCGAGACCTATTGGCTATGCCAATGCTTGTTTAATTACTCCTATTTGGTTGCAAAACGGGACACTGGGAAAAACAGAGATGTTCCCAGGATCACACAGGGTGGCTTAGAATGAAATGTCTGACAAATAGCTTCCAAATTTTCAGAACTGAACCAATTGAGCCCTTATTAACATCCATATTCAAAATCGCCAACAAGCTGTGCACAAAGCGACCAGGCATACACAGGAAACGGAAGTCCAATTACAAAGCAGTGTCGGCTCCAATGAAGTGCGTCTGGTTTGAATTAGCACCAAATGGAAGTTAGAACAAATCTGCAGACAGTGAAACTGAATTGCATGTATTTAAATGGCTGGATGGCGGGAGATGAAAACACTGTTGTGACTGTAGGGAGGGAGAAAGGGCTCCCTTTACATATGCAACGAACACTTGTGTTATCATGAAGCTGCTGATTACACTTCCTGGAAAACTGGCATTTTGTAAATGCAGTGGGAGAGGAGGAGTGGAGCTGCAGATAGAAGTGGAGCCTTGAGTGACACCAATCCTTCTGGCTACCTTGAGCACACTTCACTTTGTGCATGAGTTGTGGGCGCTACAGGCTGGAGTCGGCCTTGCTGTGAGGGGTATCACTAATCAAAGGCTGTGTCTGGTAAGCAGGCTGACTGGCTTTCTCTATCAACAAGCAATTGAAATTTTAAGGACCACACAGTTCAGAAAGAAGTAAGCTACAAAGATAGTCATCCCTGTAAAAAAAACTCGCTGAGCTCCTGCTATAAGTGACGTGACTTCCCATGGCTCTAAGCTGCATCATTTGCATTTAAAAGCAAAATATCTGTAAACCTGTCAGTTTGGTGATAGATTTTTAAAATATTTTTTGTGTATAGTACATTCAAAAGTGCGGTATAACGCCCTATATATAAATTAATTAATGCAGCAAGGGAGTTCAGCCGTCAATGTACATTTTTAAGTTATGCTGTCAGAGTTACTTTTATGCTGATAATTAACAGTGTCACAATCGTGTACTGTGCAAGCTATAGTAACAATTTATTGAAAGTTTGAAATTACTTTAATGCTGATTTAGGGACTTCTAATGCAATATGTGACCCTTTAGCGAAAGCAAACAATTTTAAAACAAACCATTTCTGAAACAAAAAAATTGAAGCGCTGTAAAACAGTTCGGTCTGCCAGCAGAGGCGCCTATGCAGCCTTTGTAATGAGAAATACAATCGTCTCTCTCCCTGCAGCAAAGGCATGCTAATTTTCCACAAAACATTCTTCAAAACAAACTCCACAAGCATTGTGCTCCCGCTATAAAACAAACCATCCTGGAAACCAAGGCGCCTAAGCTGCTTTTGTTTCTAGTAATGAAAAAATAAATAAAGGTAAAAACGTAATCGAGGAGCAGTAGGAATCACTAACAAGGACGCGAGTGGTGCGCGCGCCACAGCGAGACATCTGGTTTTAATTATCGTGCCCGTGTCAGGGCACGATAATTGAAACCACATGGCGCCCGTGCGGGTAACCGCAGGGAAAAGGCCATGACGCACGAGCGTCTGGTCAGCTTTTTCAAACCCCCTACATAAAGTCTTTGCCAGAGCAGCGCTTGCGCGCTACTCTAGGCTCGACCTAAAAATGGGGCGGTGCGCTCATAGAAATGTTACTGTTCTATAGCACCTCTTCGTCCATGTGAAAGGTCGACATGTTTCAGCCTTTTACTCGCCCAGAAGGGTTGGGGGGCTTTCTTCAGGACCTATGTAAGTGAGAGATGGCTAGTTTTAAGCAATCTGTAAGGGCAGGTAAGTAACTCACCCTTCTTCGTATTCATACCCCTCCACTCTACGTCCCTTCACCCTACACCACTCACCCCACTCCACTCCAATCTACCCCACTCCACTCCAATCTACCCCAATACACTCTACTCCACTCCAATCTACCCCACTCAACTTCACTACAATCTACCCCAATCCATTGCGCTCCAATCTACCCCCAATTTACCACAATCTATCTCACTCCACTCCAGTTTAGCCACTCCACTCTAATCTACTTGAATCTACCCCGCTCCAATCCACCCCACTCCAATCTAACCCAATCCACCCCAATCCACCTCACTCCAATCTACCCCCCCCACTCCACCCCACCTCAATCTACCCCCTCTTCAAACTACCTCACCCCACTCCAATCTACCTCACTCTAATCTACCCCACTTTCCTCCACTCCAATCTATCCCGACTACCACACTCCTCTCCACTCTACCCTAAATGACCCCACTCCACCCTACCCCAACCTACCCCACTCCACTCTAATGTACCCCACTTCATTCCACTCCAATCTACCCCACTCCGTCCCAATCTCCCCCACTCCACCCCAGTCTACACCACTGCACCCCACTCCATCCCACTCCAATCTACCCTCCCCATTATACACCACTTCAATCTGCCCCACTCCAATCTTCCCCACTCCACTCCAATCACCCCCACTCCAGTCTACCCCTGTCTATCCCACTCCACCCCAATCTACCCCAATCTTCACCACTTCACCTCACTCCAATGTACCCCACCCCATTATACCCCACTCCAATCTATCCCACATCACTCCATTCTACCCCACTCTAATCTACCCCAATCTACCCCACTCCACTCCAATCTACCCAGTCTACCCAACTCCACCCCAGTCTACCCCAATCTACACCACTCCATCCCACTCCAGTCAACCCCACCACATTATACCCCACTCCAATCTACCCCACCCCACTCCAATCTACCTCACTCCACTCTAATCTACCCCAATCCACTCCGCTATGATCCAATCTACCCTAATCTACCCCACTCCACTCTACTTCAATCTACCCCAATCTACCCCACTCCACTCCAGTCTACCCCAATCTATTCCACTCCACCCCAATCTACCAGACTCCACTCAAATCTACCCCACTCCTCTCCAATCTACCCCACTCCAATCTATCCCAATCCAACCCACTCCATCCTAATCAACTCCAATATACCCCACTCCACCCCAATCTACCCCACTCCATTCCAATTTACCCGACTCCAATCTCCACTCCGCTCCAAACCACTCCACTCCAATGTACCCCAAACCACTCCAATCTACCCTACTCCACTCCAATTTACGCCACTCCAATCTCCACTTCACTCCATTCTATACCACTCCACTCCAATCTACCCACTCCATTCCAGTTTACCCCACTCCAAATTCCACTTCATTGCAATCTATACCACTCCACTCCACTCCAATCTATCCCACTCCAGCCCACTCCAATGTGCCTGACTCCACTCCAGTCTTCCCCACTCTACCCAATCTACCCCACTCCATTCCAATTTACCCCACTCCAATCTCCCCTCCAATCTATACCACTCCACTCCAATCTTTCCAATTCCACTGCGATCTCCACTCCATTCCAATCTATCCCACTCTCCTCCAATCTACCCTTCCCCACTCCATCTACACCACCCTACCCCACTCCACTCTACCCCAATCTACCCCATTCCAATGTACCACAATGTAACACACTTCAGTCCGCCCCTATCTACTCAATCCACTTTAAACTACCCCACTCCAATCCACCCAATCTACCCCACTCCATTCCAGTCTACACCACTCCACTCCACTATACCCCAATCTACCACACTCCACTCCACTCCAATCTGCCTCTCTCCAATCTCCCACATGCCACTAAAATCTGCCCCAATCCACTCCAATCTAACCCACTCCACCACAGTCCACTTCACTCCACCCCCTCCACCTCCACCCCACTCCAATCTGCCCCACTCTACCCCACTCCACTTCACTGCACTCCAATATACTCCAATCCACTCTAATCTACCCCACTCTAACCCAGTCTACCTCACTCTACCCCACTCCAATCTACGCCAACCCAGTCTACCCTCTTCCATTCTACCCTATTGCAATCTACCCCACTCCAAGCTACCCTTCTCCAAAGTACCTGACTTCAATCTATCCCACTCCAATGTACCACAATCTACCCCACTCTACTCCAATCTGCCCCACACCACTCTACCTAACTCTACCCCACTCCACTCTACCCCAATCTACCCCACTCCAATGTACCACAATGTACTACACTTCAGTCCACCCCATCTACCCCAATCCACTCTAAACTACCACACTCCAATCCACCCAATCTACCCCGCTCCATTCCAGTCTACACCACTCTACCCCAATCTACCACACTTCACTCCACTCTACTACACTCCAGTCTTACACATGCCACTCAAATCTGCCCCAATCCACTCCAATCTAACCTACTCCACCGCAGTCCACCTCACTCCACCCCACTCCACCTCTACCCCATTCCAATCTGCCCCACTCCACCCTACTCCAATCGACTCCACCCCAATCTACCCCACTCCACTTCACTCCACTCCAATCCACTCTAATCTACCCCACACTAACCCAGTCTACCTCACTCTACCCCACTCCACACCACTGCAGTCTACCCCAACCCAATCTACCCTCCTCCATTCTACCCTACTGCAATCTACCCCACTCCAAGCTATCCTTCTCCAAACTACCTGACTCCAATCTATCCAACTCCAATGTACCCCAATGTACCCCACTCCAGTCTACCCCAATCTATCCCACTACATTCCAAGCTACACTACTCCAAACCACCCAATCAACCACACTGCAATCTACCCCACTTCAGTCTTCCCCACTCCACCCTAATATACCCCACTCCACTCCAATATACCCCACTCTACTCCACTCCAATTTTCCCTACTCCACTCCACTCCACTCTTTCCCACGCCACTCCAATCTACCCCACTCCAGTTTTCCCCAATACACCCCACTCCACTCTCCCCCAGTTTACCCTAGTCCACTCAAATGTACCTCAATCTAATCCACAGCTTTTAACCCAATCTACCTCACTCCAATCCACTCCAATGCACGCCAATCAACTCCTCCGCTCCAATCTACCCCTCTCCAATCCAATTTACCCCACTCTAATCTACCCCACCAATCTACCTCACTTCCCCACTCCAATCTACCCTACGCCAATCTACCCCAATCCAATCTACCCCAGCCCACTCCACTCCAATATACCCACTCAACTTCAATCTACCCCACTCTACTTGACTCCAATCTACCTCACTCCAGTCTACCCACTCCACTCCAATCTACCCAAATCTACCCCACTCTACCCCAATCTACCCAATCTACCCCAATCTACCCCATTCTACTCCACTCTGCCCCACTCCATTCTACCCCACTCCACTGTACCCCAATCTACCCCACTCCAGTCTACTCCAATCTACCCCACCCCACTTCACGCCACTAACTCTTATCTATGCTGAAAAGCAGCCAGACTGGTGTACAACATGGCTAAAACACATTGTCAATAGCTCTTGAGTAGGTGAGACCTATTGGCTTTACCAATGCCTGTTTTTAGATATGCGAGTCAAAAGTTGTATTGGTGCAGCTTTTTCATTCAATTTTCCCAAGAAAGGCAGTTTGCATTCTGGTCTCAGACAGTACCATCTTAGGGATTTTGGGGACCCAAGCAACATATTTTGGTGCCTCTTGTTTGGGGCAGCTTGGAATGTATTACCCCTTTTCAGCTTGTTAAAGTCCTTGTGATGCAGAACAGTATTTAATTATATATGAATCCTACAGAAACTGAAGCATGAAAAACATCTGAAAGCTCAAACTGCCTGGTGTCCGCCAGCAAAATAGATACCAAAGGGGATGATGGACGGAGCGCTTGAGCTAATCAAACACTCACCCCCAGTCAACTGATCTGGGTTTAAACCGGTCCTAGGATGCTTGTTTCCAGTCCAGGGAGGACCTGGCTTGGCAGTTCGGGCTGGACTGTTCCCATGAGGCACAGGGTCAAGACTGATTTGCATATGGCTGGGTCCAAACTGGAATGGCATGGTGAGCAAAAAAACGATGGATTTAGGCCCAGATCTCTGTACTGGGGTGAATGTATGACTTTGTTCTGCATTCTGTCCATCAACTGTTGTTTTTGCATTCGCCAGCCAAATAGTACCCAAATAAAGTTTGAACAAGCATTGATAAAGCCATTTCCTTTTGAGTTTTGATCTAGATTATTTTATTTACAACACACTTTTGTGTGGAATACAGTGTCTAACCAGCGTGTTACTCCGATTGTAGGAAGATGATGATAAGGGTAACTTGTATGATGTTTAGTGGACTAGTAGATAATATTAAGACATATGCACATATTGCTTGGAAATGTAGTTTTAGTTGCTGAATATATCCACTACTGGTTTTCTTGCTACAACAGTGAAAATCAGAGCACTGCTCTGCGGATTTTTGCCATTCCATTGAAAAAATCTAATAACTTTGTCTTAATTTGTCTTCCCCTGGCATGTCCCTTTTCTCCTTTTATAAGTGTGCACTTCTCTGGCTACATAATTACCTGTGACCCTGAGTAGGAGAAATGGGAATGGGCAGGATACAGGATAGTGACAAAGACTTAAAGAGAACAGTATAGTGGGAGATGTGAAGTATAGGAAAAAGCACTTAAAGCTAGAGATTGAGTACAAAGATATGTGAGTGAGGGAGAGAAGTAAATTAAATAGAGAAAGGTGTGCAGTGGCGTAGCTAGGCACTCTGTCGCCCGTGGCGGTCCCTGCCTTTTGCCGCCGCCGCCGAGCGCCTAAGAGCAGGGGGAGGGTGGGGGGGGGGGTGCTGGTGATAAATTTACCTGCCGCCCCCAAATCTCGTGCCGCCCGGGGCGTACCGCCCCCTCCGCCCCCCCCTTGCTACGCCAGTGAAGGTGTGGTGCCCAGAAGGGAAGATAAGGTGAGATAGAAAGAGAAAGATATAGGTAGAGAGTGAGATGTAGAGAAACAAGTAATATTTTGTAGGGTGGTAGATAGAGATAGTGAGAAAGAAGTGGAGATAGAAGCAAAGTAGTACAGCACTACAAGAAGGAATGTAGAGAGACAGGTTAGGTATAAAAAAAGATGAATTAGAGAGAGGTAAAGAAGTATAGACAAGCATTTGCAATGCAATAGGTCTCGGATTTACGCGAGACCTATTGCATTGCAAATGGTAGGCATCACGACAACGAGAGGGAGGGCGGGTGGGGGGGAGAAGACACAGACAACGGGAGGGAGGGCGGGCAGGGGGGAGAAGGCACAGACAACGGGAGGGTGGGGGGGCGAGAAGGCACGAACAAGGGTAGTGCGGGCGGAGGGGAGAAGGCACAGACAACGGGAGGGCGGGCGGGGGAGAAAGCACGGACAACGGGAGGGAGGGCGGGGGCGAGAAGGCACGACAATGGGAGGGAGAGGGGGAGTAAAGAAGGCACCAAAGCATGTCGTGCCGCCTGCAGTAGGAGAACCTAATTAAAGAAAATAGTGCTCACAATCTAAATAACACGTACCATGTAACAACCGAAGTAAAGGGGCCAGTCACCATGGGGGGTGACAAATGAAGAGAATGTGGTACTAAGGAGGGACTAACAAGCCTATTGACGAATCAGAAGCCAGCATTTAGGACAGACAATGACACAAGCCAATGGGAAATATGGGCGGAGAGTGGGCAGAGCTTCTATTCACCTACCCCTCTACAATAAGTCTCGCAGAGCAGCGCACTGGCTCTAGGCTCGACCTAAAAAATGGGTCAGGTATTCAGAGTACTGGGGAAGAGAGAAAGGTGGAGAGAGGGGTGAAGGTTAAAAAGAGAAATGTGGTGTAGAGCGAAAACAAGAAGCTGAAAGGCATACATGAAATAGGGAAAGAGGGGTGAGGCTTATACAAAGGTAGAAACTTGAGAGAAAGAAAAAGAGGACGAGATGTGAGGTACAGAGATACAGAGATTTATAAAGAAAGAGGTTGAGAGAACTAGATGGGATGGAAAGGGTGAGTTGAAATCAAGAAAGCAGTCTAGAGAGAGTGATGTGCTTATGTAAAAGATGAATAAAGGAAGAAAGAGACAATCAAAGAGGAGTTGATTATAGAGAATAATGCGGAGAGGTAGAGCAATAGAGGTAGCCAGAAGGGAGTAAGATATTTAGAGAGGTGAAGGAAAAGAAAAAAGGTAGAACACAGGAAACAGGAGGTGGAGAGATGAGGTAATGAACTAATGATGAAGTAAACTGGGAGCTTAGGTAGCGAGAGAGAGTAAAGAGGAAAAGAGAGGTGAGGCATAAGTGAGGTAGAGAAAGAAAGGGGAGTGGCAGGTAGAGAAAGAACTGAGAGAGGGGTAAGGTAGTAGAGACATGAAGGGAGAGATGGCGAGGTGAAGTAAATCTAGAGATTATAATGTGTAAGAAGTGAAGTAGATGGAGAGCGATACAAGGAGGTCATATGAAAACAATGCCTTGAGCTAAGAGAGAGTGATGATGTAGAGAGAGAGTCTAGGTATAAATAGGGGCTCAAGAGAGATAGATATATATGTAGGCACAGAGAGTGATAGAGAGGGGGAAGGCCATGAGAGATAGGTAGTGACAGATGAAGTTAAGCAGAGTATATTGGGTATATTGAGAGAGAGAGAGGAGAAAAGTTGAGGTAGAGAGAGAGGATGATGGTACATACAGAAGCAGAGACAAAAAAGAGAGGTTAAAAGATATGGTTAAGGTAGAAGAGGCGAGGTGAAGTAAGGGGAGAGAAATGACAAAAAGATTATTTTTCAATTTAATTGCACGAACTGCCTGGGAGTGCAAGGGCTGGAGTTGGGCAGGCCAGGCATAAACACTAAGGGGCTGATTAATAAGTTTTTAGGGGCATATTTATTATTTTTAGTGGCTGCAATGCAAGATCAGAAAAGCAGCACCACTGAGCCATATTTATTAAAAGTTTCTTGTGGCTACTTACTGTGCCTGCGCTGGTGCACAGACAGGCTGCCTAGTGCGACGCACAACCTCTGCACCATGGTGCAGAGCAGTGCTTAATTTGAGCCGTGGTTTCCGGTGCGCGGCACCGGCACTTAATTGTCAACACTGGAGCTTGTGACAGTGTGCCACAAGGTGGCGCTGTCTGGCTAATTTAGAGATAACCACAGCAACAGTTAATTATTAATTCATTGTAGATTAAAATGCCTATTACCTTCTGCCAAAAAACATTCTTATAGCTTTGGGGGCCTAAAATAGTCCAAACTGTAGCACTTGTAGGATTGTGATGGTTAGTAGTTGTGTTGTTACTATCACTGGCTGTATCACAGGAGCAACATGTGGTGCATCTGCAGTGCCCTCCTGAAGAGAGACCTGGCACTTATTTTGTTACAAATTAAGCGCTGGTGCAGAGGAATGGGCTTGCTGTCTAGAACAGATCTGTACGGGAAGCACTCCCTTTAGTACACAATCCTATGCCTAGACAAACTCTGAAACATTCTACATATTGTATGTGTGCTGTACAGCGTAACGTTTGGAGAAATGAAAACCTTTCTCTATGTTAATGCCTGCTTCAAGGAGGAATTTTTGTCTCAAAATCATCAAAAGTTATGTGTCCTTGCGCTAATTGGCCCAAGTTGGCCGAAGTTAAACCCATGTAATGCCCCCTTGACGCAAAGTGGTGCAAAGTGGCACAAAGCAGAGCAAAGCACTATGTGCGCTGAGTAAAGGGCAGCTTTCCAGACAGAGTGAAATACCCTTTGTGCTGGAAAGTAAATGTCCTTGCAAGAGTTTGTGCTGCTTTTCATCACTTTGCCCAGAACAAACCCTTGCTAAATATGGCCCCTAGATTCTGCTAGGCATGCTCGGTTGTCAAATTAGAAAAGAAGCTGTTTGAGCAGCTATTGTAGCAGGAAGTTTGACTGCCCCACTTACCTTGCCAGGGGCCCCTTGGAAGGTGGGGGCCCAGGGCAATTGCTGACTCAGTTCAAGACTGGGCCCGTGAAATTGTTCTGATTTTAGCGACTAGGTAATGTGCCTTCTTTGAGTGATGCATTGAGAATTTTTAGTTTTGATTTTGATTACCAATAAAGGTTGCAATACAGGGGTTGGCCACAACGAGCACTGGCCTAGAAATGGGCTAAAAAACAGGTGAAATGAGGCCCTATTTTTTCCCCCATGCGGCCACCTCCAGCTCCTCACGCTGCTGTCAAGAATATGGTGTGAGGCACACCGCCCTAGCTTAGGCAGAGAGCTGCCACACTGTCCTGAGGGTTGCTCCAGTCCATTCGTTGTAGGTTCCCCCTCCCACTGCTGATAGCCAGAACCCCCTCATGAAACTCGTTCTCTATAAAAGGAGTTGATGTTGTCAACCTTTTTCTACATACTCAGACTTTCTAAAAAACATTGCCCAACACAGTGAAATAACTGCCTTAGTCAAAGTCAAAAGATTCGTACCGGTCAGGTATCAGGCGGGAGCAGTTTCTCACTGGACCTGACAATTGTCGAAAAGATCCTAAAAGAGAAACGTTTTCTATGCTTTGTTATTGGAGCATAGCACAGAATCCTTAGGTTCATGGTGTTCCCTGGTTGAAACCGCTATATACCTCTTTTTTTTTAACCTTTTTTCTCCCTTCCCTTATCTCTTTCCTTCTTGTTCTCTCTCCCCTTTACCTCTTTCTTTCTCTTTCTCTCTTTGACTTCCTCCCTCTTTCATTCTCTTTTTCTGCTTCTATTTCCTTCCCCCGCTACTTTCATTCTCTCTCCCTGACTCATTTTCTCCTTTTCTGTCTTCTTTTCTCTCGCTGCCTCTTCCTTTCTTTGTCTGTCTCCCGCTCTCTTTGGTGCTCGTTCTCTCTCATTTACTCGCCGTCTTTACTCTCTTATAACCCAAACAGAATCCTCATCACCACGGGAGAGATTGAGTGATGGCTTAAATGTTACATTTTCAGTTCAGCTCAGCTGTATAATTGTATATTTCTTCATCGTCCCATTAAACTCTATTATAAGCAAGGCTGCTGAACACTTCCTGAAAGTTGTGTAAGGATTTGCATTTTCCAAGCATTGTTCTACTTCAGAAAGTCATTGACCTCAATTACGTTGTAGCCGAGCTTGCCCTGCTGCCAGCTCACCTACTGTTTCACATGCTGGGACATTACAGCTCTAATTATCAATGTGAACTTTGTGACTAAGCCCTGGACCTTTCAGCTATTATTTATTCATGAAAAGAAGTGAGAAAAACCTGATGAAATATTGCTGCTGTTTTCTTCTCCTGTTTCCTCATTCGCATGTTGGGCCCTACCGAGGGACCAGCCTGTTCTGACAGATGCAAACCGTTTGCAAATGCCTGTTTGAGTCTGAAAAGGTATTTTAAAAAACACAAGCTAAACTGGAAATCCATACAGAGCAAAGGGGGCACAGTAATTTAATCAAGTAAAGATTGTGCCTTCATAGACAGAGCCAAAAACTAAGGGCTAGGTGGCAATGTCAGGGTACACTGGCTAAAAAAGGCAAACTATGTTCTGAACTAGAGAAATACGCAGAATGCAATTAACAAGTAGCAGGATTCCCAATTCAACATGGCACCTTTGTCTTTCCAGACAGGGTTAGAGGCCAACCCAACTCACAGATTCACACATAAATTCAGGAGTAAACACCAAGCCCATTGTAAACTACTGTGTTGCCAGCACAGTATCATCTAGAAACAAATTAAACAAATATGTGCAAAGTGACACCAAATTAAACACAGTGCAAACACTGGACAATAGTATGAGGAAGTCCAGCTTAATTTATCCAGTAGCTGCAGGTGGGCCCACAACACTCTGTCTTTGGAACAGGCACTTATTTTTCCTCAGCAGACTTTGACCCAGAGCAAGAGAGGGAAAACACAAGGGGGGATTAGGAGGAAGAGATAGATGGATTAAACATGACAAAGGGAGAATACGGGGACGGAGAAGTACCTGCAATAAGATGAAGACACAGGGAATGTCTGGTGCTGGATTAAAGAGGCGCAAGAAGGAATCAAGACTACACAGCCGTTTTATTTGGTACCCAGACCTTTGATGGTACCAGCCATGGACCTTTGAGTTAAACTTTGGGCAGAGCACGAAGGAAACCTGACATGGGATTCAAGCAGGTGAAAGTAACTAAAGTCAGCACCATCCCATATAAAACTGTGATCTGAACAAGAAAAACCCCATAAAAGGTATCTGACGGACTCTTCCAGTGGAGGCACAGCAAGATTAGAGTTCTGATGACTGTCGAGCACCACCCCATCTGAAGCTGGCATCAAAATGGAGGATATTAGTCAGTGTCAAGCCACCCTCGGCAATAGCAAATTCTAATCTAGATAGATGTTGGGGCACTTTGTCAGCAGATGTTGCACAAAAAGATCGGGGAGAGGGTGGAAAGAGGAGGCATTCTCAACAGGAGTGCAGAAAAATTTAAAAGGCCACCAGGGAGTTGACAGCTGTTCTAAAAGGTCACAACAAAGAGCTTATTGTCTCTTTGCTTAAATAACAGGCTACATGGATCTCCAAAGTTGACTTCTACTACTTCTCATACATACCACACTCCATCACAACTATAACATGTACCTTCTATTGCTATCAATATACCAGGGATATGTGAATAGCTTTACTATGGCAGGAATCAACACTAAGGGCCTGATTATGATCTTGGTGGATGGGATACTCTCACAAACGTGACGGATATCCCGTCCGACCTATTTCAATTTCATTATCCTATGGCACTTGCAATACGGCGGACAGGATATCCGTCAGGTTTGAGACGGAGTATCCCATCCGCAAAGATTGTAATCATGCCCTAAAGACTCTATGAGCATGTAAATAAAAAACACAGCAAAGTGAGTTGGGTGCTCACTGTTGCCATCTGGAGTGATTAGCAATAAATGAGTTTTAACCTTGGCAAGGACAGCTAAGCCTTTCAATCTTCTGAAGTTGATAAATTGACCACCCACAAATCGGATAATATGTGAATTACCGTGCTTAGAAACTTCAAAAAGTGCAGGCTGAAGTGCTTTTTATAAGCAAGTGTTAGAAACTGGGTTGTAGGTGTACTGAGGTAATGGCCCTTGCCAAGCAGTAACCACAATCCTAGTCAGGTTAAGAAGCAGGCAAACCCTGAATTAAACTTTGCTCACCCTCTGATAGCTTGGCACAGAGCAGTCAGGTTTAACTAGGAGGCAATGTGTAAAGTGTTTGTGCAACACTTTAAACAGTAAAACAGTGTAAACACCACACATAAAGACTCCACACCAGGCTAGAATACTAAAACGTAATTTAATAAATAAAACAAGACCAAAATGACAAAAATCCAATAAGTGGAACTTGAGATATGAATTTCTAAAGAATAAGCTGTAAAATACGGCTTAGATGCAGTAATCTTTTACTTGGAATATCTGGTCATGCGGGACTGGGACAAAGTCAATATTTCAGGCCGACCAGGATGGAGTGCGGGTTGGATTCAAGGACCCTGTGAGGCTCGGGGAACAAAAGTACCTTGATCCTGGCTGTATCGACGTTGAAGATGCAGGCCGCAGCTGAAGCGATGCGTCAGTGTCGATCCACGCAGTGGGGGCGATGCGCTGGTCCTGATCCGTGCAGCAGCGATGATGTGTCTTCTCCGATGAGTGTAGAGCTGCAATGTGGAGATTCGTCGTCATCGTTGAGGATGCTGTTGCCAAAGATTCGGAGACCTTGTGCAGTGGTAATTACGAAGCCGATGTGTTGGGGCCTGTCCACACAGTAAAGGCTATGCACCGGTTCTGGTCATGCAACTGGAGCAATGGACTGGTTCTGATTCACGCAACAGGAGTGGTGTGCCAGTTCCAATCCACTCAACAGAGGCGATGCGCTGGTTCTGATCCACGCAGCGGTGATGTTGCGCCGGTTCGACAGAGGATACATGGGTTTTGCTGAACCAAGCACCTTAGGCTTTGCTTCCAAGGGTCCAGGACTGGGGTGGCATGACTTGGAAGGGCAGACTGACAGATGGCAGAGTCCAGGTACAGAATCAGGTAAGTTGGAAGCCTTTTATGTCCCTGAGTCTTAAGATCAGTAGGCCAGCCATCTAGTCCCTGGAGTCACTCTGGGTTCAAGTAATGCGGGTCCAGTTCTTCTCATCCAGGTGGGGAAACAGCAGGCAGCAGGGCAGTATAGCAAGGCAGTAGTCCAGCAAAGCATC
The DNA here is from genome assembly GCA_963921515.1 of Calotriton arnoldi. Lineage (NCBI taxonomy): Eukaryota > Metazoa > Chordata > Amphibia > Caudata > Salamandridae > Calotriton > Calotriton arnoldi. The sequence continues at coordinate 3,033,133 of CAWUFW010000871.1, forward strand.
AGTCCAGCAGAGTGGGAGTCCTTCAGCAGCACAGCAGTCGTTCTTCCTGACAGTCTTCAAAGGTCCAGAAGTGTACAGAAGTCATGATGTCAGAGGTCCAGTACTTATACCCAGTTGGGCCTTTGAAGTGAGGGAGACTTCAAAGACAGGTCTTTGAAGTGCACAGTGGTCCTTCCTTCCTGTTCGGCCTCAAGACTCGCGATGTGGGGTATGCAGTCCTTTAGGCGGGGACAGGAATCAGCCTATTCAGGTATAAGTGAGGCTGGGTCCAGTTCCTACCTCCCATCCTCCCGGGATGGCCCATCAAGTCGCACCTAAGCTCCCATTATGTTTGGCTGTCTAGGAGGAATACACAAAGCCCAACTGTCACCCACCCCAGACTAATCAGAGACATGCATCAAGCACCAAATGGCTTAAGTAAGAAAATGTCAACTTTCTAAAAGATGCATTTCCCGAATTGTAATTTAAAATCCAACTTCACCATAAATTGGGATTTTAAATTAGGATTCCAGAGACACCAGACCTGGGGGTCTTATCTCTTCCCAAAATGGAAATTACACTTATAAAATGTCAGAAGGTAATCCCAATGTTATCCTATGGGAGAGATAGGCCTTGCAGTAGTGAAAACAACTTTGGGAGTTTTTCACTACCAGGACAAGTAAAACTTAAAAGTACATGTCCTGCCTTTTAAATACATTGCACTCTGTTTGTCCAGGGCCTACCTTAGGGGTGACTCATATGTATAAAAAGAGACCTTTCAAAAAGGTTTTGCCAGGTCAACATGGCAGTGTAAAACGGCACATACAGGCTCTGCAGTGGCAGGCCTGAGACATGGTTAAAGGGCTATTTTAATGGGTGGCACCATCAATGCTGTAGGCCCACTAGTCACATTTAATTTACAGTCTCTGGGTACAGGAGCTACTACTTTACTATGGATTTATAAGTAAATTAAATATGTCAATTGGGGATGAACCAATGTTACCAATTTGTAGGTGAGAGAGCACAAGCGCTTTAGCACTGGCTAGCAGTGATAAAGTGCACAGAGTCCTAAAGACAGCAGACACAAGGTTAGAAAATTGGATGAGGTAGGCAGAAAGTTGGGGGGAGACCACCCTAAGGCTGTCAGGTCTAACAACAAGTTATTATCTATGCTCACCTTGTGTGCTTTTCGGCATATTTCCAACTGCACAACTATTCGGGATGCTATTGCTAACTGTTTCTCTGCTACAGATGCCCAATTCATTGGGGAATTGACAAAATTTTTAGATCTGTCTTATTGCAGTTTTAATGAAATATGATCTAGTGATATTATTATGAGATTTATTATGGCGAAGGATTTAACACTTATGTATTTTATGTGATGGCTCTTTTATTGTAATGGATATTTTAAAATATTTTTATACAACAATCTTTCCACATATCATACTTCTTCACCATGAAATATTTGCAGAATCCTAAAAAAGAAGCACATACTAACACATGTGAGGCATGTATCGTGCAGGTAACCATCAGCACCTTTTGGTGACTCATTTTCATGTAAATATCACCTACCCACAGCTGTGCGTAACCAATTTGTAACATATAAGTAACTTTCAGGGATGCAGTGTCTGCCATCTAGGAACAGTACATCTGTGTCCTATATGAACTGCACAAGTGCAGCAGATGAATAATGTCCCAGGTAACATTACTGCACAGGATAAAGTGAAATATTGTGTTTCTAATACTGAGGTGCCTAAATGATGCGTGATGCTGCACACTGATATACGTAATAGAAAAATTAAAGCTGAGAAACCACATTGGAGAAATGCAAATCATAGAAAACCATGACAATTTTAAGGAAAGACAATTTTAAGGAATTACAAACAAATAAAAAATTAATGGAAACATTTCAAAGGAAAGATAATTTCAAGGAAAAGTCCAAACATGCATTAAACGTGGGTGACGTTTAGGAGTTGTAAGGTGTGTTTGGGTTCAGGGATGGGTGATGTTTAGGGATGATGAGAGTTTTTAAGGGGTCAAAGTTTATGGGTGGTGAGGGGTTTTAGGGGTCAGGGACGGGTGGAGTGTAGGGTAGTGAGGGTTTTAACGGTTCAGAAATGGGTGGTGTTTAGATATAGAAAGGTTTCATGGTTGGGTGGAGTTTGGAGGTGGACAGGGGTCGTGGATGGGTGCCATTTAGGGTTGATAAGAGGATTTACGGGGTCAGGGATTGGTGGAGTTCAGGCATAGAGAAGAGTTTTTAGGGTTTAGGGATGGGTGGAGTCTAGGGATGGTGAGGATTTTTTAGGGTTCACAAATGGGCAGGTGAGAGTTTTTAGGGTTTAGCGATGGGTCGAGTTTAGAAGTGGTGAAGCGTTTTTAGGGTTCGGGAATGGGTAGAGTTTAGGGGTGATGACGGTTTTTAGGGGGTTAGGGATGGGTGAAATCTATGTGCAGAAAAACTTTTAGGGTTCAGGAATTGGTGAAGTTTAGGGTGGTGAGGGGTTTAGGGGTTCAGGAGAGGATGGAGTTTAGGGGTAGAAATGGGTTTTAGGGTTCAGGGATTGATGGAATTTGGGAGTGGTGGTGGGTTTTCAGAGGTTAGGGATGAGTGGTGTTTAGAGGTGATGTAGAGCATTTTAGGGTTCAGAAATGGGTGGAGTTTAGGGATAGTGAGGGGGTTGTAAGGGTGAAGGGATGGGTGGGGTTTAGTCATAGAAATGGGTTTTTAGGTTTCAGGAATGGATGGGCTTTATGGGTAGTAAGGGGATTTCGGGTTCAGAGATGGGTGGAGTATAGGGGTCTAGGATGGGTGTAGCTTAGGTGTGGCAAGAGGTTTCTTGAGTTCAGGGATAGGTGGAGTTTAAGGGTAGAAAGGACTTTTCAGGTTCAGGGATTGGTGGAGTTTGAGTGTCCGAATCAGTGTAGTTTAGGTGTGTTGAGGGGTTTTCAGGGTTAAGGGATGGGTGGAGTTTAGAGGTAGAAAGTGCTTAGGAGTGCTTTTAAAGTGCAGGGATGTGTTGAAATTAGGGTTCAGGGATGAGTGTAGTTAGGTGTGGTGAGGTGTTTTTAAGGGGCAGGGATGGATGTTGTTTAGGGATTCTGGGGGGGTTAAGGATGGATGGTGTTAAAGGATGGTGAGGAGTCATCAGATTAAAAACATTTGAAGTAATTGTTTGACAGTGTAAAATATAAAACCCAAAAAATGTTCCCTGAAGCAAGGACTGAAATAAATAGTGACAATTTTTGTCTGAAATAAGTTCTGCAACCATTGCATTTACACCTTAAACAATAAGCATGCAAGAGTAAATTTCGAAAAAATACATCCTATGAATTGGTTTCTGTGAAATGGCAAATGCTAATCATCCTGCAAATTCCCATTAAACAGTTTAGGTGAAATGCTTCCTCAGTAATGGTATTCCATTAAATCATTTTTCTATGAAATCCCCTACAAACGCTGCACACAGTTAAAGCGACTGAAGGCAAGTCCTCTGAGACAGAGATGTTGATTAGGCCAAGGCATAGCTCGCTGAGTTTCACTTGCGGAATTCCGCAGAGCTACTGAAAAACTTCTAATGAAGTCCCCTTGGATGCTGAGATTAGTTGGGGGCCAAGAACCCCTCCTGTTACCACTAGTCAGTCCCACACAGCAGGAATGCTATGACCTCGTCTGAGGCCCCGCCCCCTTTCTTAACTATTCTGCAAACGTGCCTCCTGGTGCACTACTGGTTGGGTGATGAAGTCCCCTTGGCTGCTGGGAGTCTTTGGGTCCCAAGAACCCCTATTGTTGCCACCAGTTAGTCCCACACAGTGGGATTGCTGAGACCTCGTCGGAGGCCCCAACCCCTTTCTCAACCACTCTGCAAACACGCCTCCTGGCGCACTAATGGTTGGGGGATGAAGTTCCCTTTGCTGCTGAGGGCCGTTGGGCACCAAGAACCCCTATTGTTGTCACTACTAAGTCTCCCACAGTGGGATTGCTGAGACCTCGTCAGAGGCCCTGCCTCATTCTCAACCACTCTGCAAACGTGCCTCCTGGTGCACTATTGGTTGGGGCATGAAATCCCCATGACTGCTGAGAGTCGTTGGGGGCCAAGTACCCCTTTTGTTGCCGCTAGTAAGTCCCCCACAGTGGGATTGCTGAGACCTTGTTGGAGGCCCGCCCCCTTTCTCAACCACTCTGCAAACGTGCCTTCTGGCGCCCTATAGGTTGGGGCATGAAGTCCCCTTGATTGCTGAGGCTCGTTGGGGGCCAAGAACCCCTATTGTTGCCACAAATAAGTCCCCCACAGCGGGATTGCTAAGACCTCATTGGAGGCCCCATCCCCTTTCTCAACCACCCTGCAAACTCGCCTCCTGGCGCACTACTGGTTGGGGGATGAACTCCCCTTGGCTACTGAGGTTCGTTGGGGGCCAAGGACCCCTATTGTTGCCATAAGTAAGTCCCCCACAGCGGGATTGCTGAGACCTCATTGGAGGCCCTGCCCCCATTCTCAATCACTCTGCAAACGTGCCTCCTGGTGCACTACCGGTTGGGGAATGAAATCCCCTTGGCTGCTGAGGGTCGTTGGGGGCCAAGAATCCCTATTGTTGCCACAAGTAAGACCCCACAGCGAGATTGCTAAGACCTTGCCGGAGGCTCTGCCCCCTTTCTCAACCACTCTGCAAACGCTCCTCCTGGCGCACTACTGGTTGGGGGATGAACTACCCTTGGCTACTGAGGGTCATTGGGGGCGAAGAACCCCTATTGTTGTCACAAGTAAGTCGCCCACAGCAGGATTGCAGAGACCTAGTCGGAGGCCACGCCCCCTTTCTCAACCACTCTGCAAAGGTACCTCCTGGTGCACTACTGGTTGAGGGATGAAGTCTTCTTGGTTGCTGAGGGTCGTTGGGGGCCAAGAACCCCTATTGTTACCACAAGTAAGTCCCCCACAGCGGGATTGCTGAGACCTCATCGGAGGCCCGCCCCCTTTCTCAACCACTCTGCAAATGCTCCTCCTGGCGCACTATTGTTCAGAGGATGAAATACTCTTTACTGCTAAGGGACTCCTGGTGCACTACTCTTCGGTGATGAAGTCTAGGGGTGCGCGCGCTCGTAAACTCCGCTCCCCCGGCGGATGGCTGATTTTGTGCTGAACTCCTGCGTTTCATGCGGAGTGGCAAAACTCCGCAAAACTATATTAATGTACTGTCACCGTATGTACAGAGGAGAGCAACACACAACTGTGCAAAGGTCCAAAACAATTGCACACAAATTCATCCAGTTGCTGGTGTAGCCTGAAGGCAGCTGTAAGAATTACAGAAATTGAGGGTGTAGTAGCCCCACGCAAAAAAGAAACACAGTCCGTGACAGGGTCAACCACAGAAAGTCACTAAATTATCCTGTGCTTAACCGTCAGATAGCTTGGCCCGAAAGCAATCAGCCTTAACTTAGTGTCAATGTGTCCACACACACAGTGATAAAGTGAAAACACAACGCAAGAAAAATCCCAAACTAATTTAGGAAAACAGAGTACATTTTCATGAAATGGCACCAAAAATATTAAATCAAATCAGTAGAACAGGAGATAAGAATTTTGAGTTTTTAGTGAAATCTTGCACCTAAAATCTCAAAGTGCCAACCGCGGGTATCAGGTTGCACGAGACCGGATCAAAGTCAAAAGTTATGGCCGACAGTGATGGAGCACAGGTTGGATAAAGGAGGTGGATTGGGCCCTGTGTCGGCTTACCTTCGGACTTAGGGCATGATTTAGATCTTGCTGGACGGGTTACTCCGTCACAACAGTGACGGATATCTCGTCCACCAAAATATAAATCCCAAAGGATATAATGGGATTTATATTTCGGTGAACGGGATATCTGTCACCGTTGTGATGGAGTAACCCGTCCGCCAAGATCTAAATCAGGCCCTTAGAAAAAATTATTGAAAAGTTCTTGAGAAGGTGGACTCTCAGTATGGCAAGGCAGCAGGCTATATCTGAGGATGAGCCGTCAATGACAGGGAGCCACTGGATGAGGTCTCGGTGAAGCTGTTGACGAAGGTGAGAAAAACTTTGAGCAGGAGGAGCTGAATGTCCATGCTGGGGAGGTCATCACTGTTGATGGGGTGCTGATCATCATCAAGCCCGTTGGAGATTTCTGCCTTCATACTTAGACGTTTTCTGGAGCTCAGATTTACCCAGTGAATCGACGCTGCAGGATGTAGCCAAAGAGGGCTCCACAAGGCCAGATCCACTGGAGGTAAGTCCTACTGAAGGGGATTTGCTGCCAATTTAGCACCGCACTGATGGTCCAGGACCTGGGGGATGCACCAGGTCCTGTAGTCTAGTACTCACACTTGCAGGGTCCAGCAGCAGGCAGGTAGGCTGCGGAGTCTCTGGAGTTTGTTGTGTCCCTGTAGCACAGACAGGTGGCCAGCCAGCTAGCCCTAGGAGTCCCTTTGGTGGTGCTGGGTTTAAGGAACAAGTCCAGTCTCCTTCCTCAGACTGAAGGGCAGCAGGAAACTCCTTCCAGCAGCAGGGAAGACCTTCCAGCAGCAGGGCAGTCCTTCTTCTGAGTCTTCCACAGCCTAAACAGCATGTCTCTATCTGCTCCCAATCCAAAGTTAGCACTTATTAAATGTAATACGGTAACCCAGTGTTAGTTAATGGGAGAGATAGGCCTTACCATGGTGAAAAATGACGTTAGTGTTTTTTCACTGCCTGAACATGTAAAACCTCTTGAATGTCCTACTTTTGAAATACCATGCACCCTGCCCTGAGGAGTGTTATGACCTACCTTAGGGGGTGACTTCTAAGAATTAACAAGGAAGGTTTAGGCCTAGCAAAAGATTTGTTTTGCCAGGTCGAAATGGCAGTTTAAAACTGCACTACAGGCTACAGTGGCAGACCCGAGACATGCTTTAAAGGGCTTCTTTAGTGAGTGGCACAATGAGAGCTCCATGTCTACTAGTAGATTTTAATTTTCAGGCCCTTGGTACATATAGTACCATTTACCAGGGATTTACAAGTAAATTAAATGTGCCAATTAGGTGTAGGCCACATTTACCATGTTTTAAGGAGAGGGCACAAGCAGTTCAGCACTGGTTGGCAGTGGTAAAGTGCACAAAATCCTAAAGCCAACAAAAATTAATTCAGCAGTCTTCAGAAGTGATCTAAAGGATCTGAAGAGTTGGTCTGGGGGTCAATTTATACCAGATGCCAGCCTTTGTGTGTCAGGGGACACCCTGTCCTACCCCCCCCCCATCTGGTTCTGGATAGTTCTTCCCTTCTCCTGTCAAGGCTCCAAACTGGGCTGACAAAGGGATGTTGTCAGGTTCCTCTGTGTGTGCTGGAGGCAAAGCCCTTTAAAGTGTAAGTGGGGCAGGGTACAACTCCATCCCCAGCCATCCGGGCAGGATGGGACATCCCGTCCTTCCACCTTGTCCCCTTAGTGTAACTGTCATGGAGGAATAAACAAACCCTCAACTGGAGACCCATTCACAGTCATGTGACCCAGTATACTGGCGGAAGGCACACATGACTGGGACAGGAAAATGCTAACTTTCTAAAAAAGGTAATTTCAGAATTGCGACTTAAAACCTGACTTTACCATTAAAGAGGATTTTAAATTTAAATTCATTAAGTCTTAACTCCATATCTCTCTCTGTTCCCGATCCAAAGTTAGCACTTATTAAATATAAGAATGTAACCCAGTGTTAGTCAATGGGAGAGATAGGCTACACCACAGTGAAAAAATTCTTCAGGAGTTTGTCAGTGCCAGGACATAAAAAACGTAAGCACACAGGTCCTACTTTTTAAATACAATCCATCCTGCTTTGTTTGGTGGTATGGCCTATCCTAGGGGTGACTTATAAATAATAAAAAGGAAAGTTTAGGCCTGGCAAAAGGTTTATTTTGCCAGGTGAAATGGCAGTTTAAAACTGTATTACAGGCTGCAGTGGTAAAGTGCACAGAGTAGGCTTGGGCGGAGAACTCCCCTCTGTTCACTGAGTTTTCCGCACTCCACGCTCCGCTGAGCATGCAGAGTTCCGAAAAACTCTGCTCCGCATAGCAGGGCGGAGTTTTTTCCTCACTCGCCCTTGCCAACATCAAGTTGGTGAGCGCAAGCGAGGAATATTCACTTTCTGGCGAGATTTCTCAATGCGCGCGGTCAGGTTTCTCAAGGCGGGTGGTCGTGGATGGTCGCGCGTGCTCGCATTGAGAAACCTTCCGTTCGCGTTGAGAAAGCTGCCGCTCGGGTAGAAAATGTGCTCAGCTACCTCTTGTGCTGCTCATGGTGCAGTTCACACTGATTTTACAGCGCAGGACAAACACCCGGTGCTGAAAATCAATGCAAACGGCATGACCAAATGCACTCCCCTGCTTGCGGAACTCCGCATGGCACGGCAAAGTGTTTTGGTCAGTTTACGGAGTTCCACGTAGCGGAACTCCACGAACTTCGCCCAGGCCTAGCACAGAGTCCTAAAGTCAACAAAAACATATAGGAGGGGTGAAGGCAAAATGTTTGGGTTTCTACGACTCAAGGGTGCAGGTCTAACAGCAGCTCTGCACTAGGGTTAGTGTGGAATGTGTACATGTGACTTACCTGTCTTGTGTGATACAAGTACCTTTCAGGAGTGGGTGGATGTGCTCTCTCATTAGTTACATGATGAATATGCCCTTTACTATGAAGGTTATGCCAGTATCACTGGCATACACTGCTTCTGCTTAGGTGGTAAAACCACTGACCTATATTTTCAGTTGTCCAAAGGACAAGCAATTTAGATAGGTACTCTACATTGCAGAGGGACACTAATAAATATCTCTATTTTGTAATTAAACATTTCTCAGAGAGTGATTGGAAGGGATCCCCCCTGGTTAGAAAGTAGCTGTTCATCTTTTGGAATTGAATGTGGTTTATACTAGGGGTGGGCAGTAAACTCCGCTCCGCTGTAGAGTTAGCGGAGTTTTGCCACTCCGCACTCCACTTGGAATGCGAAGTTGAGCAAAAAACTCCGCCAACTCACCAGCGGAGCAAAGTTTACCGACATGCTCACCTCTAGTCTCAGCAATCCTGTTCTTCAGAGATGTTTTAAGACATGGGCAAAGTGGGCTCAGGCCCAGGGCCCCAGCCTATGAGGGGGTCCCCTGATAGAACAAGCTCTGTTCTGCACAGAGTCTTGCCCAGATGTCCTTTAATAATTTTTACACAGATTGTTTTAAATACCGTTTTCCTTTATTTTGTTATGTGGGTGATGTGTGAGAGTCTATTACAGATATTTTGCAGAGCAATGTTGTGTTAATCTTCCATGCAACATCCATAAAATAAGTTTCTTTCAGATCGGAACAGGACCTCCATATTAGAAATGAGACGGTGTCAGAGATTATTTGCAGTAATGTTAGTAAGCTGCTGCTGTGTTACAATGTTGAAAACACACATCACTATTCCTGAATATTAGATGTAAACACATTTATGATTTGGATTAATGTACCTGTGCACTGTCAGCGACTTGGCCAAAGAGGTCATGAAAGAGTTGAACTTGGATTATAAATTGAAAGCTGTTCTGAACAGGGGCCCCCAAAATACTTTTGGCCCAGGGCTGCCAAAATCCATTTTTCGGCAACTCTGTGGAATTCCACAGAGTGAAACTCTGCGAGCTCCACCCAGGCCTAGTTTTCACTAAAAAGATGCATACATCAGAGTTGCTTTATATTTTTGGGGACATTACTTAGAGCTATAATACTCTGATATGATATTTTATAGCTATAAATGTGTGTTTTGTTTGTATCCTTCCTTTCTTTTTGAAGCAGTACCAGATTTTCATTTGAAGCAGACAGTGTATATATCTGTGTTTTAACTAATCCTACAGTGCCTGTAGATCAGATGTTGTATACATTAGTAGTTAAGCAGGCTAGGCTTTGAGGCACTGCAGAAAGAAAACTATGCAGAAAAGTAAACAGCCTTTTTCTGGTACTCTTTCCGATGCAAAGGCCTCTTAATTGATTATACAATAGCTATATAGATAATAAGGTCCATTCAATTATCTTGCCAAAATGTAAATAGGCACATTTCCAAAGAAGGATAGAGTATGTTCTGCTGAGAGAAAAGCCATAGCAACAGGCTTCCTGGGCATCTCCAACGCAGAGATATGCCATGCTCCTACATGTAGGCCACTTCACACTTTCACAGGTGGGACAAACTGCGCCTTTGTCTGCCCTCCCTCCTAGTGCTTGTTTTGTTATTCTACACGAGCGGTGATACCATGATGTTGAGCCAATAATCAAGAAGGAAAGTTTCTTTATAGTTCTCACTCAGTGAAATCCTCACCAGTGGCTGCTGATCCAATGGCTTCCTGTACTTCAGATAAACCAGATGGTTCTCGAAGAGTTTAATACAAGGCTTAGAGCCATTGGTTCGAGGTAGTTATGATGGATGCTAGAGTGATGTGATTCCCAAAGAGGCAGTAGCTGATTAGCTGTCCAGTCTTTGTTATTGCTTCTTTTGAAAATAGATCACAGATGCTTTGCAGTTCTGCTTGTTTTCACCTTCTAAAAACTGATTTAGAAGTAAGCTAGGATTTTGTTGAAGTTGTGGGAATTATACTAGCAGTCATCATTGGTGAGGATTCCCATGCGGTACATCTGCACTTATTAGTAAGAAACCTTTCAATATTCTAGATATTTAGAACCAGCCAACTTCTGAATGCCTACCATACTGATTACGTTGCAGGCTTATGCCCTCACTAATAGCTTCTAATTTCTGTTGAGCCGATTTGATACCTAATACCATCTTCATTTTTCATGATTCACAATCAAACCCTTCTTTGAGACCATAAATCATCTCCTGAGCTGGTCGCTCAGAATACACTGACCTTGTAGGAACATTCAAACTAAGCCTAAATTTAGGAGTGCCTGAGTGCAAATTATGGACATAAGCCAAATGTAATTTCAGTCGAATGCACCAACGTTCGACTGAAATCACCTTCGGTGCTAATGCACAGGTTCAAGCACTGCTTAAAAAAAGTTGTATTACCCTGGATTTTAATTATTTTTCCTGTTCTGTGATCTTAGATACTGGAGTAGTTTGTGCCTTTGTTTGTGACTATGCTTGTTTATAGGACAAAGTTCTGTGAAGGGCTTACCCTTCAGTTTATTAGAAGATCACAGCTAGTGAGAATAAGGTTTCTTGGACCCTGCAGCCTATTGGCTAATTCAAAATTAATGCACCCAGCTCTTCTTCCTGAGTGTGGCTAGAGATGAAACACTTTGCATCCAGTTCCACTGCCTCCGAAGACTTGTCAACAGGCATGATCCGGATATGGTACAATTATCTGGATACTGTCTGAGGATCCGGATATTGTACAACTTATTTAGGCTTCTTAAAACACTGACCCACCCCATTTGAACACAGAGTGCCCCTCGTTGCAAAAAGGAGTTGCAAAATTGGCCTGGATAACCAGCAATTTTAACCAAAAAAGAGGTTAATGTGACCCCAAAGAATTGTCAATATGTATTGAAAAATATTGTAAACTGATTTTCAGACAACTTTCAATTTAGCCTCAAGAAAGAACCGTCTGAGGATCAAGAGACGCTCAATCATTAACTAGTTGCCTCTAAAAATGATTTACATATGGATGAAAAAAATATGATTCTTGTCTCAAATAGCTGGTACCAGAAACTTTATCAATCTAACTTCAAAACTGCTTTGAATGTGAATGCTAAGATACTCTCACTTTTGTCTGCAGAAATACCTCCCTGGTGGAAGAAACTCATTCTAGCCTAAAATTCTATTCACCTGGCCTGGTCATGCAAGCCAAAAATCTTGCTATGCCCAATTTGTGCCCAGGTTGTAATACCAAGTGAGGCGCAAAAGTGAGTTTACCGCCCTATTTAATACCTTGTTGGCGCACCAGAACGAACAAGGGCCTTAGCCTCTGATACCACAAATAGCTGTTATCTCAACTCTGCCTTCCTATTGTATATTTCCACACTTTAACACTGTGAAACACATGCCCTTCGTCACTCCCCTGCCTTCTGGTACTGAAGTATCATTTCTTCTGCTTGCCATACTTTCTATACTACAATACAGTCCTGACCTAAATTGTGTTTGTTTCTTCAAACACTTCTTTCTTATTCCTAAATTCCTGCTCGCCTTTTCACCCATAACTCTTTATCCTAAAATACTCAGTCACACCTGCACTTTTGCCTGCTATCAACCTTAAGCTCACTGTTTCTCATACAACTCTGATACCCCTCTCTTCATAATGAGCCAAATCACTCCCCACCACCTTGACATCCTAAAGTTCTTGCTCTATAGTATATCGCCATTTTCTTCCTAATGGTCTTCGTGTTTCCTATACTCTCCCTTTTCTGTTCTTACGGCAGGGCACAAGTCGGGGTACACGCGGGTCCACGGCGTCCACCCACTATTTTCACAGGGTGGACGGCGTCCACCCTACAAGAAGCTGGGCCCCATTGAATTATGATTTACTTGTTCCGATGTAACTTCCAGGCACCGGGACGCATTCAGCTGCGCCTGCACGTTGTCTACTTTCTTTCAGAGCAGCAACGTGCAGGCAGTAAGTGGGATTTCGTAAATCAGACTCCATCCAACTGGGCTCATAACAAAATCCGAATTTAAGGGGCCATCAGGCCTCCTTTTGTTCCACTATCCTGGCTGGGAGCTATCTGAACAGCAGGCACATCTAGATGCAAGGGAGGGGAAACAAAGGCTCGCACCTTATCTCCTCACAAATACTTGAGAGGAGTGCTTTTTACTTTCTTCAATCCCTGTATATAAGGGATATGCATGCACTGTAAGAATGTCAAATATGCTGGTCTGTCCTAGTATCTACACAAATAACATTTTAAATACCATTTTTTTTTTTTTTTATAGCTTTAAGATATTTACAAATGTGGACTTTGCAACCAATTAAGCAGAACAGATTTACTGCCACGTTTCTCCTTGTTTCCAATTTCTTTGTGGAAGAGTTTTTACAAAATAAATGTATAAGTTGAGGCTCACATTTTGCGTCGGGATGTGTCACTTTTTTGGCACAACCCCGAGGCAAAATCTCATTTGTTAAATCTCGTAATGAGCTGAAATGTACTCATGATAGACCTGTGAAACATATGTGTGAGGTGTTAAGATCTGATGTCACTTCCTATGAGGTCATGGGTTGTGATGTCACTTCCTGTGAAGCCACGCCATGATGTTGCGCTGTGATTTCATGTGCCATGAATGTCTCTTGCATACTGCCTAACTTGGTTAGTCCCCCCACTTCTTTTTTTAGGACTTGTGCCCTGTCTTACTGTACTTGGTTTTCGCTGCATGTCCCGCCCCATTGTATTTAATATCTTTTCACATTGACAGTGCCTGCGTAGAGATTGTGCTTTTTTTTGGCTTGCATGATCAGGCCAGGTGAATAGAATTTTAGGCTAGAATGAGTTTCTCCCACCAGGCAGGTATTTCTGCAGACAAAAGTGAGAGTATCCTAGCATTCACATTCAAAGCAGTTTTGGAGTTAGATTGATAAAGTTTCTGGTACCAGCTATTTGAGACAAGAAAGGCCACGTGTTCACGCGGCGAGTAAGTGCATTCCCTTTGAGAATGCCTTCTCTAGGGAAGCGCATTCTCAGACAACAGGAGCACCATCAAAGAATGCTGCCGCTGCCTCTGTGTGTGTGAATGTAGGCAGGGAAGAACAGTGTGCCCCTGGGGTATTGAGAAGGTAGACTGACTGGTATCCTGTGGACCGCAGCACTCAAACCTTCAAGGCATAGTTGCCAACTGTCCAGTTTTTGCAGGTACAGTCCAGGCAAGTTGGAGACTGTCCCGGGTAATATTGTTGCAGAAACTGTTCCTCTTTATTACACACAGGTACGCAAACAAGAACATTTTATCTGCAGCAGCCCTGTGCCGCAAAGTGTCCCGGGATTTTTTTTCCACATGTTGGCAACTATGCTTCAAATGGAATACCCTGGTTCTGAGGTATGACCAAACTAAAATCTAGACCTTTCTGCCTCCACATCAGACATGCCTGGATGCACTATATAGTATTGAGTAAGATGCATGTTGGTGTAAAGTAGGGTAAAACGTCCAACGATACTGCGTACAAATGTTTATTCAATGAGACAAAGCAGATTGTTTTCATTTAAAAAAACTCTAGCGACAGGTGTATTAATCCTTGCCACTGGTGCAAAGAAGAATTGCAATATGAAATTGCAACTGCAGGATTACAACCTCGCAAATTTCAAACTTTTTGGAAATTCACAAAGGTTTTAAGTGTATAATTGCACATGTAGAAAGGCAATTTGCGTTTGTGCAATTATACTTTCCATACTTTTTCCTTAGGGAAAATATTTTTCTCCTTGCGAGCCTTCTGGTTCCAGAGTGTATGGCTTTGATCCCATACCATGGGATAAACAGTACACTTAGTAGTCTGTCTGTGAGCATCCAGGAGTTTTATGCTTCCAGCTGGGGGACAATGACTACCTATTTTTCACACCCCAGGAAAACAAATTGCCAGTGGAAAAACATGAAAGTCCCAGTGGCTTGTACGTGTCTAATGGCATTTGTACAGCTTGAACCTAGCTGGAGAACTCAGAGCACTGAACAGACGGCATCATTTTTGGTAGGTGGCTGGTTGCTGTTGTTTACGGTGACTTGTAAGGAGTATGCAAACCAATATAGTTCAAACAGTTGAGAAACATGACTAGAATTGAATCAAAAAATTTTTTCAAAATGAAACAGAACTCCCACTTAAAAAAACTAACAATCCCTTTCACCACCTGCTTAATCTCTTCAGGGCACTTTTTAGGTCTCGCCTGTGAGACACTGCAAGCTATCTGGTTGTGAAAGACCTATTGAGGGTGTACCAAGAACTTACAGTGGGATTAGTGTCCGCCGATTGCTTACTTGCTTTGATTTTTTGTCACTCTTATTTGCTTGCTTCTCATTCAATGGCTCTCCTTGTTGCATCTTTTCAATCTTGCGTTTGACCCTCCCCTGGAGCACAGCCTCCTTACCATCCTTTTACTTGGATGATTGTATCCTTCCGCTGCTCTCTTTTAGGGAACTTCTTTTTTCTTTTCCTTAAGCACTCCATGAGAGTTCATGTGTGTCCACCTGTGTGGCACTTAGGGTTTCCAGAGACCTATATTTGCAAAAGGTTTCAAATGCCTCTTATTTTCTAGTGAATACTAGTTTTTATGATAATCCCACACAGGGGGTACATTCTTCCACATCGGTGCACCCTGTCATGTGGAAGTCGAATTAAGTGGGAGACCCTTACAGTCACCCACATCTGAAGACACCCACAGTCAGGCAAGATCAGCCCTCACAAGTGACATTTTCTGCACCTAAGGGCAACTAGGTGCACAAACAGGGAGACACATTTCAGCCCATGGCCCAAAAGAGGAGGGGCACTGGTGAGACAATACTTCCTACTGCAGGGCTTTGTAATGGAATGGACCCTCAGAAGAGTGACAGGGCTTCTTGGAGACTCAAGGGCTGGACAGGTTAGCACTGGGCTGTCCTACGGTCAATCTCAGTCATGCATGGGATTCTGCGGGAACCCAGGTCCTCTGGTCTCCTTCAAGGGAGTAAGTGTGCACTCAGTGAGTATGTTTCTCTATAGGAAGGACCACATTGCCTTCATGGTGGTGGGGCCTGTCCCAGACTTGCCATCGTTCCCAGCAGGGAGCTAAGGATGCCTGAATTATATATAAATGGAGCCAGATTGGATACAGACGGGTTGGTCCCCTCAACTACTTCACAATGAGGCCATCTTTGATTCCTGGTACCTCTCTCTGCAGCCCCAGATGAGATGAGAACATTTCTAGGAGACCGCTTGGAAGAGTGGGGTGACCGAGCCCTTGGGCATTCTAAGTTCCTGGACTCATATCAGTTGGAGGTACTATTATGAATTATAAGATATTATGGACATGGTTGTGATTCCTGGTGGCTTGCCTTTCACTTGCATTGATCCTGAGCCCTCTTAATTAAGCACGATTTTATTTTTACATTATATAGTAATCTACACAGAAAAGGAACAGTGGGGCTCCCTCCCGTTTGAAAAGGTACTCTATATCTGATTTTATTTAAATTTAGTAAAATTCCAGTCAGTAGATAGGGTTCCCGCCAGTACCTGTCAGGGATGAATTAAGATTACTCAAAGTGCAGCCCTGTGGCACAGGGCTGCTGCAGATAAAATGTTCTTGTTTGCGTACCTGTGTGAATGAGAAGCTTCGGACTGACACTGAGACATACGTCAACGTGGAGCACGAGACCAGAATAACTCGTTCTGAACGTATATTGTGCATTACTCATTGCTGCCTTCATTATCTGTATTTAAAAGTATTAGCTTCAGAAAATATCCAATACTCCCTCGGCGCAGACAAAGAGACGAGTAACCTGTTTGTAGGGGCGGTTTGTGTTGGCCGAGGCCGCCCTTCAACCGCTGCCGTCTGTAATACCAAGTAGCTGAAGTTGGTCGGCCAGCACCGGTCGCAGTGATTCCGGAGTTTCCCATGTGTTAGGAGGGGGTCCAGCACAAAGCGTCCCTTGTCAGTACCCGTCGAAGAAACTTGGCTGCAGGGCGGCCTTCTGGGGGTTTGCATTAACCGTACCGTGCCCTGCCCAGCTGCAGCCAGGCGGTGAGCGGCCACTCTCATGGGCTTTCGGAGAAAGTACTTCACTGCTGTGCGGGCACGAGTTCGAAAGCCGGAAGTGGTCTGTTCTAGAAGGAAGATGTCTGGGCTCGCTGATGTGGCGTGATCCAGCTGTTGTCAGAGAAAAATTGGCATTTGTTTCCTGCCACAAAAGTACCCTAGTTCATTATCAGGGGTCTCCGCCCTGACTCAGTGCAGTACTTCTCACCTGGAAGGCACACCTGCTCTCTGTACAACATTTCACAGAAAGCGCAAAGGAAAACGACTTGACATCAACTGAAAGCAGGGCTGGCCTTAGCGCTGGTGGCGCCTGGTGCGACAATCATTCTTGGCACCCCCACACCCCATGACCGCCACCCAGTGCTTTAAATGGGAAAAAAATAGGGCAGGTACTCTTAAATTTGGTGAGTGGGCGGGGCTAGTGGCGGGGCTGAAGGCAAGACATGCGAAGCTTATTGACTTATATACTAGTTGCAGCACATACCAAAACACCAGAAATGTGTTTCTATAAACAAAACAGGTTAATTCGTTACACAAAACGAAAGTCAAATACAGTAATATTTTAACATTTCCTTATTTTGTAATATTTCTCTCGCTTTTCTCTCACACAAAAACACGCTCACACAAGCAGGCAAACAGACAAACATAAGCAGACACTCACACAAAAGAGTCAGGTGGGATTAAAGCCCTTTTAACCTCCTTACCTCCCATGGCTTTCCTCATTGTGCTGTCACTGGGCTGCCTCGATTTCTTGCAACACAGCATGACGGCGAACACCTAGATATCATGCAAATGAGCCCACCCTGAATAGTTCAGCGGGGGCTCAACTCAGGGCTATAAAAGTGCTTTGGCTGTCAAAGAGACAGGCTACCACCACTAGAGGCCAATGTGTCTACCCTTCATGAGTACCGGTACTCTCCACGGCAGTAGAGAAGTGCCGGTACTCAGAGTGATAAAAATAAGAAGTGCCGGTACTCAGTACCTGTGAGTACCGGCCCATTTAAAGCACTGCCTCCACCTCAAACTCTGTTACTACCACCAGGCAAAAGTGTCCCTCATCTCTCCAATCATAAGTTATTATTAAACACACCGCCCCCACTGAGGTCAGCGCCCCCCTCCACAGGTCACCGACCAGTGCGGCCGCACCGGTCGCACTTCCCTAAAGCCGGCCCTGACTGAAAGGGAACATGTGTAAGCAACAAATACGTTCTTATTCATTGTAGGTTTCAAACGACTTTTCATCGGAAGGTTTCTCTAACAAGAAGGGAAAGTCTGTGTTTTTAGCAAAGGCGCCATCCTTGCACACAGAGGTTGCCAGAAACCAGTCTGCTGCTGGGGCTGAGGGCCCAGGCCTCTTGATAACTGACATAGTCTTTCCTGCCTTCCTATTCTATGGTCCTCACCACTGACTCAGGATCACCCAATGCTAAGACGGCTCGGCTGCAAAGATGACCTAGGCTCCAGCAAGTGGCAACCAGGAAAGGTGAGGTCAGACTCCTCATTGACAGCCATCGGGTTCGTGAATCGAGATCAGTCACACCCCACTGTGCAGCTCACCGCTCTCTACTCTGGACTGCTCTGACCATTGTCGTTCTACATGGTCCATAGCCGTGTGTGTATCAGTGGACTCTAAGTTCGAATTTTTAGCGTGTTGCGTTAGTGTTCCTCGATGTTTCTTACTGTTTGTAACTTGGGCAAAGTTTTTATTGCATAAGTGAAGGGGTGGATCTGGATGTTAGGCCTGCCCCTGGTTCACAGAGCTGTCTGCTTTTCCTACGCTTATGCCTGCCCATTGTTTTTCCCCATAAACTAGTATTAATTCTTCATGAGTCCCAGTGCTTTAAATGGGCCGGTACTGTCCGGTACGGAGTACCGGCACTTTTTTATTTTGAGAGGGAGAGTACCGGCACTTCTGAAGAGAAATGCTATACCTTTAATTGGAGAGTACCGGCACTTCTCAGAAAGAAGCAGGTACTATGGTGCTGAGTACCTGCACTTCTAATTTTCCATTTCAAGCACTGATGAGTCCTACTTGGCACTAAAATGGAGGTGCCATTTTCTTTTAAGTTACCCTTAAACCATTTTTAACGTTTTTAAACTGAATGGGTCTTTTTTTGGCTAACACTTAGAAGGGGTGCAAATATCCCGATTATAACCTGAAAATCTATATGGAAAACTTCACAAATTATGAGTATTAAGCGTTCTACTGAAGAGAATTAGGGAAAGTTCACAAGAGAAACACAATGCAACTTCGCACATCCCTCTGATGTAACTAACGCCTTATGTTGGATTTTATATTCAACAAATGTTACTTTGTGATAGACTACGAATCACATGACGTCATTGCTTATTACCACCACATTCTTCCAATCATAGAACACACAAGTGAATAAACTGCTTTTGGAATCTAAATATATTAAGGATACCCTCACCAGACTTGATCTCCCATCCCTTTTTTATTCGCCGCATGTAATAATGAATAATTTTGTGGATGCTAGGCAACGCTCAAGAGAATTGTAGGAGCTCCCCAAATCTTACATGCAGACCTATGTTTTAATCTAAACCACGGTGGGCCTTATTTGGACCTGGTTATTAATTCATGGGAGCATGCGCTTCTGACGAGGTTCAGATTAGGATCGATTAGATGACCGCTATGTTTTCCCTTAGGGCATTATGACAATTCTAGTGTTTGCAACTGTACTTGTGATGAAGTTTCACCTCAGACCCTTCTTCATTTTTGCTTCTTTTTAGGGGTGGGCAATAAATTCCGCTCCGCCTGCAGAGTTTTGGCCACTCCACGTTACGCATGTGTTAGAAATGGGATTTCTGGTTGGCTAGGGCATGCGCCTAAGCCAGGCAGAAACCACCACTCTAGTCAGGGCAAGGGAGTTACACGCTAAAGATAACCCCTGCTCACCCCTTGGTAGCTTGACAGAGCAGTCAGGCTTATCCCAGAGGCAATGTGTAAAGCGTTTGCACACCACACACTCACGCACGCACCAATGTCACACTAGACACACCACAAAGGACACTCCACAATAAGGTATGTAACAAAAAATATATATCCTTTATGTTGCTTTCAAAAGAATGCAGTAGTTCCACAAATCACATTAGCAAGGACATGTTCCTTGTACTGAGGGCCAGGGATGTAACAACTTTCATGGGTCACCTAAGTATGGGCAAGCTCTGGGTTTCAGGTAGCCAGGATGCAGTCTTTGTCCAGAATCCCACAGGGTACAAATGTCCTGGTATCCTCAAAAAGGTCTTAACTGCCACTGAGTAGTTAGCTCGTGTCCCACCAAAGTTTCAGGCTCCAATGATCACAGTCACCAAGGAATCATGCCCCGTACGATGTCTGATTCCAATAATTGCTTAAACCAGTAAAACATGCCACCGTACGATGTCTGATTCCAATAATTGCTTAAAACAGTAAAACATGCCCCGTACGATTTCTAATTCCAATAATTGCTTAAACCAGTAAAACATGCCCCCGTACGATGTCTGATTCCAATAATTGCTTAAACCAGTAAAACATGCCCCCGTACGATATCACCGGTGCCAGTAATTACTTCAACAAGTAAAACATGCCCCGTATGATGTCAATGAAGAAAGTACACCCCCATCAAGTGTCACGGGTTAGGAGGGGGGAACAGGGCGTTGGGGCTCAGTCCGCTGAGCTGAGCGTTACCTGTACTCTAGGCGCGCACCTCCGGTTCTCCTCGTGCTCGGCGGGGGTTGTCTCCGTGGCCTCGCTTCTTCCTCTCACGACCGCCCGTGTCTCAAATGTCACTCCGGCGGCGGGGAAGGCTGAGACTGCACCGGAGACGGCAGGGGGCGCACCGGCACAAGGCTCCCTCGATCCTGGGGCTGGGCGGTGCAGGTCTCTCATGGCAGCAAGTCGCGGTTGGGCAGCGGGGGAAGTGCGGCACCTCCTTCCGGCACGAGCACGCTCTCGCTACCCGGCGGCCTGGATTGGCGTCCTGCTAGGCGGCTCCTCAACGCTGGGGGGATTGTTGCCAGGCAACGCCTCGCAACCGGCCGTGCCGCTTGTGCTGCACACCAGGGGAGCTGGAATCCCGGACATGGGCCGAAGGCGGTGATCGGGCTGAATCCTTCCGACGGCCTCTTCCTCACAGGGAGCGCGACCAGGCTCCCAGCGCCTCTCAACCCACTGTGGTACACAAACACAGCGCACTGCAACAATGCACCCACAGTGCAGATGGGTGGAATAGAACTTGGAAACTTTGATGTCCCTGAGTTTCCTACAACAGGAGGCCAGCACGCACAGGCCCTTGGCGACTCCTCTCAAGCAGGGGGTGGACACAGCACACAGCAAAGCCCTTTTCCTTTCCTTGGCAGAATCAGCTACTGCAGGACAACCCCAGACAGCACACAGCAAAGGGGCAGCGCTCCTCCTCCAGTCTCTCCAGCTCTTCTCCTTGGCAAAGGTTCCTCTTGATTCATGAAGTAGTCTAAATTACTGAGGGTTTAGGTCACATACTTATACCCCAGAATGTCTTTGATGTCTTTGTAGCAAGGGTCTCTGAACCCAGTCCAAACCAGTTCTGCATTCACTGGTGCAGCATGACCACAGGGGGTGGAGACGGCATTGTGCAATGGAGACAGGCTCCATTCAGGTGCAAGGTAAATCTCTTCCCACCTCTCTATATGCAGCCAGGGTCTATTCAGCTCAGGGCTGGGTCATCCAGGAAGGGCCAGGCACACCTCAACCCCCCCAAAGGCTGTCAACAGGGAATGCACATCCTCTGTCTCTGTCACACTGAAACTAGACAGTCAATCCACAAACAGGCAGAGGCACACAGGATGGTTGAACAAGAAAATAGCCACTTTCTAAAAGTGCTAATTTCAAACACACAATTTAAAAACCATCTTTACTAAAAGATTGGTTATTAAATACTGAGTTCAGGGATACCAAACTCCACTTTTCTATCTTATCCCTATGGGAAGATATGCTTGTAAAATGTCACAAAGCATTCCCCATTCTGTCCTATGGGGCAAGATAGCCTTTCAATAGTGAAAAACGAAATTGGCATTATTTCACTATCAGGACATGTTACACACACCAGTACATGTCCTACCTTTCACATACACTGCACCCTGCCCAGGAGGGTACCTTGGGCCTACCATAGGGGTAACCTATGCGTAAGAAAAGAAAAGGGTAGGGCCTGGCAAGTGGTTGCACTTGCCAAGTCGACATGGCAGTTAACAAACTGCACACAGGCTCCACGGTGGCAGGCCTGAGACATCTTTTCAGGGCTACTCAGGTGGGTGGCATAATTAGTGCTGCAGGCCCACCAGTAGCATTTGATTTACCAGCCCTGGCACACTCAGTGCACTTTACTAGGGACTTACTGGTAAATCAAATATGCCAGTTAGGGAGAACCAATCACAATACCAATTTACACAGGGAGCTCTCGCACTTTGACACTGATCAGCAGTGGCAAAGTGCCCAAAGCATCAAAGCCAGCAAAAACGAAATCTAGCACAGCATCAAAAACACAGGGGGTAGAGGTAAAAAGTCAGGGAAAACCACGCAAAGGATGCCAGGTCTAACAGCATGTAATGTGGAGTTCTGAACACATTCCGCTAACCACCGCGTGGCGGAGCTGTTTCTCGTGTGCAAGCAAGATTTGGTGTCCCCTAGATTTTCGGTCGCTAGGAGGGCACCCGGCGAGAATTCCCAAACACGGGCGGTTGCAGGTGGTCGCTACCGTTCGTGGTCAGAAAGCTGCAGCTCAAGTAGAAAATCTACTCGAGCTGCAACAAAATTAACTTGCGAAGCAGTGCCTTCTGGCGCACTGGGTGGTGCTGTTCGCATTGATTTTGTGTGGAACGAGCTCTCTGCGCTAAAAATCAGCACGAGCAGCACGAGATGCCTAATTATGCCCATTTGCGGAACTCCACAGAATCTTGCTGAGTTTTTATGTAATTCTATGAAATTCCCCAGAGTGAAACTCTGCAAGTTCCGCCCACTCCTACTTCTTTTATAAGTTTTACAAGGATCTGTGCTGTAAGTTTTTTGGTACCCATATTGAAATGTCTGAACTTCACGAGGTGCAGGCCGGCATTGTTCTTTTTACAATTGTTAAATTGCCCTGAGGTACGTTTTAGAATGGGCTTGTTTGTAAAATCTGCTGTTAGATACCACACTAGCTTATTGTTCTGAGTTTGGAGCATGGGCAGTTTGTAATAGTGGATTTCCAGATTTCCCATTTTACACAGGTATTAATTGAGGTGGTTTTATATTATCTCATGTAAATGTTTTTAATCTGTGTTTTTAATGTTTAGTATGTAAACTTTTATCTGCTCTTTTATTATTGTTATTTATACAGTTGAATAAAGATTCAATGAATGAATGCTTTTGGAGTGTATGCAGAGAGACAATTGATAGCCAAAAGAACTGCTAAGTGTAGTGGAATATTAGTGAAGCAGTTTAAAAACAATAGTTTTGTATGTCTATCAATCAATTAACAAAACTGCCTACTCACCGGATCTGCCTATCTGGTGTCTGCCTAGCTGTGTCGAACTTGGGACGTGGGCCACTCGGTCAAGGTGACACCGGGCGGAGCTGGAGACTTTGGAGATTCTGTAGGAAGATGGGAAAACATTCTTATTTGTGGAACTATGCAAAACACACGCACTCTTGCTGGGGCAGTTCCTCACATATGCCGCCTTTAGAGGTGTGATAAATTACAATCTGATAGAGACTTCTAACTGCAGATTCTTTGCTTTAGAATTATCCCCAGGCGTCAGATTGGATCTGGAAAATTTTCATGAGATGGCGAAGAAGCCAGGCCTTGAGTGATGATGCGCCCTTGTCTCGTCAGATAACTTTGATGAATGAGGTGAAGTTGAAGACCCCTTCAACTTCTTGCTCTTTTTCTTTTTGTGGGACTTACCAGAGTGAGATGACTTTGACTGCAACAAAGATCTATGTCTCCACGACCAATCCCGAGTCCTTCCACTCCACTGGGATCGAGACTGTCTTGGCGTTGCACATCTAGCATCAAAGAGTTTGAGGGAATCGCTGCCTGAAGGCCTTGGAGTGCATGGTTCAACAATCAGCACAGGTCATGGCGTTGTGGTCGAGCTCAAGGCACCAGAGACAGATGAGGTGCGGGTCCGTTACCGATATTTGCCAGTGACAGACGCTGCAGGGCTTGAATACAGCCTTCCTAATGGACATACCTGTCACACCAGGAGATAATCCTCAAACAAAACCTTGACAAAAGTCAAAAAAGTCTCCGGATCTGCACTGACTGGCGTGGAAAGAAAAGAACTGATGTCAGCACGCAGGGATGGCTCCTTTATAGGCACTGCGTATGTCACTTTCTGTGCGGATGATGCCACATGGAGCCAAATGACCACCTACGGCGCACAGGGGTACTGCTCACGAAAAATGTCTGGTTCCAGTCTGATGCCTAGGGGATAATTCGAAGGTAAGGAATCTGCGACTAGCTAGAATCTCTACCAGATAAGGCGTTGCCGAAGTAAGCAACTTGTTTTTTGGGGAGCCTCCACCACTTAACCAACCACGGATTCGGCCCTCCAGACACTATCATCCCGTAGCCCCAAAATGCACAGGATCACCAATGTTTACAGAACAGTGCGCAAAGACGGTGCATCAACATTGCCCACCCTTTGGATCCACTGGAGCCAAGCTATGCAAATTGAACTGTTCAATCAGGACTGGTTCAGCATCCTGGGCTACATCTCCAGGGTCCACAGTAATGCGTGCTTGAAGTTTTTACAATTAAGCTACGTACATTGCACAAACTCAACTCCAGCGCAGTTACACAGAGTGTTTCCCACCATCTCACATGGATGCCCTAGATGCAGCTCTGACCAAGCAGGCCAGTTTCTTCCATTTGACCTGGCCCTGCCCCGTGCTGCGACCCTATTGGACTGAGGTTTGTGCATATATTACACACATTGTAGGCAGACACCACATTAACACACTGAAGTCATGTTTGCTGGGGTTGATGCCGCACCCATGGACAGACAAGAAGGGGTCCAAGTAGATCGATCTGGTGCTTGCACTTGCAGAGCGGGTGAAATTGATGAATTGGAAAGCAACCGTCACTCGGCCAATCGCTACCTGGAAGTTTGAACTCTAATGTTGGGCACAGGCAGAATATGAAGGAGTCAGACTGCTACTCTTTAGGGTGGGGAAAGGCCCACAACTCATGGGATGTGACAGCATACTATTGGGTCTAGAACTGGCATCTGACCTCTGGCCACCATAGACTGTGGCACAATCTGCATCACCAACACGACGCGAAAGGGAAGACTTTTCTCCGATGCCCCTCACTCTGGTGGCCCCTGCCACCGCCCCCTCTGCTCCACCTTGCACCATGGGTACCACAATCTCCTTGGAATCCTACTGGGTGACACAGAGTCCCCCCTTTCCCAAAGGAGCAATGTGCATGTCTTCCCGAGGTTTCATGAGCACATCACCGGTAATCATCTCTATGGGAGACAGCCCCGACCACACTGTCCTTGGAAATCGATACTTTCAATCTGTGCCAACATGCCCATGATCTCCTAATGTACTCTGACCAAAATTGAATGTGTGTTTCTTTTGTGCTATGAATGAAAAACTTTCAATAAAGAGCAATTTAAAATTTAAAAAAAGTGAATTATGCAATTTATTACGATTGTTGAGTATGGGAGTCAAGGCTTCGAGTGAGTCATGATGCCCTTCCTAAACCTCAATAATGGTAAAAAGCAGTGATATCTCAAGTCAGTTGCCCTGTACTAAAGTAATAACTCATTTGCACTGTAATAATAAACCTGTACATTTTGGCTTATAAGTACTTTGTTCCAAATAACTTTTGGTATTGGGCCATAGTTATTGTCACTGTCAGTGTATAAATATTGTTAGCAGTGACAACAGAGAGATTTATGCCAGTATAACACTGCTTTCCAAAGTTCATTGGTGAGTGAGTTGCCTGTCCTTCCCATGGGAGCTAGAGGAGCCTCCCTTACATGTGCACGTCAGAACGGGTCTTCAGTGCACTAGCGGAATGTACGATGTTTTTATGGGACCCAATGTGAGCATCAGAAGGAACCAGTCTATTATCCAGGAGCTGCTGAGTGTCCGATATCGGAACCTCCACTGGTTCAAAGGTTGAACTGAAGCCGAACATTGCTTTCACTCTCGATACTATGCCTCCTGGGGTGAAAAACAGCATAACTTGTAGCCTCATGTAATGGCACTTCAAGAGAGTCAAGACTTCACATTCTCAAGATTACACACACAACGCATAACATTCCCGTCCTAAAGCGGGAACAGTTGAATGGTTTGAGGGGAACACAGATTTGAGCTATCCGCCCTCTCACTGCGGCATAAAAACAACAACAATGTCCTCACTGAAGCAGCAGCAACAGAGATGTGGTGAAAGATCCCCAACTAAAGATAGCACAAACAGGTTAGTGGGTGATAGATTATGGACCCATCCTCTTCCTGGCCATGTCTGGCCACTGACAGGTCACCTTTGCGCATGGCTTTGCCTGTTTGTGTGCTGCAGCACCTGCTTTTTGGCGTGGCAGGGTGGGCGGAGTCCGCATCTAAATGTGGCAAACTTCAGATTGGAAATCTCTTGTACCTCCACTTTCCAATGGCCTCACCTTCTCTTATAGGGTAGTATGCTGAAGCACCTACCTCTCTTCTAAGGGGCGGTCTACACAGTCTGTTATAAAGGGAAGCACACTGGGAAGTGGAACCCCAATACCCCCCCCCCCCACACACACACATATGCACATAGGCCCTCCAGTGGCCTCTTTGTCTGATCTCCAATTGGAGCACTTTGTGTGTTTGATTTTCTCGTGCAGATGGATACACAATGAGTAGTTCTGGGAACTGTAGTCCATCTTCCAGCCACCCTCCATTTTCTCCCAAGGGCAGCAGCCCGGAGCACCTGCTTGTGTGGTGTGAGATGATCAGCAGAGTTAGCGTGCATATGGGGTGCTTTGGAAGTTTGAGTGCACTTGCTACCCCTGAATGCTGATGCTTTGGATTCTCATTTTAAACTATTAATAACTTAAGTATTCACCCCGCACCTATTCTTATTAAACCCTCGTGGCCAGTTCACCTAGGAAGGCTTTAACTGAAAAGTGCAACAATATTAATTCTGAACCCTTCTTCATATTTAAAACTTTGGCCTTTTGTGCCAGTCTCTCGTGTTTTACAGAATATTCTGACGCCCCCTGTCTGCATCGCATAGTAAGAGGCAGTTTGTCCAGTCCAAGTCAACGGCTCATTAAGGCAGCACGCCAATGTTTTCGGAAGTTGGCTGCAGAAATCAATGTCAAATGATAATGTTTCAGATTTCGACTTCTCATCATAATGTTCTTCAATAAGTTGTAGGCACAAATATAATTTTTTAATTTAATATTTACAAATCAGGAAGCACAGGTAGGAGGCTTCCTGGTTTGCAAACATTAAATTAAAACAGAAAGACCATCTGTAATATTTCCCTGTTGTAGAATGCCTTTGATGCTCACGTCAGAAGAGACATACAGTTGTTAGATTCACTGCTCGTGTGCATCAGAATGTCACACTGCCCACACTGTGTTCCAGACCAGGAAACGTTTTGCAAAACGTAAAAAAACGTTTTTTTTCGTAGACTGTGCGATTTTCTACCATAATTGCTCAATATTTATTGGGTTAATTCCTGTTTCAGTGTCCCTACTTTCTTTTTAGCTTCGTTAGTACAAAGATGCCTCTTGTTGTAGTTTGTTCTGAGAAATATTTCATTCATTCAGTTATTCATTCACTGCCAGTCTCCGCAGGCCTAATGTGCAACGGCCAGATACTGAATCAGCTTAGCTCACGAAATTAAAACATAGTTGCTTCGGATGAAACATTATTTAACACAGTTCTAAAAGTCCGAGTGCGCCAATTCATTTAGAGAATGTAAAAAGCAGATTAATGACGTCAAGGAGGGCGGATCAGCCCGAAATGGGCTAGTTGCTGGATTGAAGCAGTTCAATATGGCTCCTTCTCCACTCGTGTTCTCATTAGTGGTGTCTTCGTGCATGACTTGAGGTCTGGTAGTTTGAGGTGTAGCTGGTTAGAAGCAGCCTTGTAGTCAGGTGGAGGCCACGAAGTGGTGATATTGGTGCCAGGCAAACAGGTGTACACCTGGGACCTACCTGGAAGCGTGACGTCCATAAAGTCACCCTCATCAACAGAGATTACCCTTTTAAAGGGCATATGGGCATGCTGCTACGGTAAAGATCCATTTTATGTTCGCCTGTGTCAGTTACTGTGTTAAATCAGAACCACATGTATATGGGTGTAAGACAACTGCAATTGTAACAGACAGGATTGAGGGTCAATTATGGTATGGCAGCCCTAGATCCCGAAGGTGTGGTGCGTTGCTGAAAAATAAAAGACAAAAAATGTCCATGATGCGCAGGAAGTTTTCTCCCTTCTGTCAGGGCACTTTTACTCTTTTCTTCCCATGCCTGACTTGACTGTCTCCAGAGAGAGAGAAAACATATTTCACTCCCAATCGAATTGGGATATAGTCTTGCTTCCTCGGGCAGTATCTCTTCAAACACAAGACTATTTTAGCCAAAGACTTCTCTCAAAGATGGTCAACAACCATATCAGTATTTTGCCCCTGTTGTGCACCATCACAGTGATATAGCTGGCATTCCCCGTGAGTGGTTAAGCTTCAGGAAGGCTATTGACATGTCTAGCACCTTCTCTACTGCATTGTTCGTTGTTAAAGTGATCGATTATGGCCTATTTTGATGCATCTCGTTCCTGCTTCACCGTTTCTCTGACAAGAGCTGATGGTTTGTGTTTTAGCCAAGGCACGGTGCTAGCATGCAGAGGTAGCCAGAAACCTCTGTGGCTGCTGCTGGGGTGGTGAGGGACCTTGCGCCTTGTGATCTTTGGCATAGTCTTTGCTGTCTTCTTCCTCTTGTGTCCCACTCCCTTGTTTCTAGCAGGTGGCCGCCACGAAAGGTGGGTCAGTCTTCGGTCTTACAGCGATTGGACTCCTGAGAGAGTGTCAGGCGTGAAAAAGTACTCAACTCAGTGAAAGTTCTAGTCTTTCAACTCGCACTATCATGCATGCCAACATTTTAGGACAGGGAAGTGGGAGATTTTGAAACAGAAATAGGGAGAATGTAATTTCCCTATTGACTTCTATTGAAGAAAATTTAATTTCAGGCGGGAGACAGCTAAAAACAAAGCCATTTTTGGCTTAAAAAATCGGGAGTCTCTGTCTGGATCGTGTCTATTGGCATGTATGCACTATGTCACCATATTGCAGTTTTCCTCTGAATGGATTCTGTATAACCCACTGAATAAAGCATTTTATCAAGTGTACCTCCAGTAGTAGTCCCCAAGAGAAATATACTTATTTAGCATAAAATTCCACAGTACCATAGATATGTTGGATCTGGTGTCATCGGCCCTTAGAGAGAGCTGTAGCACCGTACAAAACCCTGGTGCAATCAGCAGACAGGATTAAAGTGCAGTTCAGTCCATTTATTTCAGTATTGCATTGCATTTGAAATAGTTTAAGTGCTTAGGGCTCTATTCACAGCGCTTTCCCCCATGCTTAGGTGTAACTTATGGAACTTATGGAAATACGTCCCATGAGCAGGTGGAACTTATGGAAATTCAAAGGTCCCACCTAAGTCTGGAGTAAGTCAGAGCTACTCAAAGAAAAATCGTTTGTGAGTTAGACCCATAGCCCATTACAACGCTCTACTTTTTTGATTTGCCTGTAGGGTTGTTACTTTGGTATTAGACAATCCTCTAGGAATCATAGCGTACCTCACACAAGAAGAGTAAAATTGCATGTATGCACCCAGCACTAGTGCCTGACCCAAGGATGCCATATAAAAGTATTTCGGCTTGGTGCCCACATAGCATTTACCTTACAGTAAAGAGTGGCTATTTGTTTCCATTCCTGAGCTGTTATAGAACCTTTTCCATTATTGAAAACTCATCTCTTGCCATTCTGTAGTTGATGTAGACCAGGAAACATTTGACTATGGAGCCAGGGCAGACCTTTCCTGCTAGCAGGGGCTGGTGCCTCGGTTAAGTTTGGCCCATAACGCCCTTTGTCTATATAAACAGAAACGTGCTTAATAACAGCGGTTTTTCTGCAGGTCCCTATTTTCATTTAGCAGGAACATATCCGAAAATGTGAATTTTTTGCCTGACTGAATCAAAAAGGCTTCCTAGTACTCTAGTGGAAAGCCCCGTTGAACAAGCCCTCCTCAGCATCACCCAAGAGCGCCACCATTCCTACCATTATCACCTGCTCTCATTTTGTCATATGTTGATATACTTCCTTTGTTGTAGCTGCATCTGGATTGGTTCATATTTTACGTTGATGCTAAAGACCAAGATCAGCTTGCAGTAATGGTGCAGGGGTCGATCCCAAGAGCCTTAATACATTTCATTGCTTCCTTTCTGCAGTAGTTAGTAATCTACTGGCCCTATATCTCTCCAGTGTAGAGCAGACCTGCTTTGGATTTGGCCTGATGAACTTTAAAGTCCACCCCACACCCCAGAATCACGCACATCAGGCAGCCACACAAACAGTGCACAACACCTATTCACCCAGAGGAGGGAGCATTAATCAAAATGTGCGTGGACCATGTGATCGTGAACATTTGCTAGTGCTTTTCTGTTGGCTGCATCACCACCACTTTGGTGTTAACATCTTCACAAGAATCAACATGAATATAGAAAATGCACTTGTGTTTTTGCAAGGCATATGAGAACAAGCATGCAGAGATGACAGCTAAAAAAAGAGGACTCACTGAGTATCACACCCGTAAGAGGGACTAATTCAAGTCAAAAGATTAAGCAGTGGGTAGCACACACTAGAAGACACCCAACTAAAGTGCTGGCCTAACACCTGAAGACATAAACGCCTACATGAGTGGCTGCCTTCTGTGTTGTGTCTTCAGAATGTGGCCCTTGGTGAGTAAGGCATCAGAGCAGCGCTCTAATTGTTAAATCGAACAACCTAGAAGAGAGAGCGAGAGAGGTCAGAAGGAGCTTGGGCCTTTACCTTTCTGTGTCCGCCTCCGCTCTTGCCTGTGGGGCCCTCCTCTCCATTCCTCTTTACTGCACTCCGCCCCAGTGGTGTAACGCAAAATGGTGGGCCCTCCTGCAGAATGTAAGGAGGTGCCCCTGAGTCTTCAACACCTCACGGATATTCATTGACGTGGGCCTGAATGGAGGCCCCCTGAAGGGTTGAGAGGGTACCTGAAGGGGGAGGCCCCCTGCACTGCAGGAACTGCAGGGGCTTGTGTAACGCCCCAGCTCCGCCCAACGCACTCCCTCTCATAGGTGGAATGGACCACCGAGAACAGGCCCTCTGTGCTCCTGACCATGGACAGGCCATGTTTGGCTCAGTCGTGGACTAGTCACGAGGTCTGCCCATTCACCAAAAGCAAATCATTGACCTCTGCACAATGTTCCCAAAGGCTCAGATTGTTATTGAATTGACCTGAAGGTTTTTCTGTTTTTAACTATTTACTGATATCTAACAAGCTCATTAATGCACGCCAATGGACCAATTAGCCCCAAAGCATTTACAAAACAGCATGTAAAAGGCCTTTAACTGCCCTCAATACATGGTAAATGTGAGGTAATTACAAGCGGCTATAATTGCTACACTTTAATCGTGGCCCGGTTTTAACATGCCCCAGCCCCCATCTTCCCCATTAATGGTTTGCTCCTGTTAATGGATTGTTGTTTAACCGGCGGCCTGGTCAGAGTGAGGTTCAGCTGGCTCCTTCAGCAAGGGCGGCTCCTTCTCAGCCCTCACAGTGATTGATGCTCAGGTGCGCACAACTGAAACACATGCTTTATATGGACTCAAAATGGCGGCCCTGAACTAGCACGTGCCACGGCCTGTAATTTCAGCACTGAACCTCTAGCACCGAGAAAATGAAGAGGTACAGGTCATGTATATGAAACAATAACGCAACAATACTGGACTAAGCAATAAAAGCACAGCTTTGCTCCCTTTGGCTGCTCAGTGTTTGGAGTGGAAAGTGTCACTTAGTCTGAGGGTCATTCTGGAAAAGCAGTTTTTTTCCAATCTTTCACAAACATAGCCTGACTCTAGGAATGTAGCTACTTTAAAAGTTTAAGGACGTGAAACACTTCAGATTTCAAGTTTGTGGGGAGAAGTTTTCAGATACTCTCGGCCACGTTCTAACAACTGGGGAAAAATGTGGTGCAAAAATAGCCTAGGGGGTAATAATGTTATTGTGCGGTATCAGATCAGTTTTTGCGCCTAATTTAGAGTGTCCCTATGCAGCAGAAATAGCAAGCTTACATAGTGTTTGCTAGAGGTGGGTGAGCTAACTACTTTTTTTATTTTTTGCAGATTTATATAGCGCGAAATCGACCCGAAGGTATTGGAGCGCTTTACATGAGCACCGGTTACGTTACACAAGGACACATTCATTTTTTTTGGTAGGCAAGGGGAGATTAAGTGATTTGCCCAGAATCACAGGATGTGGATGCGACCCCGAGGCTCGAACCTTGGTTTCCCAAGCTCCAAAGTCGGCAGTCTAGCCGTCAGACCACATCCTCTCCCCACATCCTCTTGACAGGGAGAGCCGAGCCAGGTGTCTGGCTTGGCTCTAAGTCCCCATGCAAGCAAAGCCCTGAAAATGGGTGCCATGGAAGTCATGCAGCAAACATCACATAAAATATAACAAAATCTCTTCAAAATTCAAGCAAGTGTATTCTTTAACATACAGAGGCTTTGACCTTAGTAGGTCACATTATATCACTGGACTATGAGATACTTATTAAAAGTGGTAGTTTTTAAATATGAACCTAGAACCATTCCGTACGTTTCTGGACAGCTCGTGTTCTGAACTCACACATGGAGGTGCTTTCATATGTGATAAAGAAGTAAAAGGAGGATCGGTGAAATTAAATATCTGCCTAAGATCATACAGTGGGCTAAGCGGAAAAGCCGGTATTATTCCCAGGTCTTCTGGTTTCACTTAGTACAAATCAGTCTTTAAATGGGTATCACTTTATCACTCTTTTTTCAAATGTTAAGGCTTTGATTTTTAAGAGTTCGATCATAAGGGTAGAGAATGGGTGCAGGGAGAAGCCACATGAAAGCTCGGCTCGTTTTGGGCTCGAGGGTCCAAGAGGACTGCGAGCTGAGCTAGAGCCAGGCATCTGACTGGAGCCTGGCTCGAGCTTTCAGTGGCTCGCCCAGCTCTAGTGTGTGCAGCGATGTTACTCCTCTCTTAAAACTGTTTTGAATAAACAAGTTCTTCGAGGTACCTTGAAGATTTTGCATGGGCAGAAATATGGGGCCAAGCACAATTTGCCCAGAACCTGACATTCGAAATCAGTCGCAAACATCATTTGCGCCTGATTTCATTGTTAGCGTGACATTCGGACCAGGTCGACATTTGTCTTGTTTTTGGTGTGGTAATATCTTTTAAACATGTTCTCATTCACTACAATGGAAAAGGTATACTAACAGAGGAACAATATTCAAATTGTACTTGTAGAGTCTGGAAGATGCAGATGTTTACTTTCTGTGAGCATGTCTCTGTTGCTTTTCAGAAGAAAGAAGTATCAGTGCGAGAGGAGTTGTCCAAACCACCCAAAGCGTTTTCACTGCTTGTATTCATTCTAGATAATACCAATTTTAAGTTGAACGTAGATAAAATCAGTACATTAAACTCAAAGTATACTGTTTTCCTAATTATTTTTAGTTTTAAATCTGAAACAGTGTTTTAAATGGCTTCCTCTTATGTTTGACATGAGCTGGCGAGTTGGCTCCACCCCTTCCCTGATCTCTCTGTGGTCAGTAGGGTTTCAGGTCGATCCCTCGTTAAGTGCCAAGTAATCTTGTCACACTCACAATACATGCAACCTTCAGTTTTAGGAAATGGTTCATAGTTATCTTCGAAATTCTGTGCTTTGGGTAGGGGAGGAGGAGGACTGTTATATGCTAATCTCCCTTTTAAGTTCACAATTATAACCAAGCTACATGTGTCAAATATTTCAGTTAAGTATGGATGGCAAATTAATGATTTCTAAGGAGTTTGGGGGCATGTCCCACATAGATAAAAACGTTCAATAGCACAGTTTGTTGTTTGACAATATATAGGCAGTGCTTAATTTGTAAAAGAAATAAGTGCATGGGGGCCAAACTTTGTCATCTTCAGCAGCTCATTACTGGTGCTGCTGAATGTCAGGCAAGGCTGTCTAGTCTTCACTCCACCTCATGCCTCTTTCTTTCACCACCCTATACTTCCTATTACCTTATCTCACTCTTGTAGGTTCCTTTTCATCTCTGCTTTAACCCTTTGTCGCTGTTTCCCCATCTTTCTCTTCATCCTTCTTCCCCCTTTTCTGCCTTTCTCTCTTGCTTAAATTCTGATGAATAAAGTCCTAGTCCCCAAAAACCAGTGCCGGTGTGCCCCACCTGTAACCACTGGCTCATATTAAGCACTACATACATACAGTTTAAAAATTATGAGTGTTATCACCCTCAATGAAGGGTCAAATTCAGCAAGCAGCATAAATTACCCCCTGGGGTTTGCAAGAAGCCTAGCCTCCCACCGGCACTCTTCACCAGGTTCAGTTTTCATTGCAAATAAGTGCCCTGGAATGTGCAATGCAAGTGACTTTTTTAACTGACTTCATTCGCTGTCTTATTGTTTTGCCATTTTGTTAAATACGTGCTTGAAAGGTTTTATTTTTAGTGGGTTGTTTTTTATCTTTTACAAATGCTCTTTGACAGTTATATGTTTGTAAGATATCATGATGCCCTCTTGAGTGGACGCCAGTTCACATCCTAAAGTAAAACCCTTTATTTTAATCATCAACTCTTTATGAAAATAATATAGTTTTCTTCAATATATACATGTAAAATTTGCACGAACAGAATACTTGGTTCAGAGTAGTACAATCATTTACTTCAAACTTTTAGACAAGGGCAAAGTGAAGCACCCTGTGAACAAAATGCCCCTTTTCACTTTGCTGGGTTTTAGACAGTGCAAAGTCTATGTGCTTTGACTCCTAAAACATATAGAAATTGGCTAATCCCTGATTGGCTTATTTAACTCTTCCTGTAAGACCATAGTATATCTTGTAGAAACTACACCCATGGCATGGAAAGTTACACTCCACCTGTGCACTGCAGCATCTCTTGTGCCATTGTGGCAGTGAAAATATGGCTGCAGGCCCACCATGTGTAGCCTGAGAGCAGCAGTTTGAATCCTGCTGCCCAGATCTGTCAAAATCATCCTTTTGACAGGTATGAAACCAAATTTATATTATTAAGTCACCAGTAAACACACATTGCTGCCAACAAAGTAGGGTTAATAATATTTAAAATTGTTATGTGTGATATTGGAATTGGCATGTTCCCCTGTGGCTAGGCCCAAAACAACATCGTCACTGGTCAGGCTGCAACTGGCACATAGGAAAGGTCAAGGTACAGAGTATACACTTTAATCTATAACTTTCG
Source organism: Calotriton arnoldi (assembly GCA_963921515.1). NCBI lineage: Eukaryota > Metazoa > Chordata > Amphibia > Caudata > Salamandridae > Calotriton > Calotriton arnoldi. The sequence continues at coordinate 3,068,291 of CAWUFW010000871.1, forward strand.
GCCTGTACCAGCTCCATTCAAAGACTTATTTTATATGTGATTAAAATCCAATCTAATGGTAAGGCTGGATCTTTATTACATATATGGGAAATGCAACTTTTAGAAGGTTACCTTGACCCTGCTTGAAGCTGCTGGAGGCTATTTTGAATTAGATCTCCAGCAACTGCCCTGTGTATATTTGGTCTCAATGAAGTGTGAAAGAGGTGTGAAAACTGTTCCCAGAGCATAGACAAAGACTTGGGTATGGGGAGGTAAGACCAGTTAGAGTGGATACAGGAGCTTGGGTTCACACAAAATTGGGTAGGGTTGCCTCTGGGAACTTCTACCCTGTTGCTTAGGGAAGAGCCAAGAGTCACACCCACCCACTAGCTGGCGCCAGGCATAAATGTGGCACCTCAAGGCACCATGGTTAGAATACGTTCTGGACCTGTGGAAGAACAAAGAAGGACTACACCTGATGTTTGATACCTGTGAGGAGACCTGAAGGACTGGTCCTGCTCCAGCTTGTACCCAGGACAGAGAAGTGGACTCCAAGGGTCAACTGGCTGACCTCCTGTGTGCATACAGGGACACAACAAACTGCAGGAGGCCTTTTTCCTGAAATGAGCAGCTGACCAGTGGCAAACTGACCTGGAAGAAAGGAAAGACTAAAACTTTCCTTGGAGAAACAACTCCTGCAGACCTTCCTTGGAATGGTCAGGATCCTAAGCTTTGTTCATTCGGTGGCATCCATATAGTTCCATATAGTTCAAAGTGGGGGTATTTTATTTTTCTGGCTACTCTCTTGCCATTAGACATCTGCCTAAGTCTGCATTAGCAAACTTTGCAGGAACGTCTTGATAAAACTACAAAATTCTGAAGAACTTTTAAATGCTCAAGTGTTTTAGTAAGCCTATGGCAATAAAGCCAGGCACAGAAAGTTACTTTTTGACTGCTGTCTTCTCTAAAAGCATTTTGAAGAAAAAGCAGTTTTCTTTTTTTTTTACCGAGAATTTCACTAAGCACACTCTCAGTCACAGCAAATGATGAATTGCCTTTGGAACATTGGATCACGCTGAATAGGTTTCTGTGGAGGTTTAGCTGTTGCCAGAAGGGTGAGAGGAAGAGCAAGCAGTTTCTTGTGTTACTGGGACCCACATGGACAAAAGAAGCGGGACGCAGCCTTCAGGCCTGCTTCCTGTTGCATAGGAACTAATCAAGAGGCCATGTTTGCATGATGTCATCAGAAACCATTGATGCTGGAACGGTCTCACTCAGAACCAATTGGCACGGGACTGCTCTCGATGGAGCATAGCTCTTAGAGAATACATGCTGAAGAAACTGTTCCTTTCTGGATGAATAGAAACCCAAGTCCAAAAGCTGAAAATAACAAAAAACAGTGATGGGTAAAATGCTTGAACTAATCTCTGTCACCGGTTACTACTCGACTGGCATTCCAGTCCACCATTTTAAAAAAAAGACGAAACACAGTCTGAAGTTGCTTATATTTCCACTCGGAGGGGACCTGGCTGGCAGTTCAGCTGGGATGTTCCTATAGGAGAAGGACCAATGCCTGATTAGCATATGGCTGGTCTTTGTTTGGAGTGAGTGAAAAATGATGGAATAGAATTCGGACTGGTCAATTGCCAGTGGCTGAGATTAATTCAAGCTTGCCACCAATCACCTTGCTGATTGCTTCAAGTCCAAAAGCAAGCAGTGGTCCAGTATTGTGGCCGCAAGTCGGGGTTTTATATCAAGACCGAGTGAAAGGATAAACATAGCGATTTACACATTACTCGTTAAGCTTCCAGCCTGAATCAAGGATGCAGTTCTTACTTTACTGACCAGGGCACTAACATGGGCAAAAGCTCTACCATATGGTCTTAGAATTGAAGTTGAAAGTAAACATATCGAAGTCAATATCATATGTACTTACCACTGTTTGAGATATGGCACATCAAAGAGATGTTCATCTCCATTATTAAATCTAGAAGAAACGTTTTCTTAGTTAAAAAAAAAAAAAAGTGCATTGATTCCTCACTCATTGGAACACATTAGGGCTTTGCTGGTCCAGTCTCTGTATGCACCTGGTTCACTTTGAAAGCTATAGCCTTGCTTAAGTGACACACACAATGCACACACCTCTGAGCCATCCACAGTTCAGTGAATCCAGGGAGATGGGTTGTTTCAAACCATGCACATAGGGCTGGCTCTCATTTAGGGTCACAGTCATGCTCTGATGCATGTTCTTTCCCATGCATATTTGTACCGCCAAAACATTGCTAAGTTACAGATATTAGTTATAGGAAGAGGTCAATTATTGAAGAGGTTTATGGTTAAATGAAACAAACTGATGATTCCTGTCTGTAGTTGCAGTCACTAAATACTGGATCTGCACTAGTCTGACTCTTTGCGTAAAATTACGATTCTCGCCTGGTAACTGTAGTAAACATACAGACGAATACAGAATACCTATCTAGCCATGTAATCATCTGATTGCATTTCCTGTCCTAAATCAATTGGTCAATCGACCAGTCAATCAAAGTAACAATCAGTTCATGGTTTTGTCAGATTAAAGCCTCATCGTGCACTGCACCCATACACTCAAACAACAAGGAAAAGGGCAGTACATGCAAATAACCCTGTAGAAGCAATGTCTATAACAATCATAAGGTGAAGCACGTAAAAACAGAAACAAGCACTCCACTCTTGGTCTTCCAGCAAGGACAACTTCTAGCTATTCCTCCCCTGTGCTCTAGATCACAGTATATTTGGAGGCTTGAAGACGCTCCTTAGTAATGTGTAGAGGTTTAGCACCCACAGTCAGCATTACAGGTGCAATCAGTAGCTGGCGCATTCTTGGGTGCTGAGGAAATGTGCTTGCCACTCTACTGAAATCACTTCCTAGAGGCTGGCCGGGTTATTATACATGGTCTTGTGCATCTCTTACAGACAGAGGCAAATAGAAGATGCTTAAGCCAGACCCTGGTGAGCAGGACCCTGGCCTTATGTGTAGGAGTAAGCTCATCTGTTTGTACAGGACCCTGGCCTTATGTGTAGGAGTAAGCTCATCTGTTTGTACAGGACCCTGGCCTTATGTGTAGGAGTAAGCTCATCTGTTTGTACAGGACCCTGGCCTTATGTGTAGGAGTAAGCTCATCTGTTTTTATCTAGATTTATCTGATGAGCATAGGATGAGATGAGCTGACCCAATGTAATTCACCCAGCCGCCAGAGTCACCTCATTTACTTTTAAAATGGCCTCCTTTGCGGGCACGCAATGGCAATCAATCAATTCATCGATCAAAAATAAGTTTATTTCAGATTGATACCCATAAAACCAGTTTGTTTAAAAAAGGAAACATTTATAATTCATAAGTGATCATTAGTAGAAAATAATTTTTAAATCACCATGGGAAGTTCAATAAAATAGAATAAAATATAGCAATAGAGCAGTAAAACAAACGGTAGTACTTGTATCACCTGTGATTAAATAGTCAGGTTTACAGTATTTTCAGATTTTTTTCCAAGCAGAAACCTTGATGTGGCAAAAGTTAGAGGTAGAAATGTCTCCATCCCTCCTAATACCGAATCCTCATGGGAAAATGCAAGCTTTTCTCAGAAAAGAAGAAAGCGGGCACAAAAATAAAGTTTTTTTTATTTTCCTACATATAGTTGCAAAGCAAGCTGTCAGAACAAGTTCCTCCTTCCCCGCATCTTTCTGTAAAGACTGCTAATAACAGATTGCTGAAGCGAAATTCATCAAACTAAGATCATCAGTTTCACCTGGCTAGAATTCAAAATAACATACATTTTTAGTAAGGGAGAAATTAAACAATAATTCTCCCAAGGTGGAGCCATGTAGACTAGTTGTCTGCTCAGAAGTAAGAAATCTTTCTGAAGGTTATGGGGGATACGTGACGTTGCAAGTTCGGGGTTGACCTATAAATATTCATAGGTCATAGATGATGGGTATTGCACACCTATGAAAACTAACATAAGTTCAATAATCTGAGGTCACATAAAAGATCCCTTGTAGTGGGCTTTTAAGGATGCAAAGTGTTGGGGGCCCAGGTTCGTACCCAAACCATGATCAGTTTTAGTCAGTCTACAGTAACTATGTCATCCAAGGCCATATCAAACGTATTCCCAACTAGTGCTAACATGTACCAAACCTAAGTAATTCCATATTTTTAATTTGTTTAACTCGTGATTTTGTCCAAGGTTCTTCATGATTTACAAATGTTTTTTTTTAATCCGGTGTATTTTTTTGTACTGTCTTTGTCATGGTTGAGTTGGAAACGTACAAGCTGTTGGTGGTTTTCAACACCCGTACCTCCTGTCCAACTAGTGTACAAGAATTCCCATGGTGTTATTCATGCATGTCTTTGTTTAAATAATGGCAGTGATAAGACCTAGTCAGCACTTTCCACTGGCTCTGGTTTAATTAGACTGTTTACTGGGAAGGTAAATGCATTGCCTTTGGACGTTAAATATTGGTTTGATTAATTTGTAGAGGATTAGATCTTGCCCGAGTATTGATAGAGAGAGAGCAAGGAAGTCCTTCACTACTTAGGGCCTGATTACGAGTCTGGCGGTTTGAGGACTGCCAGACTCGCGGTTGCACAGCGGTGGCAGTCCAGCCAGCGCCGCACCAGCGATCTGACCGCCCCATTACGAGTTGGGCGGTCGGAACACCTTTGCACTGCCGCACTTTCCACTGGCTATGGTTTAATGAGACTATTTACTGGGTAGACAAATGCATTGCCTTTGCAAGCTAAATAATGGTTAAATTCATTTGATGAGGATTTCATCTTGCCCGAATATTGAGAGAGAGAGAAAGGAAGTCCTTCACTACTTAGTCTCAATGCAATGCTTAATTCAGACAGGTGCTTGCAAGTGGAGATCTCTGGCACTAATGTTTGGGGGCAGGGACTTACTTGTCTTCATCACGCTTTGATCCATAACACGAGAGAGAGAAAAGCAGAAAAAGGAAAAGGAGGAGGAGGAAGAGAAAGACAGGAAAACAGTGACAAATTGAGTAACTTGCAGTGAAAAAGAACCTACAAGAGTGAGTGAAGGAGACAGGGACTATACGATGGTGGATGAAAGGGGCAAAGGTGGAGTCAAGACTAGACAGCCTTAGTAGTTGGCAATCCTGGATTTCAACTGCGCTGGCAGCAGCCATTGGAGAAAAATCTTGGGTCACAGCACTTATTCTTTTACAACGTAAGTACTGGCTACAGGTACACAAGCACCAGTTCTCAGTCTGAAACCCTGATGTCTGCTTTTTTTTCATACATTAGCCAGATGGTCTTCTTGGGAGCAATCTTGTGTAGATCAAAATCCTCTCATATGTATAGATGACAGCAGGAGATGAAAAGACAAGTTATCAAAGAAGTCTTGTGAAACTATCCACAAGTTCTTAAGAGCAACAATACAGTATAAAAATATATACACTTGTTTTTTTAGGTTAAGTTAGGTGGTAACACAGGATGATATAGAGAATTCTTTTAAAAAGATGTAGTTAACAGTTCAAATAGATGTGTCTCTAATTTCACACAAAATTACCTAGATCTTAGTAGAACAGTATTTGATACATATTTTTTAGATAGATGTTTTTCTTGTTCTTCTTAAGCATGAGGATAGGAGGGGTGCATTTGGACCTGGAACCAGAAATATCTACAAAGATTAAGCATTGATAACCATTCAGAGCTTCTTCCAGTAAGCACTTTTCAATCACAGGCCTGGCACATTTCGGTGTGAGCTTAGAACTCTGGATGGGTGTGTGAAAGAAATTTGAAATGCGTGCATGACTATTGGAATTGCACCTCCCACACTACTATATATATAGTCCCTACTGGCAGTTGCCAGTATGTAGTTATAGTTAGTCTGTAGTTTCCATAGGAAAAGCATTATTTCATTTGCCAATAACTTTGTTGTCGTTTGATGAATTCTTGTGACATTTTCAAAACTAGTTCATACATACATAGCCATGGGGACCGCCACCCCCCAGGGCCGGCTCATACTATTTCCAGAGGTGCCCGCTTCCGTGACGTAGCTGTTTGCTGTGGCTTGGCAGGAGCTTTACCGCTCCTGTAAAGCCACAGCAAACGCTCCGCTTCCAGCAAGCGAGAGCATTGAAAATGCTCTTGCTTGCTGAAAGCGGAGCAGAATTGCTTTTAGACTCCAGGAGCTGCATGTTTAGCAGCTCCCTATGTCTAAAAGCAATGCAGGCTGCCGCAGGTGGTGGGGAGCCGGCAAGGACCGCCGGTGTATTGAGGCTTCCCCCGTGGTCCCAGTGGAGACTGGGTGCCCTGGGGGCAGCCAGCAGACATGGACGGACCCCAGGGGATGGGTCCCATCATTTGAGAAAGGCCGGGCCCTGTGGGATGGGGACCCTGGGACCGAAATCAGCTGGGGAGGGGGCCATACGGACATGGAAAGCAAGACACAAATCTTGACATCAAAATAAAACAAGTATCGGCAATGCCAATAGGTCTTGGCTTTAAATGGCTCAGCGATTGGCTTTGAGAAAGCTTTTTTCCAATTGCACATGTGTGCATGTGTCAAGACGCATGCATAGGTATGGCTGTCAAACCTTTTATGGGTGTTCTGTTATAGAACACCCATTTTAAAGATGGCATCCGATGTGCACACATGCATCGTGATGCATGCATAACGGGTACCATCAAACGTACTCCATAATGCATGCGCACAAGTGTGTTGTGACACAAGCCGTAATTTTCAATTTACTGATCTAACATGCAGACAACTATTTTAAATAAAATGTTGAAAAACAAAATTTCCTCCATCAGCCAGACATCTTCCTGTATTGCAAGACCTACAGGCCATGTTGTTGTGTGACTAACCTAGCTCTCAAGGAAGAAGAAATGACCAAGATTTCAGATATCAGCACATTTTGTAGTAATGAGATTAGTAATGTAGAAGAAAGGGGCAAGGTAGAGTCTCATTTTCTACCACACAACTAAACTGATGGCTAATTTCAATAGGTTGCTTTGCTACTGAGCCACCAGTGTCCCGATGTCACCAGTTTTCAGCAATTCATTGTAAAGAGATTACCTATCTCTCAAGTTGCTTTATGTGCAGCACTCTGAAACTTCTTGGTAGCGTTGTAAAAATTCAAAACAAATACATGTATAAATAAATGGGAAGATTTTCAAAGAAAATGTGAATCTCAGTTCTTTTAGTCACACCTGCAAACAAGCATTGGTAACCGTAAAGTTTGGCCCAAACAGGGCAACCAAATCCAGCAGGGAGAAGGTCAGGGGGGCCACTATGCTGTATTTGGACAGTTACCTGGTCACCAAAAAGTTCTCCAGTCCTGTTCTGAAATATACACCACAACATCCAAAGATTTGAATGGAGTGGTCCTGATGCTGAGGGTGCAGGATATGGAGGATTCCCAAGCATGCCCTGGGTGCTTTGCAGTCAATGGGGATGTTCTTGTGGTTGCTCCTCGGTCCACGGGTCAGGTGGGGTGACTTTGGCTACAGAGGTCGGGGTCCCTCCAAGTACTCTTTGAACTAGTAGAATGCCAGCTGCTGCTGGGCAATTGGTCTCCGTCCACAGCGGGCCCAGTGGTATCCTTTGATGGATGCTAGTGTCCCTCTTGGGGGACCAATCTGGCCTCAGACAACACTCCCTTATTCGGCAGACTCGGGTGCAACTTTTGGCCATCGAGTATTGGTCTCTTGAGTGCCCAGCGGCAGTCAGAGGTGATTCTCCAGCAGTAACTACTTACTTGCCGAATTGGGCTACTTCAGCTTTGATGAGCCTGGTGCTGGTTCCAGTGGGTCAGCTGACTGACCCTTGGAGTCACTTCTTTGGTCTGGAGCTTGGGAGCGACTTTCCTGCCTTCGCTAGCCCAAGGTGCGGTAGTTGCAGTAAAGCAGATGGTGCAGCTTCCTTTTGCCAGGTCCGGGGGTCTGCAAGACAGTCCTTCTTCGGTCCTTCTCCAGTTTCATAGTGATCTGAGTTCAGGGTGTCAAAGGTGCCATATTTATTTCCAGAAAGTGCCCTGCGGGGATGATGCAGTCATGAGCCAATGGGCTACCAAGACCCCTCCCCCCATGACGGCTTTCAGCTATGTGCAGTTCCTAGCAATCCCAGAGTGCCTTATCTTGTCCACTCCCAAGATGTCTCAACCCTTCCTTGGATGTTAGGAGCTTGGTAGCCCACCCTAGAGGTGTGGCTACCGGTGGGCTACATGCCTATGGAGAAACGGGTTTGGACACTGGCCTCCCCTTTCTGGTCCCGCCACCAACCTGTCTACCTGAGCAAAGGAGCAGCCCTTCAGGAGTGTGATCGACTTTTGCATGCCAAGGCGGCTTCGCCTTTGAAGCTCGCCTTTTGGGCCTGAGTGGCTTCCTGCAAGGGGGAGGTAACACTTCTCCCTGTAGTAGGCTTCTTTTGTTCCTGAGCCTGGGAGTCATTCACACAACTCCCCAGGAGGACAGGAGGATGTCTGGTGGCCAACAGCTGTGTGAGGTCACTGGACAAACTATGCAACAGAGTGGCAACTTTCTAAAACTTGCCTTTCCTTAAAAGCAACATTAAATTCAACTTGAGCATCAAGTTGAGCTTAATGCCATGACTGATTTGATACCTCGAAGTACCCATTTTAGTAGTCCATTCAGAAGTTAGCCAGGCTGAGGGTTCGAGCTGGTAACTTGGTGTTAGCCAATGAGGCTACTAGCTTTTCCACAGCAAAATGACAATTTTAGAGTTTTGCTGTTAGGGAATATTAAAAATATATCTCCTGATTAATAATATGCATCTCCCGGCCTTAGGGCTCGGTAGGCCTTTCTTAGGGGAGACTTGCATATATTGTTAAGGGAAGTGGGGGCTTTGCCATTGGTTTAAATGGCAAAGTCGAATTAGCAGTTTCACATCTGCTCTTCCAGGCTGCAGTGACAGGCTGGGATCCATTTTATACTTTGTCACACACAGGGTGGCACAGCCAGTGCTGCAGCCCCGGGTGGACACTCAGCCTTACATGCCCTCGGTACCATCTACTAGGGACTTATAAGTAAGTCAGTCTATGCCAATTGGGGATAGCCAATTCAACACACCATTTGGAATGAGTTAGAGCACTGGTCTTGAGGTCTGGTTCACAGGCCTCAGTGCACTCTCAGATTTCAAAAACGAGCAGCATCCGTCCAAAATTGTGGGGGTGATCATGCAAAAGGAGGCATTTCCTTACACTAAATAAATAAATGTGTGTCACAGCAACAGTTAGCCCCGTCTTTGTAGACAACAGCACCTTGATTTCTACAACTAGATGTATATATGTGTAGCAATGCAAAAATAGGCAAATAAATCGAGAACAAGCAAAGTGCTGTGTCAAAAATGTCTGGACAGAGGAAGGTGTCACATTCGGCGTGGGCCTTCTTGGCAGCTGCAAAGGATCCTTGCAATGACTGTTGATAAATTTGCATTGATTACTTTATCTAGAAAGAAAACGTAGAAGAAGCCTTTCCAGTTAAAGGCTTGGGAATAGGCACCCATTCAGTCTTTGATGCCGGATGCGCGAAATCAGCATCCTCTAATAATTCTGCGGCTGGAAAATTAATGTTAAACTCCATTCCCTTGCACATATTTATTTTTTAAATTTTTTGTAAGGCACCCATGCTGTAGAGCACTAGCAGAAATATGTGAAGGAGAGGAAGTCAGACTAACGAATCTTAATAGGATAAAAAAAATTAGCATAAGGGGTGAATCTTCTGTTTTTTGCAGAAGGATAAGATGTTGATGTCCTAGTGAAGGTGCAAAGGGAGAGACTTCCAAAAGGAGGAGCCTTTGTTTGTTTGCAAATCGTTTCAGATTTGTATTGCACTTTGAGAGACGGTCAGGGCCGGACTGGGAACAGCAACCAGCCCTGGCAGATTGCTACTCGACCAGCCCTGTGTGAGGGGGGGGCAACAAGAAGCACCGCTCCCACTTTTGTTACAGGGGGCCAATATTGCAGAACTGCTGCAAAACAGGCCCCCAGTGACAAAACCGTCCCCCATGAGCACAAAACCGGCCCTCACCCCTCCGACCCACCGGGGAAATGCCCGGTGCGATGGTGTTGGAAGGTTGAACTTGGGCTACTGGTCAGGACTATGGCGTTAAAGGTTTGGTGAGCTTGGGAGGTCTGAGACTTGCAGAGCATTTGGACAGGGGCGGGTGGTAAGCCTTGAAGTTGGTAGTTGCCAGGAACTAAGTGAACAAACACCACATTCTTTAAGGGAATTCGGGGTCCTCCTTCTGGGATTTTTTAAAAACAAAATCAGGCCCAATCTATTGTGGGGAGCCTGCCATTTACCGTGCCACAGCCAACAGGCAACTCGTTCTATTTACCTTTTCATGGTGAACTCCAGAGATATTCCCTCTTGGCGTCCATCGAGCATCGCACACCTATTCCACTAAAAGCCGTCCTGCTGAAAGCCCTACCAGAAGTCAGTAAAGGGAACTGCATCAAGGTTAAACGAGCTGTATTGTCCTGCCCACTCCAGGTCTGAACTTCCAGTTGATCTTTCGAAAAACGATTTACGTGAAAAACTGGAACTGAGGTCCAGAGATAGAGATTAGACATATATAAGCAAGAAGAAGTCAACATCTTTATGTTGGGCAGGTTGGCAGGATGGCGCCTCGTACCCCTCGCTTTCGGCACTGGCTAATACCTTAATTAGGCCGAATTTTTTTCAGCCGCGGTCCGTGCAGGTAACAGTGGTGGGGCGGTGGGGGGGGATTCCGACGGACGATGGCGAGAGAAAATTAATTATTTATTTAATTTCCCCTCTGCATTATCCCTCGAAATCCCCCCCACCCAGCCGGCCCTACTGCCCCACCGCTGTTACCTGCACGGACCGCAGCTGATTTTTTAAAATTTCGAATAGGGATCAACCCCATGTATTCTTGTAGTGAGGCGGCCAAGGGGCTGCAAGAATCTAATGGCATCTGTAATTGTGGGCTGGGAATGAAATGTTCGAACTCACATATTTTATTATCTGCTTTTTAGGATGGAGCATTGCAAAGTTTTAAAACCAGTCTTAGTGAAATATGGTATTTTTAAGAAACTGGAAGCCTTTAAGTTTTTATCCAAAATGCAGTTTTTTATGTGGTTTGTGCAATAGGGTTTTACCTAATTGCAAATAAGAAAAGATTAATAAGAGTTAGGGCTGTGTAGTCTTCTGGAAATGAATTGAACATTTTTACTGTGGCTAAAAGTAAGTGATTTCAAAAATATTATATGCATGTGAGGGTTGAATTATGGGTTTTATTTTAGAGGATAATTAATTGAATATATTAAATGGAATTATTGTCTGAACTTTGTTTATGGACTACGGTCTAAATAAACATTTTATTAACTGAATTGAACAGTAAACAGCTGGGGTTGATCCTTCTTAAGTCCCTTCTCTAACCTGGCTTCTGGTTGGGTTACGGAGCTGAAAAACGTCACCACACAAGCAGGTTCATATCTTCATACATGTTGCCATGATGTGAGCATTCGCAGCATGTACATGGCTTGTGAATGTCTGAATGGAACTTAAATGTAAAGCAGGCCTCAGACATGCGCATTTCACACAACCCTGATGATGTCCCCTTCCATATGCCGATGACATGCGCACATTGCACTATCAACGCATAGACTATGAAAATGAAAACTCTCGAAGTGACAGATCTGTCAATTTGTTTGTTTTCATTTCTGCTGCTGCAATAGCACACTTTCACTACTATATGTTTGGTGGTGAGGCGGCGCTCCAGCACCCCTATCCACCAGCCACCACTATCCACCAGCCACCACTGCATTTAGAAATCTATTATTTGTTTAACAGGCAGTCAGGAGAGTGATTTCAGAGGTGTGGCGATGAGATCTAAACCCTTTAAGTGGAGGATGAGGAGACCAGCGTAATTTGGGGCTTTCTGTGGTCTGGTTACATTTTTTGCCGATGGGGTCTACGTAAACTGCATTGCAATACTCAATGCGACAGAGGGCAACAGCTATGATAAGGGAAACTTGATCTTGAGTCAGCAGTAGTTGGAGGATCCCTCCCTGGTGGCTGAAGAGGAAGAACATCTTTTTAACAACAGAATTGACCTGGAAGGAAAAGGAGAGCTCCTTGTCAGAAATAACTCCAAAGTTTACGACAGAGTTAGAAGGTCCCTGTTTTTTAGGACAAATAAAAAGATCCAAGTTTTAGTGCCATTAAGACATTGTTCAACGTGCAACTTTGGATTTATTAGGGCCATCGAGGATGCTGAGATCGTTTTCAGAGTTTGTATGGCTTTTGAAATGTATTTTGGGTGCCGTCGGCGTGCATGTGATAACCAATGTCAATGCTGTTAAGGATTTCTGCAAGAGGAGCTAAGTAGGTAATGAGGTCAGCGGTGGAAAGGAAAGAACCTTGGGGCCACCACAGCTCAGAGTGGTTGGGAAAATCGGAGCCATTGGAGGACACCATGCCTTATACTTAAAAATCTATTCTTTATTCATTTTCTCCTTCATGACTTCCCTCCACATTTGCCTTAACTTTAGGGAGTTTCTTTTCATTTTCATCCTTAGAGTTATAGCCCATTAAGCTGTTTGTTGGCCTTCTAGTGCATTTTACTGTATGGAAGCTGACATTCCTGATGTTTTACATAACATTCTGCTGGCAAACCGCTGTGAAGCGGGCAGGTTGATACATACTTTCATCTGATCTACGCGGATCCAACTTTACTGCACGAGTGCCAGATCGATGCCAGATTTAGAGCACATTCACATGGAATAATCGTAATTAAAATGAATATAAGTGACAACCAGGTAAATATTAATAATAATAATAATAATAACTGCCTTTTATGTAGTGCTTCACACCACACTGCTGACTGCTGTTTCAAAGCACTGTAAATAACAGGTGTTTCTATTACCCAATTTGATGCTATTCCAGAGGTCTTCAAATTGGGGGTAGGTCCCCTCGGAGTGGGAGGATGAATTGATTTCAGGGGCGAAGGTGGATCCCAGGCACTGGTCAATGGGTGCATCGTGCTGAAAACAGTGCTCAGTTTTAGTGGAAAAAGAGAGGTGGTGAACCACCTTGTAATAGGCCATCAATATCATCTTTTGTCACTCACGTCCCGACTGGGAGTAGGAGTTATAGACAGAGAAGGCTCCAAAAAAAAGACCCTTTTCTGATAAAGGATCACATTGTGGATACATTTATGCTTCAGGGACTCCAGGCTGCCCATAGCAAGGCAGCAATCATGTATTTGATTGTGTTTGTAAAAAAGGATAACTGGATATAACTGCAATGTTTGAATTGTAAATATGTTCAGAGCTACCAAGTAAAAAAAATATATAATTGTGAAGAAATATGTTTGTCATTCTGGGGGGGGGGGGGCGATTAATTTTGTTACACGAGGGGAGCATGGCATTAAAAAGTCTGAAGATCACTATGCTATTTGGTGGTTCTGCTTGAAATGTGGCATAGACTGGCAAGTTTTTACCATCATTCTGTGAGGTCTTCCAGCGCCCAAACATATAAAAACATGTTTGTGTAATTTCATGCTTCATTAATCATGTAAGGCTCGGGATCAGGAAAAACATCCACAATGCTCCAGAATGCATTTGGGCCTTTTTGGGGGGGAGGGGGGGGGGGGGCTGACATTGGCCTGGGACTCCACCAATAACACAGACTACTGCAAATGTTGGTCTTCAAGAAAACCATCTTCAGGTCCAATATTTCTAGATACAGATTTCTGGTGTAATGATGGTTAATTCTTGTGCGATGCTTACTTTTGTCATATTATTTATGTTACTATAACCATATCTGACCATTTTTGTATAAAGATGAACACTTAGGCACATTTGGATTATGGATGTGGGGGAAATGTTGATCCCGGCCAACCAGTAGTTTGTGAAGTGATTGGAATTCTGGATTTTACTGTGAGCACGCGCACCGCACCTCTGCAATTTTCCACAAACAGATTTTGACTTGGCAAACCTACTGAAATGTATTGGAGGAAAAAGTTTGGGAAAATTCTAATACACGTGGAATTTGGTGCGGTAAACACCATTTCCGAATGCAATTCCTTCTTTTCTCCCCGTACAAACACATAATATGAGATATGTCCTTCACCCAGTAAATACCCGAACCCGGTGTAACCCGTAAACGAGGCATGTATTAGGATAGAAAGTCTCATTGTCTGATTTATTCATTAAACGTTGAGCTTTAACCACTGAGGTGTTACATGTAATTGATAAACTCTATAGCATGTTTCTAGTTTAGACCTAAAATGGGGTTAATTCTACTGATGGAGTGTTTTTCTTCAAAAGTTTTGCAAATATATGCGTGCACTGTTTGTTGAAATCTGAGAACAAATTAAGAAACGATATTAGCTCAAAAAATGTAGGGCTGCCATTAAAAATTGTGTTTTTTCCTAGTCTCAGCTCATTCTCAAAGCTTTGGGAATAGTTGTGTGCGAGGGATTAGTAACAAAATGTAGAAATGTGAATTTATGAGAAAACTAGTCTCAGCAGCCTGCTGGCTGGATTGATCAGGCAGTGTCCCAGAACCACTGATGGAGGTTATGGTTAGGGGAGGGTTGTAGCGCTTGAAGCCGAACTTGAGACGCGGGGGGTCACTAGTGTTCACTGTGTGTATTAATAACACCTCGGTCCCCAGCCTGCCAGTTGAATTTGATGAGTTCTTTTAGGACGCCCTGCTCACCTTGAGGATTAGGGCGCAATTATGTTCTCATTGCTAAATAAAGCACAGGGAAAGCCCATAAAATCTAATTAGTCGGTAAAATGATGCAGGAGCTCGTTGTACGAGGAGGAAACGAGGTTGTGACCCGCCACATTTGTTAATGAGGTTGAGGACATTCGTCCTGAGCGGGATGCCTTTCAAGTGCACATGCACGCTCAGTACGGAAGCCGGTGACTGCCGGTGACAGGTTTTGACGTTGAAGGAAACCATTTTGTGTGGATTAAAATGGTTCCGACTTAGCACATGGAGATAACAGGGGATCAAGCTGTTGATAAGACACCTTGGAATGTAGCTTGGGGTCTTCAGTTTCTTATTGGTTACACAGCATTATTTATGTGAAGGGTAGGGGCGAAGAAGGCATAACTTTGCCAGAGAAAGCTCTGACGCTTGGTCCGTTAAACCAGAATGTTGATGCCAAATCATAGAAAATATGTTGTCCATCAGTATATCAATGGCAGCTGCCCTAATGTTTGACTTTGTGTAGAGTAGTGCTTAGATGTGTTAGTACAAGCATCGATCATACTTCCAAGAAGGCATCCTCTTCTTCAAAGTAGTAGTTCATCTTCAAAGGGTCATTATGCAAAAACACAAAATCCCAATAAATGCTCTGGCAACTTGTGTCTTAAAGCATTTTATTCCTCAGATACAGCCTGCTATTAAATGTGATGGGACCTCTTTTTCTCTCCTATCCATTCAGACAAGATTGCTGCTACACATGGGTGTATCGAATGAGCAGAACCTTTGGAGGGTGTGCATGGTTAAACCCCACACAAGAGGTTTTGAGCATCCCTGTGTTTTTCCTATAATTGGTAGCACATAGCATTGTGGTGGAAGGAGACAAATGCCCATACGTTTAGGTTTAACAGCTATTGTGAGTAGTTTCAATGGGCCGATAGCGAGAATTTGACTCAATCTTATCTAGGCATACCAGCAAGAAGTATTAGTTGTTATACTTGACTTATAAATACTCCAGAGAATAGGAATGATTCCACCAGTAACATATTTGCATCGGTGGTTGAAGGGACGCCTAGTGAAGTATCTCTCACTCCTTGTGTTTGTAAAATAGCATCTTTTATTATGACAATGAAGGGATATTTACCTTGGTATGGTCATGGTGGTACATAACATCATGTGTTGCTTTTTCAAGAGTGCCAGTTGGCCAGGTTGGCACAGCATTGTGAGGTCTTAGTAAGTAGGCTGGCCTCTGGGTACATATGGACCAAGTCAGAAGAGGATGAAAGGCATTATAATCTGACACCTTTCCCGAGGCCCATTTGAAAGATATCAGTGCCCAGTGTGTGCAGATGTTATGACTATATAAAAACCTTCTTCACAATTCAGAGTAAATTCACGCCTTTTGTAATAGGTAGATACATTATGTTTTGGTTGCGTTCATCATAGGGCAGTACAGTGCTATCCAGTGGTAAATCAATAAGCTGGTTGGTCGCTTGAGAGTGAAGATGGGGTGAAAAAAAGAGGAGGAGGAAAAAAATGTGGCAAACTTCAGCTGGCACAATAAACTGATTATGATGTTCCTACTGCTGAGGGCAGTGATGTAGAGGGCGAAAAAAAAGAGACTTGGGACCGGGTCCAGAGGGAAGGCCACAGTTGGAGATGCTGGCATAGAGGGATGGTAACATCAGAACATTCAATAAGATTGACTTGCTATGTATGTTGTATTATAGTGATGCCAATCGATGAAATGGTTGATAATAGGAGACTGTACCCACCCATATTTGAGGCTATGGAAAGGTGAAGAAGGATGAGTAAGGAAGAAAATAGTTGTGATGTTGAAGTACAAGCTGTGAGTAACAGATATCTAAATGAAAGGGGTTTGAAATGAGTGTTGGTGTAGAAAATAGTGGGCACAGATTAGCCTCTCATGGATTTTGTGGCAGACCTCTGGGGGAGAGGTGGGTGTTGTTTGGCTAAGTCTGAGGACTCTGCCAAAGGATTTTTAAGTAAGGGCAAAAGATGTCAGTCTTTTTGACATGGAGGGTAGGTGCCAGTGAGTAGCTGATAAAGTTATATGGTGACATTTGAGCAGTGAGATGGACTTAAACATTTGAGAGGGAACCATTGTAGGTGGTTCAGGAAGGGTTGGCCAATAGGAGGAGGAGGCATTGCTTGGTTGAAGAAGGGAGAAGGTGGAAGCAAGGCTGAGTTGGTATGATGGGACAAAAGATGCGAGGAAAATGGGAGAATGCTATTGCAATTCTGTTTAGTGGATAGCGTTTTCCAGTGCATTCTATTTAACTCCTTGTTGAAGCACTAATTACAAAAAAGTAAAACCTCAAAATAAAGGAAAGAAACAAATTATGTCTTTGTTTCTGTATTAAAAGATAGAAATCTCAAGTTGATGCAAATATCCTGTGATGGTGTGGGACGATCTATTCTGATGTGAGTTTGTACTAATTTTAGACTCAACTCCATAGATCTGCTTTGTCATATTCTAAGTATACATGAGCATCCTTTAGAAAATGCGAAAAGTCACCTTCGGCTCCTCAACAATGCACATCTCACTCAACATGTCACAATCTCCATTGACTGTCACATATTCAGCATTAAAGTGACTGCCTCACCCTGGCTTTAACCACATAAACCTGATGGGATTCACTAGCCACAGCAGCCAAACCCAAATAAGTATACCCACAATCCCTAGAGTCTAAAAGTAGAAAAATGAAAAAAGCTAAGGGTTGATAGCCCTGATACACCTAATCTCTCAGTGCTGACTCGCTTGCATTCAAAATGGAAGAACAATGCTGAAGTAACGCACATCTCTAAACTCTTCATGACACCAAAATAAAAGACACAAGAATGGCGCAAAATACGCTTTATAAAATCTGAAACTGCCTATCTGCGACTGTCCATACCGAAGGTGACCATCAAATCTAGAAGCCTTTTCCAGACTGGGGAGCAAGTAGTCACCCTACAGTCAATCGCCATGGAATTCCATGAAGAGAAAATGTTACGAAATGTTAGATTTCGCCTTAGAGAAACCTGTGAAATTAGTGAATCAAAGGACTAAAAACATCACAGTTACTTGGCCCTCCTTTACAGCCTTCATCTAAATGGCTCTCAACCATTGTCTACTCACCCTGACTCATCAGATAAGTTTCATACATATACACATCTCTGTGTGTGAAAGTGTCAAGATCATATGAGCACTGTGGCTCAACATCGGATGAGCACTCTGATTCAAGATTGTATGACTCCTCTGAGTTAAGATTGTATGACTCCTCCGGCTCAAGATCTTATGAAGACATGGTCTCAAGATTGTTTAAGTGAGCTAACTCAAGATTGGTTGACTCCTCTGACTCAAGATCATATGAAGACATGGCAGTGGCGTAGCTAGGCACTCTGCCGCCCGTGGCGGTCCCTGCCTTTTGCCGCCGCCGCCGTGCGCCTAAGAGGGGGTGCTGGCGATAAATTTACCTGCCGCCCCCAAATCTCGTGCCGCCCGGGGCGTACCGCCCCCTCCGCCTCCCCCTTGCTACGCCAGTGAGACATGGTCTCAAGATCGTTTAAGTGTGCATACTAAAGTTTATATGACTCCTCTGACTCAAGAGCATATGAAGACATGGTCTCAAGATCGTTTAAGTGTGCGAACTAAAGTTTATATGACTCCTCTGACTCAAGAGCATATGAAGACATGGTCTCAAGATCGTGTGCGAACTCAAGATTATATGACTCCTGACTCAAGAGCATATGAAGACATGGTCTCAAGATCGTTTAAGTGTGCGAACTCAAGATTGTATGACTCCTCTGAGTCAAAATCATATGAAGATATGGTCCCAAGATCGTTTACATGTGCTAACTCAAGATTGTATGACTCCTCTGTCTCAAGATCATATGAAGACATGGTCTCAAGATCATTTCAGAGTGCTAACTGAAGATTGTATGAGTATTCTGGCTCAAGATCGGATGAGCACTCTAGTTTAAGATCATAGGTGCATCCTGGCTCAAAATTGTACAAGCTATCTGGCTCAAGACCGTATGACTTCAGTTTTAAGGCCATATGAGCACTAGGATCATAGGAGCATCCTGACTCAAGATTGTGTGCGCACACTGGCATAACATTCTTCAGTCGTCATTCAGCTACACCACCTTTTCTGACATCCAAGTGTACATTCATGAAAAAGTAATGTTCACTTGAAAAGCCTGCAAGTTTTCCAGGCTATCATAGGTCTACCTAAAGAAAGCAGCTGCAATCTTTACTGGATGATATTTAGGTGGATTCCTACTGCTTAACACAAATTGGCATCAGGTTTTACCGCAAGATACACATTTTCTATCCAAAATTAAACTGATTGTTGACCATGTAAATAAGAGAAACAGGTTTGATGATCTGATTTCCGTTCCTTGTGGAGGTGCTATAGCTGCCCTGCCCACAGAGAACACCCCACTTATTTGGTAGATCTTGAAAAGAATGTGCTTGTGTTTCTAAGCTTTGAATATACCATAAGGGTGTTTACATAGTTTGAAATTAATGTATTGTTTTTCTGGTGGTAGATGGGTGTGTCATTATTATTTATTTCCCTAACTCACCTAGTTTCTGTAGACGGATCTTCACAAATCCTGGCGTGCCAAAACTTAGCTGATTGATTAAGTATATTGCCAAGTTTTGTGCAAATCCGTCTACAGGGTCAAAAATTATAGGCAAACCAAAAATGCCTTTTTAATAGGACAGTCTCAAACGTAACTACTTGACTTCCCTAGTTCTTTTTAATGAGACTTAAATCCACACTTTTGCTCTCCGTCTGCTTCTTCCTCCCTTTCTCTCTCCCTATGCATATGTACGTTCATTTAGGAGTTTCCAGGGGTCGCAGCTGCAACCCCTACCTTGCTCCATGCAACCCCTGCAACTGACTGCCTTTGCGACCCCTGGCCTCAGAGGTGGCAAAATTGGTGCTAAAAACACAGGGGCAACCCAGCAATACTTATTTTCTGGATGTTTTTTTTTTAAACTAATAGTGAATAATATGCTATTAGTCACTATTAGCGGAATAAAAGATGGAACACGACCATTGGTGTCTGCTGTGGTAAGTAAAAATGTTTTTAATGTATGCTGTATACGTGCTTGCGGGTGAGAATGCGTTTATGTGAGAGAGCATGTGTCTGTGTGTTTAAGCATGTGTGTGAGTGAAAGTGAGTAAGAGTCAGTGACAGGTATTGATTGAGATTGTGTGTGATCGAGGCCCAGATTTATTATTCTTTGACACAGGTCACCGCTACATCAAAGCTGCTGCACTGCCTTGCGTCAAAGAGAGAGAGAAAAATATACCACATCTATTAAGATAAGGTGCATTTTTCCTCTCCCCTAGTCCTGCTGCACTTTTGGCAGCCATGCACCAATGCGCATATCATTGTGCCATAGTGCAAGGGGGTGTGCTATTTCAGAAGCATTGGTATTGTACTGCAAGGAGCCCCTTCTGGTACAAAAACATGCTTTAAGACCTTTCCCACTTAGTATGTGTGCTGTAAAAAGTAGCACACTCGCATATTTGGAAAAAACAAGGAGAAATTAGAACATTTCTTGTTACGCCTTTCTGGAGGAGTTGTAAGATTTTGGCCCAAATTCCTGTCTACTGGTGTTTACAGATAGAGATTTGTGTCAAAATCCATGGGTGTTTACATGGGAACGACAATGCACCACCCATAGAACTCCCCCTTAATGCAAAATAATGCGAAGCAGTGCATAGCACAATTTTCCATTACTTTGAGATATCCAACGTAAATCAAAATTTGCATTGGATAGTAAATCCCACCCTAACACTTTGTGAAAGGTTAACGTAACAAAAGTGACACAAACACAGTGTAAGGCATTAGTAAACCTAGGCCTGAGTGTCAGTAAGCATGAGTGAGATTAAGAGCGAATGCAAGTGAGGGAGTGTGAGAGAATGAATAAGAATGAGTATAAGGGGTGTAAGAGAGTGTGTGTGTGATGCAAGAGTCATGTGATTGCCTTCCTAGGAAAAACTCAGGGTCAAGGGTTATATGATGTTCTTCCTGTGATGTCATCAAGGTGGAAAAGGTGGGTGATGCTACTTCTGCTACCCCTGGAGTTTCAGTGAATTGATGCCCATACCTATGTACTCTCTCTCTCTCTCTCTCTCTCTCTCTCTCTCTCTCTCTCTCTCTCTCTCTCTCTCTATATATATATATATATATATATATACACACACACAATATATATATATACATATTTATATTTGTATAGACAGTGGTGATAGCCACTGTGTAGTTATGTTTGAGACATGTTCCAGTGAAAAGGCATTTTTTGATTTGCCTATATCTTTTGACCCTGTGAATGGATTTGCAGTCTACTTCCACAGCTTAGCTAAGTTTTGGCTTGGCAGGTTTTATGAAGATCTGTTCAGTTCATAGGAAAAAAGTAAAGGGAGATTAAAAAGTGTATCATTTCCCATTTTAGCTCCTATATGGAATTTTGCCAAAAGATAGAGCGAAATACTCCAAAATGGCGCCCTTGGTCAAGGGTCATATCATTAACACACACATATAGGAACTCTCAACACACAGAGGCCAAGACTAATGGCATGGGCACTTACTGGCATATGAGCACCCGACATACTGGCTCTTAAACTCACAGATGGTCAACTCTAGGTATAGGGTACGCCCAAACTCATAGAGAGCTCCAGTTACACAAGGAACCGGTCCGAAAAACATAAATAGGTCGCCTGCGAAGAAAGTAACACACATAGATAAACACTCCAAAGATACCCCCACTTATGCAGAAAGCCCCCATGCAAAGACTCTGCATAGGGAAATTCCAGCCACCTGCAAACACATGTGCACAGTGTTCTGGTACAGGGGTTCTTGTGCACAGACCCCACGCAGGTAACCAGATCTGTTGGTCGCTGCCACCTGACCAACAAACTTCCAAGATGTATGTAGACCCTCAATTGTAATCGTCTTCCACCCACCCTACACTCTGTTCGAGCAGTGCCAATTTTAATCACCTTATAGCAACTTCACAACCATTGTCCTGAGACCGAGGCCTTTGTTCTGAAATCGAGTTTCCGGAGAGCTCATGTGCTGCGAATAGGAATTCGTGTTTTTTGGCAGACTCAACGAGATGAACTCAGGAAACTGGGTCCCTGGGTACTTCTTTTACAGCAGGTTTTCTTAGGATCACGCCACCGATGCTGCCAGATACTGCGGGTTACTGACTGCAGAGAGAGCCTTATCTTGAATCACAGCCTAATAATAAAAAAAAAAAAGTCTCCTGATCCTCAACATTGCCGGTGCCCCGCACCTGCAGTCCCCGGCACAAATAAAGCGCTGTTAACGACGCAGGTCACTTAAACGACCCCGGCTCCTGGACTGCCTTCGAGTGAGAAGGTGAATTTGACCGTGGGTAGGAAACCATACGGAAACCATACATTGAACATGGATTACGACACCTGGCAGACACCATCTTCGTTTGGAGGCACTTCTTTCTAATTCAGGCGCGCGCAGGAAACCTCCGTAAAGTCCCGTCTAAGGATTATTTTTCATGGTATTTACGATCCTTTTGTACCGACGGTGCAACTCCTTTCTCTCATGCATTTAGTCTTAATGCCTAGTTAATAAAGATTGTGTCTGTGTGTATGTGTGTGTGTTTGTGTCTCTGTGTGTATATCTTTCTGTGTTTGACAAGGCTATACATATTTTCTTTTCCTTCAAGGAACGTTACTCTATTAACTCATAGAGTTTTATGATTATTTTAACGCAGATATGCACACATTGTGAAATGTCGCCCCTGTTGAAATGTAGAGCATCAGTTTATTTCGCATTCTTAATTAATAACCTTGATATACAGGCTCTCCACCACTTGTTATACTTGAATTTACTAACTTCAGTGTTAATATGAAATCGGCCAAATCATCCAGTCAGGCTGTTTTTTTAACATAGCGCGTCTTACATATTAGAAGAAGTAATATTAGGTAATAGCCAGTCTGCCTAGTTTTGAAAAAGCAATTGGCATTTGGTTCCAGTGGGCAGTATTGGACTCTGCGTTGTTTTTCAAGTTCACTGAAGCCTGACTGAATATATTCAGGCACAGTCTTCATGTAAAGAATAGACACACTTTTGTTAAACATTCCCTTAATTGTAATGAGCCTAGGAGGTTACAGGTGATGCGGAAGCCAATAAAAATAAGTTTAGTTTGCAAGAGGAGGGGGAGAGGGAAGAAGCTGAAGAGGAGGGAGTGCAGGGGGAGTGGGGAAGGGAGGGGGAGCCAGGGTGGGATGCTTCTACCCTCTGCATGTGCCCAATCCCAGTGTGGCTCGAACTGGTTTTGTGCTGTATAAAAAAACAGAGTTGCAAACCTCAATTGAAGAGAGTGCCAAAGGTCCCCCAGTGAAGGGTAGAGGCATCTGACTTATATTGGCTGCAATCTTCCTCGCACTCTCTTTCCCTGAAGTTGTTGGTCGTTGGACTGCTCTGTTTAAGCCTCAGTTGCAGACAAAGTTCCACTTGTGCGGAAGCTGCAGGGCAGGCTGTCAGGGGGGAAGCGTAGAATGTCCAATGAAAAAGAATGCCTGGAGAACCAGCTCAATGGCTACACCGAGAACATGAAATTGATGAGCCGGACCTCAGTGATCATCAATCAGGCCGTTAACCGCAGTATTTTCACCTCCACAGTCTCCCCCGCTGCTGAGAGGATCCGCTTCATCTTGGGTGAAGAAGATGACAGCCCGGCCCCCCCACAGCTCTTCACCGAACTGGACGAACTCCTGGCCGTTGATGGGCACGAGATGGAGTGGAAGGAGACGGCAAGGTGAGACCACCTGTCTGGAAATGTATGAGTGTGCGATAAAAACCATATATAGATCTTATTATTACTTGCATACCACCGTACAGCACTTTGATTCCAAATCACAGCAATTCATTGTGATAGATGAGTGAAGCTGCACCTTTGCCAGTTTTTAACTCCTGCTTAAGCTGATGTCTTGGTGATGTACTTGTGTCTCTGACTGCCCAATGAGGTAGGCTTTTTCGGTATAAACCTTTTCTTTTAGTGTCAAATAGAAAATGGTGTCCCCACTGTCCCAGAGCCCTTCAAGTATTTAAGTAGTACCAGTGCTTTAAATGGGCATGCGCTGTCCGGTACTGAGTACCTGCGCTTCTTTAATTTGAAAGGTAGAGTGCCTGCACTTCTCAGCACTGCTGCAATACATTTAATGGGAGAGTACCAGCACTTCTCAGGAGCAAACAGGTACTCTAAATAGTAAGTAACTGAACTTCTGTATTTCCATTAAAGCGCTGAGTAGTACCTGTACTGTCCTTATAAAAGTATTGCAAGTTTACAGACCGGTGTAAGTCCGTAAAACCAAAAAGAGATGAAAGGTTTCAGGTGCACAACGGTTGATATTAGCATCAGTTAGAGGTACATTTAAAGAGACTTACAAAACTTTCACGTTTCTTTCTGCTGCCTACATTTTCACATTCAGTACAAAATCTTCTTTCGATGGAATCTCTTTCAGAATTTTGCATCTGTATGTCAAGGCTGCTCATGGGGAACAAAAGTACACTCTAAGTATTAGATGTAATGCTGGTGAAAGAGTGTTCTAAAAGGTTCCACTTCTACATTTTATTACACAGATTTTTAAGGAGACCAATTTACGTCAGCAGTTACAGTTCTGCCACATTCCATGCATCATAGCGACAGGGACATAGAAACACCTGAAATTTGCCCCAATCTTATTGGCAGGATGTCTTTTCTCAGTTGCCACCTTTTCAGGATGTTCCAGATTACCACTTTGGGGGCACGGAGTTCTCTTGAATGTGCAATCAACTGCACGTAAGTGTGGGTTTTGCTTCTCCGATGAGGTACTTGGAGACACTGCCTTCTTGGGGGTTGTACTACTGAACATCGGCCCCCAGAATATTGTGGTACAAGAATATCGAGGACATAATATCGAGGGACAAAATAATGAAAGGTAAATGTAAATGGGGATGTGTAGATTTACTATTCCTAACTCCACATCTGCGTCCCTTGAAGATAGATATATATATCTACACAGTACATCTGTGAAGTTAGTGTATAGGAAATCTATGCTTCCTTACCTGTCGATTATTTCATTTTCGATGTTTCGTCCTCAATTCTGTGTCCCATAGATATTCTGATGTTGATATTCAGGGTGCACACCCATCTTGGGCATTCACACTAGCAGCATATATGGAGGTGAAGAGTCTGATGTCACTTGATGCCAGCTAGGTGCAGTGAAATGAAGTGCTCACTGCAGTCTTTTCAGTATACCTCTAGTGCATCGTATGCTGCATTTCTAACCTAGCATGTCACGAATTGGGAAATAAAACCATTTTCTGCATTGCCTGTGAAAGCAAACTCCACCCCCCCCCCCTCCCTGAACACCTTCAGGAAGACCCTCAAGACCTGGCTCTTCGGCTAAACAGATCTGCGGACCCCCCCCCTCAGCGCCTTGAGACCCTCACGGGTGAGTAGCGCGCTTACAATTCCCTGATTGATTGATTGATTGCAGATAAACCTCGTTTTATATATGTATATCTGTATTCAGAATCAAGAATGCCTCTCAGTTTTTTTATTGTGGCAACCCCTTGCCTAGCTGCCACAGAACCCCTTAATGCCACCATGCTCCTCTTTTTAGTGGAATACAAACTGAGCAGGTAAAAAGGCACATGCAGGGTTTGAATTATTGCAGAATATCTAAAAATTCAGATTGGCTTGCAGACGCTGTTAATGTATGTTTAGGTACGGACATAGCCTATGCCTAGGTGAGAGCTGAGGAGTGCTGACCCCTAGAGACATCAGGGTGCAGGATCTGGGAGGAGAGGCAATTGAAAATCGGGTACATAGCTGGTGTGGAGGGGTTAGGGAGTAAATAATCGGCCAGCGGAAGGGATCATGGTGGCCCTTGTCGGTTTAGATGCTCCCTGATCTTTCCTGAAATGGACGAGTGATAAGACAAGCCTGTTGTGTTTTGTTTGTTGGGGAGGGGGGGGGCGGTGGGGGAGGGGGGGAAGAGTTCTCACTTTCTATTCTACTCTTAAAGGTAGAAAATCAAACTGTACTTTAAGTTAAACGTTTCTTTGTTAAACATAGGGTACAATCCCAGCTACTGGTCATGCACGGAGGCTCATGCCTGTGCATAGAGCACGTGCACGTATGTTTCCATTCATAGCATAAAGTGCACTAGAGTGCACACATTTTATAAAATAAAAAAACATCCTTTGGTAGAAGGTGTGATCTTAGCTGGGTTCCAGTTGGGAACAATTCTTTATAGGATTGCCCTCTACAAGATTACCATATTTGTAGGGTCGAGGAGGCACCTTCACTGATTTGGCCCAGCCCAAACTGACAGCAGGACAAGGCGCTACATGAGGGCATAGTGTAGACTAAGGATGTTTGGTTGTTACTTTGTCCTAGTTATGCATTCAGCAGGCTAAGCAAGCAGGGCATGAACCATCTTCAGCATCTGGATAGTGCCAGGTAACGAACAACTAAAATAACAGCAATGCTGGAGAGTGGAGGTTTACCGTACACAAGCACATCTTAAGGGTCCCAACCACAGCACTTAAGGCCAATAGCAAGTTCAGGCAGTTCGGCTGATGGGCTGGTACAGCATCCTCATTGGAGGCCGGTAGGGTGGTGTGTTTTGGATTCACTGCAACCAGGCGACTCAGAGACCAAAAGGCAGTAGTCCAATAGAGTCTGATACAGGTGTTAAAAATGCCACTAAACACGACCACACTCGTACTCTTGCAAGAAAGGCAACAGTGTTTTGAGTTGTTGAAGACATTAAAACCCAAACTGGACCATGACTGAAACTAGCGGTATGAAAAAGACTGAACATCAGAGGGGTGCAAGAAGCAAAACGTGGGTGAAATGTAACACAAAACCTCTGATAGAACATTAATCACAGTTGGAGAAGGAGCTTATGCATGTCATACCATGACAACAGGTTCCTATGGCTGACGAGGTAACAGTACCCAACAAGGGAGTCATGTTTGCTGTTTTGTTTTCCTAAACTGCAGCGTACAAGTTGCCTTAACTGTGCTTTTATTGGTCACTTTTTAAATAAATGATTACCTTGCCACTTAAACTTTGAACAAGAATGTCATTTAGTCATCAAAACAAGCACGTTTGCCAAGATCCGGGGACATTAAGATCAAACTTTCTTAATTTCTCTGCCATCTTTTGCATAGTTCTGCGGTGCATTGTTTTTGTCCGCCATGTTACAGCACATTGACCGACAACATACTAGCATGGTCCCGGATGTAAGATTTGATCCGTTGCCCAATAGCTAGTGCCATTTATATACTGTCCTTGTTTACTCATTGGCAGTGCGGCAACACTTGATTTTTGCCGGATTATGCAGATCAATCAATTCGAAAGCTGATTATGACTGCATCCCTTGAAGGATTCTCCAACCTCCCAAGAAAATGTGGTGGACTTGCCCCGGAATAATATGGAGTAAACCCCATATGTGATTCTTTATGAAATGTAGCTGGATTTCCAAGCTAAAGATCACCAACTAATGGTGAACCCCCCATGGAAGACGTCTCCTCATACTCCGGTGCACTCCACCTCGTGGTTGCCTGATAGGGGCATGCATGGTTAAATCACGTGTGCCTCTACCATGCATTCCTTTACCACGCATGCCTTTACCACGCAATTTCATGGTATAGGCATGAATAGTAAAGGGGTATGTGTGGCTAAGGTCGCCACTACCCCAACTGCCCCCCACCCCTACGCTGTCCCTAAAACCCTGCCCATTGACAAACACTACCCTGACCCCCCACCCCCTCGCTGAGTCTACCCATTCCCCTCCCCCAAGGCCTAAAACCATACTCCTTTAACCTGACCCCTCTCTACCCCCCACGCTGTCCCTTAAACTACACATACCCCTTCCACTGCCCTGAGACCTACCCGACCCCCCACACCCTAAAAACTACCCCGACTACCCATTCCCATCCCCCTGCCCTAAGGCCTAAAACCCTGTCCCTTTACATACACTCCCCCGACTCCCCCACCCCGCGCTGTCCCTAAAGCTACCCAACCCCTTCCAGTGCCCTGAAACCTACCCCGACCCCCACACCCTAAAAACTACCCCGACTACCCATTCCCATCCCCCTGCCCTAAGGCCTAAAACCCTGTCCCTTTACATACACTCCCCCGACTCCCCCACCCCGCGCTGTCCCTAAAGCTACCCAACCCCTTCCACTGCCCTCAAACCTACCCCAACCCCCGGCCCTAAAAACTACCCCGACTACCCATTCCTCTCACGCTGCCCTGAGACCTACCCTGACCCCCCCAGCCCTAAAAACGACCCAGACTACCCATTCCCCTTCCCTAGGTCTAAAACCCTGCCCCTTTACATACACTACCCCGACCCCCTCACCCCGCACTGTCCCTAAAACTAGCTCAACCCCCCACCCAGCCCCCCAGCCCTGAAAACAACCTCCTAGCCACACTTACCTCACCATGTCTCTTCCTGGCATCTTTCTGCTTCCGTCTTCACCGTCTTCCGTCTAGCCAGCAGCTAGACCGCGCACTGCCTTACCCACGTATATGCGTGGTTAAGGCATATGAGTGGTCAAGGCAAGCGTGGTAGTACTTGCATAGTCAGAACACGCGTGGTTAAGACCGCGGTGTTCCGACTGTTTCCCACTCCTCGTATTTACCCGTAGTCTCCCAGCACATTGTTTGACACCATCATTGGTTTGAAAACAACTCTGTACAACACCTTTTTATTCCTTGAGTATATACTACCATCGCCTTCACAATTCAGCATGGCTGCCAAATGAGATTCTCTGTTGCTTGCAGCCTGGATAGGCGACAGGCACCTGAGCCTCAAGGTTGGATGCTTAATATGTTTCTTTCAAATGTTCCCTCCTGCACGCGGCACCTCTAATAAGCTTCTTTTAGCCTATATTTACATCCCATACACATGTGAAGGATAGGTTGATGTTAGTGTCCCATTTGTAAAAAAGGTTCTTCAGGAGGCCAAAGATTTTATTAGTGGCCCTCCACTGTCACAGCTGTATTCCGGGGTTGTAGAATACAATTACTGCTTACTATTGAGTTCGCCTCATGCCTCTTTCTTCCACCACACTACACTTACCCTCTCTGTAGGTTTTTCATCCCTGCTTTTTCCCTTTGTCACTGTTTTTCCTCTTTCTCTACCTCCTTTTTTACCTCCATTTCTCTTGCTCTGGATCAAACTCTGAGGATAACATATTCCTGTGCTCACCACCTAACACCATCGGCACAAATTAAGCAGTGGACTCAATTCATGTGCCAATGAGCCTGCTGCCATATCTAACAGGAACATTAACTTTTTTGAACATGTCCTATACCCTGGACACTGGGCGATTTGGGAAGTGGATGCAGCATAGGTGATTTATAAATGCATGTTCATCTCTGCATAGTGATAACTTAAGGCCTGGGTGTTCTCCTATCAGTGCATAGAGGTGTGATGGTAATCCTCAGCTCTCATTCACTTGATTGGGTAGAGCCGGTACTGTGCATGGAGAGCGTCTGGGCTGTAACTGGCCATTGTGGAGAGCTCCATTGCAGCCAACAATCTCCTACTTTACAGCTACATTGGCACTGCTATTATTCCATGAATGTTGAGTCTCATCTCATCCTGCACCAAGATCCACTTCTTTCACTTTGCAAGACTCTGCTTTCGGCAAACACCACCCAGTAGACAATAAAAGGTCAGAACCACAGGACATGAGGGTGTTTTTATTGCACGAATGTAGGAAAGGCAGATGAGTACTTGCAGTATCTGCAGATCAAGGAGTATCTGGTCTAACACATTAAATTCCTGCCCTCACTTCTCATGGTGTATCTGGTGGAAAATTGTTAGAAATTCTGTCACTAGTTTTGATCTCCCCATGCACGGCTATAAGATACTATAGGAAGGGAGGGTGAAGATGCCTGGTTCGGACATAGATGTAAACATTAATAGGTAATAAGGATTGGGGGTTTACTTCCTAATGCGCCTTGAGACCCCTACGGGTGAGTAGTTGCGCTAAATAAATTCCTGATTGATATTATATCCTCCATCTTCCGAGGAAGACCCAATGTTGTTTTGTGACACCCATTCCTCCACCATGCCAATGCTTACCTGCTGTCACTGGTTCAGGTGCATGCCTACACTGCCTTCTCCCGACGGTCACACCTGAGGGTAACCTGTGCACAAGGCACCCTTGGAAGGGTCAGATTGGGACCAGAAGGGAAAGTGAACTAAATATTAAGGGGCTAGTTATAAAGCACAAACATGCACCCCATCAGATGTCTCTTGGTGCTGCACAACTAAAGGAACATTATTGATTAATTTTTTAGTTTTATATAGCGCAAACCTGACCCGAAGGTATCAGAGCACTTTACAGAGTTTGCACAGCAACATTTACAGGAAATACATGAGAAAAATACTGGGTAAACATACACAATAGATAGTGTAGTAGATGGGTGAAAGAGTTCGCTGGTAATGATGGTAGGTTGATACATGGGTAGTGGGAGTAAATGTACAGTTATTTCCAGAGGGCGCAATGTTTAGAGTCTTTGAGGGTTAGGGGAGATGAGTATTGAAGGACATTGGTTATTTTAAGAAGTACGGTTCAGGTATTTGTTGAGGAGAAGTAGTTTGAGTTTTTTCTGAAGTGTACGAATGATTGAATGTTTCAGTAGATCCTGTGGCAGAGCATTCCAAATTCTAGACGCATTCCCAGAGAATGAGCGGGTGAGTGATTTTTCTTTCTTGAATTTGGGTGGAATCAGGAGTAGAGTGTTTGAGCTTTGTAAAGGTCTCTTTCAGTCAGCTTTTGATAGTTTGTTTGCTAGGTAGATAGGTTTTTCAGTGTAGAGAGCTTTGTGGGTTATGCAGGACGTTTTGAATATACCTCTCACTTCAATTGGTAGCCAGTTGAGTTTTTTAAGGGTGGGAGAGATATGGTCATAGTGGCTCTCCTCGGAGAGGAGTCTAGCTGCTGCGTTGAGTGTGAATTTCACAGGGATAAGGTAGATTTTTGGGGTACCGGTGATCGCTGTGTTACCAAAGTCCAGCTTGGAGAAGACTATGGATTGCACTACAGTCTTTAGGTCTTCGTGGGGGATGAAGGGTTTGATTTTCTTTTGGTGTTTCAACGTGAAGAAGGCACTTTTTGTTGAGGCATTGATATGGTCTTTCATGTTTAGATTTTAGGCAAATGTAATCCCTAGTGACTTGACTGAGCTGGAGATAGCTAGTTTACAGTTTAGTGCAATTAGATTGTCAAGCCAGTTTTGGGCAGGATAGGACTTTCGTTTTGGTTCGATGAGGAGTTCGATTTTGTTGTGGTTAAGCTCAAGTGGTTGTTGGTCAGCCAGGATTGTACCATGTAGAGAGTGTTGTTTAGGTGTTGGATGTCTTTAGATAACAAGGTTTTAATGTAGAATTGGGTTTTATCTGCATAGAGGTGGTAGGCGATTCTGGCGTGTTTCAGGATTACTGCACGGGGTTCCATATAGAGGTTGAACAAGGCAGGCGATAGGATTGATCCTTGGGGGACTCCTTGTGGGACTGATACTGCTGGTGAGGTTGAATTGTTTAGTTTCATTATGTGAGATCTTTGGTTCAGATATGAAGCAAACCACTGAAGGACAGTATCATTGATGCCTGCATGTTGCGAGAGGGTGTTTAGGAGAATTTTGTGGTTGACAGTATCAAAGGCCAGGGAGAGGTCCAGGAGGATTAAGAGGCATGCCTGGCCATCGTCTAGAGATCTATGTAGGTCATCCGTGATGTTTAAGATTGCAGTCTCCATACTACAGCCTTTCCTGAACCCAGATTGGAAAGTTTCATGCAGGTTGAATTTTTCAATGTGGGTGTTGAGTTGTGAGAGCACACATTTTTCAATAGTTTTGGCAAGGAGAGGGAGGTTAGTTATAGGTCTGTAATTATTAAGGTCATTGATAAAATAGTTACCTAAAAGCTATTTATAGACCACTTTTTCTATTGTTTACACCCGATATGGAGGGGATCAGGACGGTGATCAGAGTGGTGATCAGTTCCAAGCCCTATAGTTTATGTAAACCCATAGGCATTATGGAATATTTCAAACACTGTCTGCACACCTGGTGTGTCATTCATTATCCAGTCAACCCGCCCCCTTACTTAGTTTGACATCATTTCAGATGGTTGGGACCGAAAGAGAGAATTAAAAACACAGAGGACGAGCTTCCTTTTTGATGATTCTTCCATCCTAACATACCTACCCATCAACTTTATTTTATGCTGCCCGTTTCAGCCTATTCTAAGGGAAGCAGGCACATGTGCAGCCATCTTGGTTTTTATTGCTTTGATCACATGACATGAGAGCACTTCCAGAGGGTGGTAAATAGTTCATGTTGCAATTGATGCATGAAGAGAACTTGTTATCAAGGTAAGAAAGTAGGTTCTCATGAATACCTGCTTGCTAGACTGATGCTGTAATGTAAGGGAATTTTATAGGGCACCAGAATGCCACTGATGCAGAGGGCAAGAGACTGCAAGGGAATTTTATAGGGCACCAGCATGCCACTGATGCAGAGGGCAAGAGACTGCAAGGAGTGTGTTCTGAAAGAAGAACTGTCTTGTTGGTCTACCATGTGCTGCTCATCGCATGCAGTAAACTGTGCCTGCAGTCGTTTATCATTGTTCGCTGTCCTAGTAATGAATATTCCTATGCAGCCACCTGAACATTGGACCTTTACACATTGCCCAAGAGCGAGGCTTAAATGCTGCCTTTGAGGAATGTTTATTGAGTAATATAGTTTCGAAGTTGGGAAATTCAGGGCACTTTTGACTTTCTTTCAAGTTTGGTGTTATTTTGCGTTTCTGCTCCTGAAAATATCCCCCCATCATACTGCTTCTTAGCTAACTTCAAGCCCCTTGAAGCCTGTTTCCTTGTTTATTCTCCTCGCTCCATGATCACTGAGGACACAGGTGAAAGGAAGAATAATGGGCCACACTCATGCACATCCAGAGGTGTAGCATAGGTTTCATAAAAGGAGAAAGTCCACATAGGTGCACATGTAAAGAACACATAGCAGCCTGTGAAATGGTGATCTGATTATCCTGTACCCGAGGCCTTTGGCTGGCCAAACATACTCGTGCATTGGACATACACCATGATGCGCGTGACCAGAACTTGCAGTGAATGCCATCCGAAGTAGACAAAGCGTGACTTAGAATATCATCTATTGACCTGGTTCTTCAGTTCTGCCACTTTCACTGTTTATGACCCACAATAGTCTTTAGCACCCATATCCTTTACCACGATGCCAGAGGGGTCATCTGGTCAACAATGTCACAGTAGGTCTCAAAACCCAAGCTGACATCATCTAAGAAAGGAGCAATCTGGAATGCTTCGCATGGGTACTTTATAGCGGTGCAAGACTGGGTAACCTAGTTTTCTTTTTCTGGATGACCCATTGAAGGCAAATCAACCACGTGAAATAACTGCATAAGTTGATAATTTCTCACTCACTTGCTCCCAACAGCATAATCATACAAAATAGAGCATGCTGGGTTTCCCTGAGTGACGTGTCTAAGTTTGAAATAAAGTGACCCAAACATACTTGTAAGAAGTACATATATAGAAAGGCCTAGATTTACTGTAACTTGCATTGTCCTTGTGTGACACAAGTTGTCGCAAGGTAATGCAAGTCCTTATCTGGGATTTGCTAAGCCATGCACAGCACCTTTGTGTGGTTTAGTAAATTCAAACTAATGCAGGGCAGCATTACCCTGCATTAGGAATGCGTTCAATGGGTGGATCATGGGTGTTCCCATGCATCCACCCATGGATTTTGCCCCATTACCAGATTTACAAAGACTTGCAAACTTGGGAATGCATCAAAATGCTACATCTTCCCTGGTGAGGCGTATCATGGAAAAATATAATTATTGGTCCTTGTTATTTCCTCTTTCCACATGTGCTACATTCTGCAGCACACATAAATAGTGGAAAATGCCTCTAGGGATTGTTTTTGTGCAGGAAGTTGTCCCTTCCTACCCAAAACCAACCCTCCTTGTAACGCAGACACCCTTGCACTATGGTGCAAGGGTGCCTGCGCTGGCGCTAGGCAGCACACAATGCGCGAATGCTAGGAGACCGCACTGCAAGTATTGCATTGCATGAAAAATGTGTAAATATACCCCAAATACGCACGCAGTTGTCAATTCTGCATGTTTAAATCATGGCTGATATTTCTATAGAGGGTCGAGTCAATGTTTGTTACTCAAGGCTCTAACAGAAGACTTGACTATGGCACCACATTGTGACAGAGATATTGCAGGTGAGAGAGGACATTGTGCCAGTTTTCGTCACCGAGCTCTACACTGAAAGCATACCTTGCATGCCCGGCTCATGTTTGGAAGCAAGCTGAGAGCTAAATCTCAGCAACTCTTTGAAAGAGTCCAGGTCTGAGTCACAAAGAGCCTCCGCCGTCTGGTAGAGGCTCCGCAGTCGTGGGAAGTCTACCGCTCTGAGGCAGAATCTCCCGCAATGAGACTTCTCATTGCGGAGAGTCCCCCCCGAGTGCGAAGACTCCCCCACGACTGCGGCGCAGTGAGAATTCTCATTGTGGAGATTCCACCCCGAATGTGGAGACTCCCCCACGACTGCGGCGCAGTGAGAATTCTCATTGTGGAGATTCCACCCCGAATGTGGAGACTCCCGCACAACTGTGGGGCAGTGAGAATTCTCATTGTGGAGATTCCACCCCGAATGTGGAGACTCCCGCACAACTGTGGGGCAGTGAGAATTCTCATTGCGGAGATTCCGCCCCAGGTGCTGATACTTCGCAACGACCGCAGGGCAGGGCCTCCGCCATGGGTGTGGAGGCCATTTGTGAATCAGGCCCACATTGTTTACACTGCAGTGGCGTATTTTTTTCCACACATTATTGCTGTGGTTCGGTGCACTAATTGTGTATCTGCCCATGCCACCATGCATGTGTGTCTATGTGCGGCACATGCCAGTGTGTGTGTGCATACACCCATGCATGTGTGTCTGTGTTTGGGCACGCCAGTGTGTGTGTATGTGCAGGCCCCCATGCATGTGTGTCTATGCATGTATTCCAGCGTGTGTGTCCATGCACACATGCCCGTTCTGTGCCCGTCAGTGCACTACAGTGTATGGTGCCCATCCTATCCAACATTGTTTGCAACACTAACTCGTTACCAGAATGCAGAAGGATCACATTAAAACTAAAGGTTTTATTCATGAAAATATGTCAAAATCATAAGTAAAAAAATAAATTCGAAAAAGACACACGTCTTACATTTCTATTGGAACTGGAAAAAAAACATGAAACAATTGAACGAAAGACGCGAACTGGGTGGAAGTCATGTGAGAAAAGGCCTTTTTCGGTGACATGCTAGAAATGTTAAAAGGTGGAGAGAAAAAAGACTGAGAACTGAAGCGAGCAGCCACTTGTGCATGCTGAGGAGCCGTCAGTCAAGGAACTCTCCCTCTTGTTAGAAAGAATCTGCACCAGGGAAACTGGCTGAAAGCATCTCATTGGGAAACACCGATTTCCTTAGAAAAACATTAGATGTCTGCGCGTTTCACAAGCCATGCAAGTTGCACGCATAATACTTCAAGGAACTCTATACTGCTTGAAATCTATTTTAAATAAGGCACTAAAAGCACATCATTTAAATGAAGTCATCGCATAGCTGGACTTTTAAATGGGGATTTTCTGTAACCGTCCGGGCTCTTGGACACACCAAATAGTAAAATCGGTTCCTGAGCTTCAGATTCTCCATAATGTATACCAAGCAGGTTAATTTACATGCAATGATCTTTAGTGGGGCTGAATTTGCATTTTCCATTGTTCATTCTGAAATCCCGCCTTGATTTTGCTATTCGGTGGGTGGACATGCCCAGCTCTAGTGCCAGGAACCGTGTTAGCTTGGTGCGCTTGGCCAATTTACCAATATTGGATTTCACGCAAAAATACACTCTGGACAAATACAACAGGCCTACTTGGAACCCTGGTGCTAATACCAACTCAGTGTACTCACACCACTGCCAGAGGTGGCAGAGTGAAACAAAGTGAACACTTTGTTTCTTTCCGACAACGAACCATCTCCACAATACACAACTCAGGCTGAGATGCATTTATTTATTTTGATAGTTATTTATAGCGCAAACTTGATCTTTGCGGGTATCAGAGCGCTTCACAAGTATACAGAGAGAAGAGTAACACTAACAATAATAACATATTCAAAAAAAATACAGGATAAAGTAATGCCCTGAAAGGACGGGTATGCTTTACAATGTTCAAAGAGCACAGGAGATAAACCAGTAAAAGCAAAAGTGTCATAGTCAAGAAAAACGGCGTGATGTGCGCATGAGTGATACCCATGTTGTGCAGCAGTTGTGCATCTGGAAATCTTGTAATCTTACCCAGTCCCATTAGAAACACAAGGAGAGAGCGACTGAAAGTTATGCAAGTGCCAGCCTGATAGATCCAGATGGCATGGTAAGCAATGTTCCTCATAGCAGAGGGTACTTGCTGCCCACAGAGACCTCCACGAATCAAATGTATAGAAAGGCAGATTTATGCAGCTGGGTTGGCACTGATTCATAGCCCAGACATTACTTAAACACACTAAGGTCTGGGTTAGTTATGACTGTGATTGGGTGTGGTGCCTTTTCTAAATGATTCCTCTAAGTGAGGAAACACCTTTGATCGCTTCCTTCTGAAAACAAGTGTGATTTTTCTTAGCATGATCCAATAGGTCACTGAATGCGTTTTTTGAGTGAATGTATGTTCTAAGGAAGCGAGGTCCCAATAGCGAATGCGGGGATGTTTGCTTTTCTTCGTGGGAGATTAGGATCTGGAAGCCTTAGCAAAGAGGATCTAGTGAATTTTCCTTTAGAAGATAATCAGACCTTAGCGTTTGCGAATCTCACACACATTTCCGACTTTTTATCAACAGTTACTACATGAGAAGAATGTTGGACAATCCAACCATAGACATTTTAGACCCCAAAAATCAATGGAGCTTTTTAAGGTTCTACGGGACTGGTCATTCTAGTATGGCTTGAATTTATTTGCGGTCAATTTCTATCCCTTTGAGCAAGTTGATGTATTTTAAAATGCTAGTGTGACGGAAAGACCATTTGAGGAGTTATGACAAATATTAGGAGTAGCAAACCTCTTCCCTTCACTGAGACAACCCTCTCGTCCTGTTTTGTATGAAAAATAATAAAAAATAATATAACTTTAGCACGATGTACTTACAGCGATCACCCGGGCTTTGCAGTGTATTACGAATGTCACGCGCATCCAAGAAACCTACAGACTTTTTTCAAAAGAGCAGTGCTAAAACCTGTAAAATGTGTGCAGGTTCAATAGTAATGCGCATTATGAGTGGGAATGACTCAATCAGATCACGCGCACAAGTGAATTTCACCTTTGTACTTAAAACATCTGACGATGCACCTTTTGTTATACAGGGGGCACACAATTGGCAATCATTAAACTACTTGAAATGGAGTCTGCCCAGATGCTCCAGAACCATTCACTGTCTCTTTTTCCTTTGTATATGGGTACATATCTGGTCCCTGCATCAGCATGTCTCTGTGGAGTAATTGGTTTGCACATGTCTGTCATTTATAAACCTAGTCGTCAGTTTGTACACATGCCATCTTTTCTGGTTTGTGACAGTAGTTAATAAGTGGCGTTGGTTGCATGTGGTGGGCAGAGGTACTTGTTTTTGTGCCCAGGACTTATTTTTCAACATCATGTTTTGGCCCAAAGCAAGAGAGATAAAAGGAGGAAGAGAAAAAGAAGAAGGGAAAAAAAAGTTAGTGACAAGGGACAAAGCAGCGATGGCAAACAACCTGCAAGAGCAAAATAAGGAGGCTAGATATGCAGGGTGGTGCAACAAAGAGGCATGAGATGAAATCAAAACTAGGCAGCCTCGGCATTCAGCAACTCCCGCATTCAGCAGTGCTGGTGGCAGGCTGCCAAGAAGACTTTGGGCCACTGCGCTTATTGTTTCTCTCTTTCTCTCTCTTTTTTTTTTTTACAATTTAAGCACTGACTAGTACATGTGTGTACCATACATTTTTCATGGGGTAATGCTTATTTTATTAAGTTGTGCCTACCAGGGAACATGACAAACCTTTTTGCCATTAAGACAGTTCGGAACATCATTGTGAAATGCGCATCAAGTGATGAAAAATGTGATGTGCTCATCTGCACTGATTACAACAGAGGGCGTGTGCACACACTGATAATTAAATGTCTCAAAGCCAAAAGGGGAAATGGGCCACCTACTTACTGCACAGGTGCATGCTGTTTATGATATGACCCCTGGGTGTTGGGGTAGATGCGAGAGAGAAGAGGATCCATTTTTGAACCAAAGCATTTGTTTAGGACATTTAGTAAATTAATTCTGTCTGACTATGAACATGCTCTTCCTTTCCCAAACCAAATCATGCTAATTTTTAGTTAAGCCCATGCTAGCGATTGACAATTTTTTTATTTAACTGACTGGTTGGGATGCTGAGGTTCAGAATGTACTAGATTTGGGAAAAGTGTAGTATTATGGATTACTAACTCCTGGATTCCATGTGCACCACTGTGCTACAGCTAAGAAATATATCATTTTTAAGTTTGGAAGTATTGCTTGAAACCAGGTACCTACTTACAGTCACCCCCTTAGGCCTTGCCAACAAAAGAAACTAGTTGTATAATGATAATTGACACCCCGTGCTGTCACAAAATTGTTTCAAGCCTATATTGAAATTATGTCACATGTTATGCGATGCTTTGTTAGGTTCTGCTAAGCGCATTTGTAGATGCATTCCCATAATTTTCATGGTCCCAAACTACTTACAGAATCTTGGTGCCCCTAGCAGTTTTGTGATTTCGTTGACAGGAACCAACCTGGTCTGTTGAAATGGTGTTGACTGTGCTCTGTAGTGTTCTAGGGGTGAGCTGTGCTGCATACTAGTTGTGCGATATTTAGGGATAAATTACATTGGAGGTGACCCGCTAGATCCAGTTATGGATTTGCATGGAGCATCACGTGAATGGATATTAGTCTTTTTTTTAATTCTGGTTGTGCAATACTTGGCTTCTATTGGTTGTGACGCTTCCATGCATTTACTCTCATTATGTGGGTTTGATTAAATTCCATATGTAGGTGGGTGTGTTGCACTTAAGTTACCTTCTTCAGAATGGTTGATATGTGTATACTGCAGAGGTGGTAAACTCTAGCTTAATTAAAAAGCTTAAAGCCATGTTGTGCTTCTTGTGTGGCACACAAGATGTATTTACTTGTCAATGGTGATTCTTTCTTGGTAATTTATTAGTGAAAGGAACTAATTTTGGACAGTCTGTGAGTCTGTCAGGCTATCTCCATATAACTTTTTTTAAATACATTTGCTTCCCATTATACATCCTCTGCCAGTAGGAAAGCAGTAACTCTCTCCAATGTCCAGCTGCAATGATATTGGTATATCGCAAATCTCAGTTTTATTTAACACCCCCACACAACCCCACTCCCCCCACACACACACTAGTGCTCCCATTTACCACTTCCTACAATGGATTAGTACACATCTCTATAAAGAAAAGCATTGTTTATTAGGACCTTTTCTTTTGTACAATGTCAAATGCAGATGGTAAGTTCCCTAGAATGCTTTCTATGGAGGGGAGGAAGGGGAACAAGGGAATGTTCATGTGAAGAGTTGTGACTGTTTGTGCCTCTTCAGTCAAGGCATGGGAGAGAGTCTTTTCATGTTGACAGTTTGGCTCGACCACCATGCATAAGACCAGATTAGGACCAGCCCTCACTACCAAACCAGCCCATACATGCAGGATTACCACTCATTATCAAAGAACCAAGACACCAGGCCGTTCCTGCGTTAGAGAATTCCCACATTCTCAGGCCGTATTTATTAACCATCATAGACACGACAAAAGAGATAGAACAGAGCAATAAAAGATGGGGAGGACATAATCACATTTGGTAAAACCACAGTATTTACAATCAGTCAATAAAATTCAAGGAATACATTGGAATGAACAATTGAACACATTAAAATAATCCCGCAGCAGAGTTATGTTTGACCACTGCTTATTGGTTCCATTGCCATCATCATGGAAGGGACCATTGGACCTGCTGGTTAGCAGGAGATGAGATTGAATCCTCACTGAAAGTCATCCTTGCTTCATGGGTTATTGGAAACAATGTTATCATTTGGAGGCTTCTGGGATTTTGGATGGTTGGGTGATTCTCACGGTTTCCAATTCCCTTGTGTTACAGGGAAAGCCTAATGTTGTTCCGTGGTCAGAGTACATACATGAGTCTGCCATTGGTTTTCCAAGAGTGCTGTGACTATTGGGTCTTTGAGGTTTTAAGTACTTCCCTGATAGAGATCAAAGAACGGATGAGGATGGTGATGGCAGAGGTCAGTGAAAGGAGTTCTAGATTTACCCACTTGTTATTGCCAATTTTTTTCAGGTGGTGATATTTATAAAGAATTACAAGGTGTTTGTGGAACTTTGTGTTTGGACTGAACTGAACTCACTAGGTGCGCTGGCCGCATCCGTTCTGAAAATCAGGAAGTGAAGGGTCATTTCACATAATATATGCGCTTTTGGAGTAATGTTTTTTTTTTTAATGGCATAAAATGTTTTCAGAGATCAGTTGAATGGCACGATTTTCAGGAGTTCACTACATGGGACCAGGAGCCTCTAGTTCCTCGAAGCCCCAGAACAATTCTGTCACTGAATTCACTGTTCTTACTATGGGAGATTGAAAGTAAACCTTTTTTAACCTTGTGCATGCAAGCTTATAACCTTACAGTGCCAACAGTGCAGTTGTCTGGCAAATGTGATTTGGACCACTGTCTTACAGTAGTGTGCCTTTTTGTTTCACTAGGCAGAGGTAGTGGGTGAACCATATGTTTTCCTTTCTTTTGCTTTGGATTCATTTAACGAGCTTACTCTCTAGGTGGGCTAGATGTCAGCAGTGGTGATTGATGGGTATCCTGAGGCTCAGGAGGGATTGTGTGAAGGTGTTAGAGTGTACTTTCAAGCACTGACGTTTAGGGAGCGCTGGTGTCTCTTCTGGCATTTGCTCGGTCTTGGATCTCATTTCTCTTTAGGAGAGTATGTTAACGGTCATACGATCCTGCTATGGGAGGACCAGGCATTTCTTCATCTGGAATCAGGCTGAACAAGAGGTCTCGGAACAACACTTTTTCTTTAAACGTCTAACTAACTTCCATCATTTGGGTATCGAGAAAGGCTTTTAATTGCAGTCGGGTTTTCATCCACGTTCTTCTTGTGGGATATCACTGTGGGGCTGTTTTTTTCACAAAAAGTTTGGCTCAGTAGAAGTTTGGACTAAGGAATGCATCCGAGCAAAAGCAGTAGGGAGTGGGGATATTTATAATATGTCCACCAACTTCAGCCATCTGCCCTCCCTCAAGCTCTCTGCAGTTTCTCTAAGTAATTAGACTCCTTAGCTAATCTAGGACAAAGTTGCTGCATGAAGTTAATGTATTTAACATTTTTATAATGCACTTACCACGTTACCACGAGGTCTTTAAGAATATTAACGAGAGGAAAACATGTTTCAAATAAATTGCACTAACAAACCCATTAAAACTTCAAATCTTAAAGCTATTGATCAGGAATGACAAGGCAGAAAAGTGTGTCTTGCAGAGCCTTCTGAGTTCTTGTAGTTTCTTATCAAGTAAACTCTTACACAAACTGCATACCCAGAGATAAGGATCATCCTCTGACAAATACACAAGAGCACTCTGTAAGAAGGAGGAGTGCAGTCCTAGTACAATGCTAATGGAAGACGTGAACAATGCATTCTAAGATGTTTTTTGGGTAACACAAGTAGCGCGCCTGCGTATATCCTCACACTCTACGCAGCGCCTCATGATTGTTCACAGCGACGTTTGCTACACCATGTTTGAAGCACATCTTTGATCCTCACACATCTTACCCAACACCTGAAATACAGACCAATGTAGATCCAATACCTTATCAGGGGCAGCTCCTTCGCAATGGCGGAGGAGCGTCACCCCACTGGCTCAGAGCCAGCACCTGAAAAATAAAACAATATATTTTCATCATTTTATTTTTCGGTCGCTGGCTGAGCCAGCATGCAGTAGGGAGTGGTGGGCCGGGGCCATGGGAGGAAAGGGGAGGAGTGCTTGTGCACTTCTAAGTGCACCTGTGTGTTTAGCCGCATGTCTCAGGCCGGCCAAACACACATGCGCACTTAGGTTTCTGTAACCCAGCTGCATTGGACAGCTGGGCTGAAGAAAAGCGCAGACTCCCTGTCCTGAGCGGAGCGTCTTTTTAGCCCACTCAGGCCAATCCCCACGCTGCTCTCATAGTATTAGAGCAGCGTGGGGATTGCACAGGGAGTCTGTGATGTAGTCCCAGTGTCTGCTGGGACAAGGAAGTACCAACACCGAGGCACGACGCGGTATGCGGCCAGCAGCTGCAGGTAAGTTTAACTTTTTAAAAATTGTTATTATTATTAAACTCCCTCTCCCCGCGCTCCCTCTCCCGCTCTTCCCTTCCTGCACACCCTCCCCCTGCCCCCACCACTTCTTGTTTGTGGCGGCCGCCACTGCACCTTATCAACCATACACTTCGAAGGACGCCAAGAGCCCAATGTATGTCAAGCGCTTTGTAGACTTTTAAGGGGTATGAAGCACTACTACATAAATGTAACAGTACTATACAACCCAGCTCAATGTTATTCATTGCTTTGTACAGCTTTAGAGACCCTGCAAGCTTAAACCCTAAAATGTCAAGCAGATAGCTTCACATGCAGTAGTCGGAATAGTCTGTTAGTTTCCATTGGATGCACCCCGTTTGCTATTCTACTCTGTGCTGCTGCAATCTACTGTTTTGTGTGCCAGTCTTTGGATGAAGGGTAGTGCCACAATCCAGCCTCTAAAAGAAACGGCCCGCCCTCCAAGCCACAACATCTACTCCCAGATCCTTTTTGTAACCACTGACTTCCAAGGTTGCATCTTAGTAACTAGACAAGCCCAGCGAAAGGGAAGAAAAGTAAGGTATCATGTTTAATCTCATGTATTTGAATATATTACATTATCATACTGTACAAATGTGCATACTTACAACACTTGCCTTCAGAAAGAGCCATCCTTGCTCCACCCCCCCTATGGCGTGTTCGTGATTTTCTAGGGTGTCAATGCGCCAATTGCCTTGGGCGATCTAGCTTGACTTAAATACATTGCACTCGTCTTCTTGGTAAAATGAAACGAATTTGCCCCATTGGCCAGATTACCAGATCATACTATGACAGTGGGACACCAGGGGCCTTCTGGGGCCCATACATCTGATTCAGACTAAGGGCTTTATTTATATCTCGGCGGACAGGTTACTCTGTCCGCCGAGATAGCCCATCCGACGAAATATAAATCCCATAGGATATAATGGGATTTATATTTCGGCAGACGGGATATCTGTTAGCATTGTGACGGAGTAAGTCATCCGCCGAGTTCTAAATCAGGTCCAAAGTGTACTGACTGAGGGTATGAGGGTTGCAGCAGATTACAGAACATAAGCATGAGACTGGGTTTAGTTTGCCTTGAAAACATGGTCAGTTTTTTGAAGTTTGTGATTTTCTTGTATTAGGTCTTGTCGCAAAGTTTATCTAAAATAGTGTTATATTTACACGCTCATGTCTAAAACCCCACCATCATAATTGTTGAGTATTATAATTTTAAATATTTCAACATATCATTTTTGTTATAGTTTTGCAGTGAGTCCAATCTCTATCTGTCCTCTCCATTGAGAATGATGACCGCAGATTCTAGCCTCTCTGCTCCTCTCCGTAACAACAGAGCTTGGCCTCTCTTCTTTCACCCGTTACAATGGCTGCCAATGGCTGCAGCGTCTGGTCTATCTTCTTCTCCTCTTCACCGGCTGCCAAGCATGGCCTCTAAGCTTTTCGTGTTACACTGACTGCAGAGTCTGCTCCTCACCTTCTGTTACGCTGGTTGATTAGCTCTGTCTTCCAGTTCCTCACCATAGTCCACTGACTTCAGATCTAGAACCTCAGCTCCTCTTTCCAGTTACACTGCTGCTGAGCTTGTCCTCTTACTTCCTCTCTGGGTTACTCTGGCTGCTGTGTCTGGTTTTGTTCTCTATGCTCCTATGACACCGACTGTAGAGGCTTAGCTAGCTGTCTGTCCCCTATATAAGGAGTTCTATAGCTGTACCTTTATGGCCACTGCCCCATATACCATGCAGAGCATGTCAGCTGTCATGGAGCTGCTCTGTGTCACGCAGTTTTGGACTCTTCACATGGCCACCCAGTGAAGAGACATTATCACACAGTGCGCACTAAGGTGAGCTGGACACCCTTACACTGAGTTGGCTTTGGTTCTGACTCGTTTGCGAAGTTGCCGCACTGTAGTAATTCTCTGAGGGTTTTGTAGCTACCCTAGTACATGGGAGATGGCTTCAAGTGCCGTTGTTTTTGCTGTTGAGGAAGGTAGTGGTGGTATCTCTGG
The DNA here is from genome assembly GCA_963921515.1 of Calotriton arnoldi. NCBI lineage: Eukaryota > Metazoa > Chordata > Amphibia > Caudata > Salamandridae > Calotriton > Calotriton arnoldi. Next base: position 3,112,584 of record CAWUFW010000871.1, read on the forward strand.
CACTGTGTTGCTCCAAAGTCCCCTTGCCCTCTCCAGGTCCCTGCCCCTTGAAGGCACTTCATCCTCTTCCTCTGTAGGATCATATGGCGGTCATTACCCCAAAGTTGGCAATGCTTGCAATCAAATGGCATTTTACATTTTACAGAGCCAAACATTGTGTGTGTTGTAAAGGTGTTCAACCTAATAGTGTGTGCAACCCAAGATGCTTCAGTACCAGGGCCGGACTGTTGGACCAGTCCCAGGGGACGGGGGCGGGTACAAGCGTGAAGCTCTGCTGCTTTTGTTACTGGGGGCTGATATTGCAGCACAACTGCAAAACTGGCCCCCACCTCTACAAAACCGGCCCCACCCTTCCAGACCCCCAGGGAAACACCTGATGCTCACTACAGCCAGTCTGGCCCTGTTCAGGACACTTGGAATGGGGTGCAGTGGCAGGGTGGATGAGCTCTAAAAGTGATGCACAAGATAGGGCCCGGTGCATGAAAGGACTTTGTGATTGTAAACCTTGCTATTCAGAAAATCACTGGGTTTGTGACTGCAAAATGCCTTTTTCTAAAGTACAAAACCCATTCTATGAGTTGGAAAAGTTTTCCTGACTCGTAAAATGGATTTTGGGACCAATACCGAATCATAATTTGGAAGCAGTGTAAAAAGAGCTTTCCTTCCAAATTGTGGTTTGGTATGGAATGTATCAGTGGTTTGCTACTGCATTTCCTATTGCAAACCATTGAACGGTTACCGACACTCAGAGGAGGTGGTAACTGATTTACAAAGGGTAAGGGGTTTGGTTGGACCCCTTTCCCTTTGGGAATGGTGTTGGCAGCCTTGGGGAAGTAGGCAGTTGACCACAGGACAACTGTCTGCTTCCCCTGATGATTTTCCAGATGGAAAAGGCTTTTTGCTAACGAAGCATGAAGTATCTTTAAGGAATATGGGCTAATTAAAAAAAATGTTTTCCACTGGGAAATGCAAACATAGAGATTGTGGTCCCTTGCAGTTCACCATGCCCATGTTTGTAGCAAATCACATGGAGGCACAAATTACGACCTATCTATTTAATATTCATTAGGCAAATTGTTCTTCAACCCCCTGTGAATGATGACTTTGTGATGTGACCTACTAATACATTGGTCGCTTAGCAAACTCAGAGTCTGTTTGCAAAAAGTTGGTGCACAATTTGTGATCAGTTTTTGCGAATGGTCTCTTGGGATATCTGACTCTCAGAGGCCAAACTGTGATGAGGTGCATACATGGGTTGCAATGTGTTGTATGGCATAGTGTGCCTCTTTAAGGAGGTAAAATGAATTAACATTAACAGGATGAATAGTGGAGGTTGTAAAGAGCAATGCTTCCATCATGATCTTAGGATGGTAAACATCAATTAGTTGCAGTACTAAGGAAGTGCTCCCAAAATGCTTCTAAGCTTCCAAAAACTATTTCGGTCATCCTGAACTTGAAGTAGTAAACCTAATGTCTATCTTGACTGCCATCGCTCATTTGTGAAGTGACAAGATGGAGGTGCCAGCAGAGTATGTTTGTATACTTTTCACCACAACCCCACAGATTATGTTTCTTTTCCATGCTACGTCATTTCCCATAAAGAGCTGCAGGAAGTTCTAAAAGAGTAAAGCGCTCTCGGACTTGGTGAGTGACCCAGGAAATATTTTGGCCCCATTATGGCCACAGACTTAGTCCAGCCTTTATCGAGTGGTGAGATTTTAGCACCTATCACCTCATCAACGCTCGTACATTACCAGCCCCAGTTGGTCTTACTGAGAAACACCTGTTAAAAAGTGAACACATGCTGCACTTTTTGTACTCCATATTTCATCGAAAGCTTCTGCATTGACGTTGCAATAACCTTTATTGGCCTAATTTGATGGGCATTGCATGTCAGAATGATGCTTATTGAGATGTGGCGTGCTTTCGTGACCTACAGCTGTGGCGATCATGGTGGTATGTTAAATATGTACAAAGCCACCTTTCCAGGGAGGCACAAGTATAGAACAGTCACCGTGATTTTTCCTGTCGCCAACATGCTCATTTTTGTGATTTTAGTCCTTTCTGTTGGCGGCATGGAGGGTGGAATGTATTTATTGCATGATTTTGGGTGGTGGCGTGTTCATGGTGCAAACCTGTCAGCCTTTAGGTTTAATGTGTAATGGTGCTTGTGCCATTCAGGTGAACATACTGTATTTTATACAAAGTATGAGGGGGGCTTTCCTTCAGCCTCCTTCAGCCATTGGCTTCCTTGGCTGTGGAACCTTCAGCCATTGGCATGACACATTGTCATTCACATTTTGGATCAGTCCATGGGAGAATGTTAGGCTAACCGTCTTTCTATTGGCTGTTTGGGTGTATCCTACTTCCTTTGAAATTAATGAGTGACTATTTTACACTTGAAAACACATTTAGAGCCTGATTTAGGCCCACCATCCAGTAGGGAAGCAGAGGACATTACGTCTGACACACTGACAGACTACGCCCGCCATATTGAAGGATCACCTGCGGTGGTGTCTGTGCCTTCACAGGAACTGCTTCCATGTCGACTCCAGTGAAGCAACAGGCAGGTTGATGAGCAGCTGCCATGTTTCAGTTGTCTGCTCACAAAACTTTTTTGTTTTTCAAAACAAACTCCGGAGGAGGGAGTTTGTTTTTGAAAAACAAAATATAAATGACCTTGACACCCTGGGAGGTTTTCTTCAAGGTTGTGGTGGTTATTAGTATTTTTGTTCTGTTTGGGACCGCCAGGTTTTCTTTGAAGGTCCTGATCAGAAAAAACATCATACTTTCCACCCTTTATAGGGAGGGCAGGCTGATGTTTTTACACCGATGGCGCATAGGCTGTGTCTGGCTGTTATTGCTGTTGATGGTTCATCCAACTCAAAATAGATGGATGAACCGACAGTTTGACGGACAGGGTAGTTTGCCACATTTGTGGCAGAGATCCCGGTCCCCCAAAATCATAATCAGCCCTTACATCTTTATCAAATCAATGCATTGTATACAAAAATGAATCCTTTTGTTGTTTTGCACCATGCAGGCATTTTTTGTGCTTTTGTCAGCTCTCAAATGCAAGTTTTGAAACTTATTGGCTTTGCCAGTGCTTGGTTGGTATTGTTGGTGCACCTCATATCTGGCAGATTTACCACATGTGTCTCTGCTGCATATGGGGAAGTACTCCTGTGGGGTAGTGGCACAGAACAATTTATAAACAGATGCAGTAGATGTCAGTGGTAATTCCAGTTCGGCAAAATGGCGGAATGACCACCATGCTGTAAACAAGGGCGTATACTGGTATAGGGCATAGCTGCCAACTGCCCCGTTTTTGCAGGGACAGTCCCGGCAAGTTGGAAACTGTCCTGGGTAATATTGTTGCAGAAACTGTTCCTCTTTATAACACACAGGTACGGAAACAACAACTTTCTATCTGCAGCAGCCCAGTCAAATGTTGACAACTATGGTTATAGGGTCATTGGTCACAGAGTAGGGAACGGGCAGGCTGGGTGTGCCCGCTGGGTCCTAATGCCGCTAAGTATGTTTTAAAGACCAGTGCTTACAAAATGACCGCCTGCCTGTTTTAATGGCTACCTGCCGCTCCTTGTTTTCCCTTTCAACATAAGTGCCCCAAACCACATTCTCAAACGAACCAGACATAAAGCCGTTGTCATTTCAACAATGTCACCGCATAAATGGATTTGGACTAGTTTCCCAGACAGTTCTCCCCAAGACATTCCAGTTGATGCATACTATATTTGTGCAATTTGTCTAGGATGCACGTTGGGGAATATTTAAACAAGGGCTTAGCAGACAGATGTCCAGACATGTGAGACTGCACAATGTATGCAATGGCTACTTAACTATCTCAGCTCTTAATCTCTAACCACTTTGCTATGATAAATGTTAATGGCTGAATTCTACACAGTATTACGTTTAGCATCACTTCTGATCTCCTTTAGCAATGTGTCTGCTGAGGGACTGGCATGGGGGGGGGGGGGGCGATGACCACCTAGGCATCGAAGTCCAAGATAACAGAGGAATTCCTTACATAAGCAGCATCTGCTTCACTGTCACTTGACGATTCATTAAAGTACAAGTCACTTGCACACGCAGCATTTTGCACAAGTGCAAGTTCAAGAGTGAGCAAATTGCAGAAGTCGATTATGCAAAGAGATCTCTGAAGTGCATGTTTATCCTAATGTACTGTGCATTGCTTTGAAGAATTTGAAGAGCGGGAGGTGTAATGTGGCAGAAAGTCACCTTAGACCACATTCGTTTTTGCTCATGTAGTAGGGATATTGAACCTTGTTTTCGCTTCATGGGTGGTGGTGACTTGTGACATGCTCAGTTATTCCCTCTTTCCTTTCTCCAGGTGGATAAAGTTTGAGGAGAAGGTGGAACAAGGCGGAGAGCGATGGAGCAAACCTCACGTTGCCACCCTGTCCTTGCACAGCTTGTTCGAACTCAGGACGTGCATCGAGAAAGGGACGATCCTACTGGACCTGGAGGCCACCACCCTTCCTCAGATAGTTGGTGAGCACATGGCTTTGATGTCGTTTTTCATTATGCACTGTTTTAGGTTAGTTCTTTAACCTCAAAAGAAAGACATTAGCTAAGAGGATGCCAGAGAACATCATGTGGTTAGGCTAAGATAACTCTACCTTGTTATCTGTGGGACCCGGCTCATAGTAGACCACTTGGTGCGATAGGTAACAGTTGAATATTGCTGCCTCAAGAGGGTCCATGCTTTAACAATGGCCCCTAAAATTGCATTGCTTTTAAGGGAGTGGGAGGACCCAACCTAATGAAAGCAGCTTTGGCTCCCTGCCCCAGAGCTGCCTTGACCTTGCGTGACGTGGCACCTGCTCTGGTGGGCCTGTGCTTCGACCTTGGCAGTGACTGGGCGCCTCATGCCTGTGCTTGTTTACCGGCAGCTGTGGGTTTGCTCTGCTTGCTTCCCCCTCTGTGCAGAACCCTTGCTCAGGCTACTCGCCGTCAGCTGCCCTGCTCTGGTGAAGTGGCTTGGATTCCAGCTGTGTGCAGCTCGGCCAGATTGGATGAGTGCTTTATGCACGTGCTGGCACCCAGGTGTTCATGTGCGTTAAACATTAATAAGTAGGTTTTCTGACCAACGTTCCTCAAGCAGTAATGATTGATCTATTAGTCAGCAATCTCAGGTCAACAGTTATTTACCAAACAGTTTTCTCATGAAAAATGTTGTCATTTTGAAGATCTCAGCATTTTGCGATTGCCATTTTTGTTTTAACGAAGTGTGTTAATTAGTTTTAAGACCTGTCTCCACTAGCACTACCATGAGGCAGGTGAGCTCTACAAGCCCTCCTGCGAGAGGCCCAGCAGCTGGGGTTATACATACCATAGTTATTCTGGACACAGGCTGAGGGAAACCCTGCGACCCTTAGAGCCAGTTGATTCAACATACGGAGGAGGCAAGCTAAGCCAACGCTTGTAACTCAAAGACTCCACCCTGTGTACGTGTACGTTAAGGATTGCCACCCGCCAACGCTTACTTGAACGATACACTTCTGGCACTCACTTTTGTTTTTTGTGATTGACTCTGGTGCTCCTGTGCAAACAATGAGAGGGATATATTTCTTCCATTCTTGTTTGTCTACAACTAATTGTTGAATTAATGTAGGTTCATTCCTGTAAAAGGAAAAACAAACGGCAGACCAAGGTCAAGCACATTCAGTCCATGAGTACTGGTAATTCGTACAGTGGTGCAATCGCTTCCCACACCCGCCGTCCAAAGGTGTGATGCAGGGGCCAATTTGAAACAGAAAATGGAAGGTGCACTCGTTTTAAAGTAAAGTCAATCTGCGGCAATAGTATATTCAAAAAGTGTTCTTTTATTCAATCAAGCTTTAAAAACTGGCGCACAACCAACGCGTCTGCTCCCATTTCTTTGCCAGGGGAACTTCATCAGGGCTCCTATATCTCAAGGGTTCTAAGCGCATTGGGTATAAGATGGGCCTCAAAATCCAATATCATCAATGGCCTTTCATATGAAACTATCTTTAGTAACTTCTATGCGGCAAGAAAGAAGACCTCCTCATAGATAAATGTAAACAATTTCTCACAATTCCGAAATTAAACAGACGTGTGAGCTTTTTGTCGATAATAGGACATAATAGTCGTAACTTTATCCACATCAAAAATATATCTGCGGATAGGCGTAGAAGCTAATGATCCGGAAGGTCCTCCATGCATGGCATCGTAATCAGCAGGTTCATTCCTGTAGCTGCTTTTATTGTGGGAAGTTCACGGCTGCACACACACAGCGGGTGATGTCCCAGCAGTGAATTCTTGGCGCTTTGTTTTAGAATGGGGATGCCCCTGACCTTCCTCACCCATCATGGCAGCCAATTCGCTCCACTGTTGACTCCCCCGACCACACCCATCTCTTTAGTCCTTATTTTCTCTGTTGCTTTTTTTTCGTTCTTTGAAGTACTATACTTGAACAAATGTGGTATCATATTCAATATAATCTCTTAAGATAAATCACTAGCCCTTCATTTCGGCAAGTAGATCCCTTAACAGGAGATTGAAACCATTACAACAGCCTTAAAAACCATCAGTTTATGAACCTTAATGCACCAAGCTTCTTACAACCACGGGATTTTATAATTGGACACAAAATGAATAATGCACAATTCTCGAGATGCCTTTCTTGTCCTACCATTTTCTAGCAGCTAGCATCCCTTCACTGATAGGATAGCACCTCTTCTACCTCATCCTCTGAAGGATCTATATTCAGAAAAAATAGAGCTGTACTTCTCAGCCGGCCTATGTTCCTAGAGGATCTCAGAGGCTGAATACCTCTAGAATTGGGTGAGGTAAACACCTTCCCATTTTCTGAAGTTACATTTTAGTCAGCGTACCGCCAACACGGCGGTCTGCTTGATCCTCGTGCCGTATGCCATCTTTTCCCGGATTGAGGCTGATTTGGTGACCCAGTTCCTGTTCCTTTGAAGTGTGCCTTACATGCTTATTTTACAACTCCAATGCCCATTCAATATTCCCTAAGCAACCTCTGCTAGCGAGAAGTATGTCATGGTACGGTCGAGACTTTAATGTTGTGCTTTCTACCTCAATGTAACAGCTGCTAGAGTCGGAAATGAAAAACACAATTTCCAGATCTTTAGGTCTTATCTCCGCCAGTACTGCTAATGAGGTCAACATTTGTAGGAGTGCTTTATCTATATGTGAGAAGGTGCTGAATCTGGGAACAGTGGAGAACCACTTGTGTTTATCCTTGGAGATTGACTTGAGCTTAGAACAGAATGTGGTTCTAATTAGGAAGTGCTCTGTTGGATATTGGTAGTGTTCGTAAACCTTGTATGTACAGGCAATAAGCTAAACCTCGGGTGAGTCCTCTGAGCAGGATGAGATGAGTTCGAGGTAAGGGCGCCTGCAGAATGAGGCTGAAGACTCCAACTCTGAGGCCATCTGGAGACTTCCATAGCTCAGAAGGCCACCACTGATGCAACTGGAACAAAGAAGCATAAAAAAAATATAAGAGTGTCAACGTGGTGCCCACCTCACCCGTACACGAGGTTCAGAAACACCCACTCTGCTACCCACCCATTGGAAGGCAACATTGAGACCTGAGAGGTAAAGGATGATATACCAGCAATAGATCCTTGTCGGAAGGGCACACAATAAGAAGTGATTGATAGACTACACTAGATTCTTGCTTTCAGAAAGACACTGGCGTCCCTTAGTGTGAGTTATGAGTATATTAGAAGCCTTCTGTCCAGGACAGGACTGAGCTTGGAGTACTCACTAACACTGCAGATAAAGTAAAGGGAGCCATTTGCTTCTGCCTGAGGACTAAGAGTTCAAGAGTAGGCTTCTCTTGATCACCCAGACAGTTAATAGAAAGGCCTACAAAGTATGCCTGCCCACTCCACTGAAAAATGTATAGACATGGGAAGGGTGGTTCTCCCAGTAACGGGAGATCCCAATGACGGTGTCGTTGCTGAGTTTGGGCTAGACCCAGGAGCCCATAGGCAACCCTTTGATACCCCGCAAGAGTAAAGTGGTACAGGCTTGAACACTCAACTGAGAATGATTGAGCAGGGAGCATATTCTTTCTCCTGTCTGAGAACAGGATGTATAGACCCAGCGCTGTGATGCTAAGCCTTTGCTTTGTGCATTCCTTGCTGTCCCATGCTTTCCACTGTCTATTTACAGAGAGGGTACATATGCGCCAAAATTGCTCCAGAAGTCCATTGCAGAGGTATTTATTCTAAATGGATACACCTTCAGGTAGTTTAGCAATATTGTAAAAAATTGGGCTATTGGGTGTGGGGGTGGAAGCCCCACACAGGCAACAACCACAATCCTTGTCAGGGTGAACCACTAAAGTCACTAAATTAATCTGTGCTTAACCCTCTGGTAGCTTGGCACAAAGCAGTCAGGTTAAACTTAGAGGCAATGTGTAAAGTATTTATACAGCACACAAACATTAATAAAGTGAAAACACAACACAAGAAAAATCCCAAACCAGTTTATAAAAGTAGAGTACATTTTAATACATAACATGATACCTGAACAACAAAAATCCAATTAGTAGAACCAGAGATATTCAATCTTAAAGTTTTTAGTAAAAATAGCACCTAAAAGCACAAAGTGTAACTCACCATCATCTAGAACAGGGAAAGTCACACGTTCAGGCTGATTGCGGTGGAGCCCAGGTCTGATAGAGGGACAAGGTTAGTCCAGCTGAAAAGTTACCTTCGAAATCAAACGCGAGGAATTCTGTTTGCATTAGAGGAGGTCGTGAGGAGCAGGCTGGGCATCATGGATGATCATCGTTGTATCACAAAAAGCAGGCTGGGCATGGCAGGTGATCGACGCTGTAGTGCAAAATGCTAGTCTAATGTTATGGACGGTCATTGCTTTAGCTTTACGTTGGCAGTTGTCACAGGCTGTCGTTGCTGTAGCGCAAAATACGGGTCTAGCGTTGCCCATTCGCTGCAGACTGTCCCTGTTGGCACAAAGAGCAGGCTTCACTGGTGTTCACTTTGGCAGTCGTCATGGGCAGCAGAGTTTTGGCATGAATGGGTCCATTTACGGTCACGAGGAGCCCGACCTTCAGGATTTCACCTTTTCTCTCAGGAGTAGTACCCTCTGATGCCAGCCAAGGGTCCAGGACCTGGGGATGCACCTTTTGGGGATCATGGACTGACTCCAGTATAGGTTAGCAGGGCTCTGGCAGGTCCAGTTGCAGGTCTAGGTAGGCCCTGTTGCAGCAGATCAGCTGGGCAGTTGCAGGAAGGCATTGGAAGCTTGTTGTGTCCCTGTAGCTCACACAGGTGGTCAGCCAACGGACCCTTGCAGTCACACTGGTTAGCATGGGATGAAGGCAAGCAGGTCTGTCTTCCTTCTCACACAGCAGAGCAGTCCTTCAAGCAGCAGGGCAGTCTTGAGGCAGCAGGGCAGTAATACGTGTATAACTTCCACAGGTCCAGGAGTGTTATGTAGAGTGGCTCTGGGGCATAATATTTACACCTGGTGCCAGCCTTTGTATGGGAGATTCTCTGACCTACCGCCAACACAGGTTCTGGAAAGTTCTTCCCCTTTCCCTGGTCAATCATCCAGATTGTCTGGGGTGGTCAAAGGCAGGGCAGGCCTGGTATCAGGTTCCTTTTTGGGATCAGGAGGCAAAGCCCTTTGAGGTACAAGTGGGACAGGTTACACCTCCTCCCTAGTTAGCCTGCCAGGATGGCTCATCCTGTTCACAACTAATACCCCTTTGTATTACTATCTGGAAGCAATACACAAACCCTAACAGCAGAGCCATTTTAAGTCATGTGACCCAGGAAACTGGCAGAAGCCACAAAAGTCTGGGGCAAGAAAATTGGTTACATTCTAAAGTGTTCTAAAGAATGTGAGTAGGATGATTTGCCAATAAGGGCCGGGGAGCGGGCATCTCTAGGAAATTATATCTGCCCTTCTTTAAGTTCATATGCATTTTGCCTTTTATGCATCCTGGTTTTAGTCTTCACCTAGGTGTGAGGCCTGTCTCAACCTCGTGTGCTTCTGTTAAAGATATTAAACCTTTATTTATGCACAGATCACATCTCTAAGAGGAGTAGCCTAATTCTGATGAGACCCAATGATGTAAATACATCATTCTTAGTAATATCACACCTACTTAATGGCTCTAATGGTTCTGGTGCATATGATTGATGGCTCCACTAGAGCAGTGACCTACCTTTAAAATGGACTGGAACAAATATGTATTTTTTTCCCCAGTTGCTATGCATCGTACAATTCACTGAACCCTGTCAGTTCGGTGACCCAGAGGATGTCTATAATTAAGTAGAAACATGCAAAAACAACAATTAATGGACAGAATGCAGAACAATGTCATACATTCACCCCAGTATAGAGATCTGGGCCTAAATCCATCGTTTCTTTGCTCACCATGCCATTCCAGTTTGAACCCAGCCATATGCAAATCAGTCTTGACCCTGTGCCTCATGGGAACAGTCCAGCCCGAACTGCCAAGCCAGGTCCTCCCTGGACTGGAAACAAGCATCCTAGGACCGGTTTCGGGTTTCACCCTCTTCAGCCAGGATATCTTGATTCCAGTGGCATGGAGAGCACGGGACCCACGTCTGGGCATACCTGTCCCACTCGGGGTGACAAATGCAAAAACAACAATTGATGGACAGAATGCAGAACAATGTCATACATTCACCCCAGTACAGAGATCTGGGCCTAAATCCATCGCTTTTTTGCTCACCATGCCATTCCAGTTTGAACCCAGCCATATGCAAATCAGTCTTGACCCTGGGCCTCATGGGAACAGTCCAGCCCGAACTGCCAAGCCAGGTCCTCCCTGGACTGGAAACAAGCATCCTAGGACCGGCTTCGGGTTTCACCCTCTTCAGCCAGGATATCTTGATTCCAGTGGCATGGAGAGCACGGGACCCACGTCTGGGCATACCTGTCCCACTCGGGGTGACAAATGCAAAAACAACAATTGATGGACAGAATGCAGAACAATGTCATACATTCACCCCAGTACAGAGATCTGGGCCTAAATCCATCGTTTTTTGCTCACCATGCCATTCCAGTTTGAACCCAGCCATATGCAAATCAGTCTTGACCCTGTGCCTCATGGGAACAGTCCAGCTCGAACTGCCAAGCCAGGTCCTCCCTGGACTGGAAACAAGCATCCTAGGACCGGCTTCGGGTTTCACCCCTCTTCAGCCAGGATATCCTGATTCCAGTGGCATGGAGAGCACGGGACTCCACGCCTGGGCATACCCGTCCCACTCGGGTGACAAATGCAAAAACAACAATTGATGGACAGAATGCAGAACAATGTCATACATTCACCCCAGTACAGAGATCTGGCCTAAATCCATCGTTTTTGCTCACCATGCCATTCCAGTTTGAACTCAGCCATATGCAAATCAGTATTGACCCTGTGCCTCATGGGAACAGTCCAGCCCGAACTGCCAAGCCAGGTCCTCCCTGGACTGGAAACAAGCATCCTAGGACCGGTTTCGGGGTTTCCCAGGATGCTTGTTTCTGGTCCAGGGAGGACCTGGCCTGGCAGTTCGGTCTGGACTGTTCCCATGGGGCACAGGGTCAAGACTGATTTGCATATGGCTGGGTCCAAACTGGGGTGGCGAGTGGGCAAAAGAACGATGGATTTAACCCAGATCTTTTGACTGGGGAGAATGTTTGCATTGTCAGCATTCCGTCCATCATTTGTTTGCTGTAACACTTTTCGCCCTAAGTGGGATGGGTATGCCCAGACGTGGGTCCCTTGCTCACTGTGCCACTGAATTGAAGCTAGCCTGGCTGAAGAAGGGTGACATACCCTGAAACCGGTCCCAGGATGCTTGTTTCCGGTGTAGGGAGGACCTGGCCTGGCAGTTCGGTCTGGACTGTTCCCATGGGGCACAGGGTCAAGACTGGTTTGCATATGGCTGGGTCCAAACTGGAGTGGAGTAGTGGGCAAAAGAACAATGGATTTAACCCAGATCTTTTGACTGGGGGAGAATGTTTGCATTGTCAGCATTCCGTCCATCATTTGTTTGCTGTAACACTTTTCGCCCTATGTGAGATGGGTATGCCCAGACGTGGGTCCCTTGCTCACTGTGCCACTGGATTCAAGCTAGCCTGGCTGAAGAAGGGTGACATACCCTGAAACCGGTCCCAGGATGCTTGTTTCCGGTCCAGGGAGGACCTGGCCTGGCAGTTCGGTCTGGACTGTTCCCATGGGGCACAGGGTCAAGACTGATTTGCATATGGCTGGGTCCAAACTGGGGTGGCGTAGTGGGCAAAAGAACGATGGATTTAACCCAGATCTTTTGACTGGGGGAGAATGTTTGCATTGTCAGCATTCCGTCCATCATTTGTTTGCTGTAACACTTTTTGCCCTAAGTGGGATGGGTATGCCCAGACGTAAGTCCCTTGCTCACTGTGCCACTGGATTCAAGCTAGCCTGGCTGAAGAAGGGTGACATACCCTGAAACCGGTCCCAGGATGCTTGTTTCCGGCCCAGGGAGGCCCTGGCCTGGCAGTTCGGTCTGGACTGTTCCCATGGGGCACAGGGTCAAGACTGATTGGCATATGGCTGGGTCCAAACTGGGGTGGCGTAGTGGGCAAAAGAACAATGGATTTAACCCAGATCTTTTGACTGGGGGAGAATGTTTGCATTGTCAGCATTCCGTCCATCATTTGTTTACTGTAACACTTTTCCCCCTAAGTGGGATGGGTATGCCCAGATGTGGGTCCCTTGCTCACTGTGCCACTGGATTCAAGCTAGCCTGGCTGAAGAAGGGTGACATACCCTGAAACCGGTCCCAGGATGCTTGTTTCCGGTCCAAGGAGGACCTGGCCTGGCAGTTCGGTTTGGACTGTTCCCATGGGGCACAGGGTCAAGACTGATTTGCATATGGCTGGGCCCAAACTGGGGTGGCGTAGTGGGCAAAAGAACGATGGATTTAACCCAGATCTTTTGACTGGGGGAGAATGTTTGCATTGTCAGCATTCCGTCCATCATTTGTTTGCTGTAACACTTTAATTAAGTAGGCCAGGTGGCAACTTATGTCAAAGTATACATTAATATCTTCCAGGTGGTAGTGGATATATTTATGAAATTTGAAAGCCATGTATGGTAGTTTTTTCTCTAGCCCAAGCCATTGCTGGGATAACAACAGTGTTGGTGCTTGTCCCTACCTTGAACCCTAGGTACTCGGTCTGCGAATAAAAGTGGGGCTCATAATCCTTTTACTCTGCAGGTAGATGTAGACTAGCAGTCAAGGTCTACTGCAAGCGGTGTGGTGTAGGGCGAATGTAGCTATAGTACAAAACAATTATCACAATAGTATTTGTGTTGAAACTAACACTTTTGACGTTCAGGTTAAAGAGTTTGTAGGATTCTTATCTAGAATCTAGTCAGCCCCAACCAGTGTGGAATTTTACATGATGGGTCCTGCAAAGAATGAGCTACTAGACATGATTTGACTTCTAAGGAATGTTGTGTACTTTCTGTGAGCCAGTTCAAGGGCATTCTGTGTAATGTAACACGTGTAATTGTAAAGTGTAAGTTCACTCTATTTGACTGGATAACAGGTGTTTATTGTTACCATTACCCAACTCAGTGGTACTCATTTAGCTGGCTCAGAAGGAATAACGACTGAGTGGGCTTGTCAGGATTTGAATCTGTCACCATGAGATCAAAAAGAGGTTGCTAGAGTGGATGCATTTGACAACTGAGGCACCAGGCCGAGCTCCCTCGAAACCATCCCACCATATCTTTTCAAGTTGAAGTGCAAGAGGAATATGAACAAAACACAGAGGATCTCATTCCAACAACAAGAACATTCTGCCATTTTGAAATTCAAAGGGTAGGCTATCATTGCGCTTTATATAAGTACTGGCTCATACTGAATGCAAGCTGGTTACATAAGCACTTTTTCAACTAGGATCACATAAGATCAAAACAAACTGCATAAGAGCAGTTAACCTTATAAAGGTTACAATGAAAATCCACAATAAAAGCTTCATAACATAAACAATGTATTGAGGCAACTGTAGTGTGTACCCAGTTATTTATTTTCATGTGAGGCATCCTTCTACATCAAAGATGGCCGCCCATGTCTCTGATGAGCATTCAAGAGGATGTAAATGTTTCATAGCCTGGCCTGCTCCCTGTGCTGTCCAGACTCTTCCCTGGGGTTAACCGATAAAATGGTTGCTGCCATGTGGAAAGATGTATAGCCCCATCTATAGGTTGGACTGGGTCAATGGCTGTATAGGATGTCTGGTTTGGTGGGGTCTTCTTATCCATTGTGCATTCAGCCCCATGTCCCCAATTCATGAAAACTAGACACTCTCCATTGAGATCCCCTGGGCTCCTTCCTGTAACCACTGGGGCTTTAGGAGGCATCAGACCAGTGACTGAGGACCAGTCCAACTGTCAGATGGTCAAACAAAAGCCATAGATTCCAATCATGATGGATGTCCAAGCATTTCTGGGGGCCACAAAAGTCTCTGCTGCCCTGAGGATGCAACTGAAGGCAAGAAAACAAACATACCCAAAATTGACCTGCTCACCGGCTATGACCCTCTTGGGCGCTTTTGGATAACTAATTTTGTCTTTCTGGAGACAAGGACATTATTGCCCTCACCTGGTCTAGTGTATCCTTTCCTATAACATAGTGTATCATGTTAGGAGTCAGAAAAAGGTTTGGTGAAAAACCATTAGTTACATTTTCAGCAAAGTGTGGGAAAAGATAGTTTCCTGTCCCTTCCAAACCTCATCCCATTTTGAGCATTTTTCTTCTGATTGGTGCCATGATAGGTCCCTTGCTTCAACTTGTTTAACACTTACCCACAGAAATTTCTCACACGGGGGCAACACATTTTGAGTAATTTAAAGATCAAATGGAGGTGTAAGTGACATTTGCGTTCTTCCTTACACCAAGATTCATCAGCTCATAGCGACCTTTAGTAAGAACACATTCCTGTGGTGTCAAATTTGATCTGACTGACTTCGCCTCTCTTCTGGTCAGCACTAGAGTGTCATAAAGAGAAAGCTTCATGCTAGAAGAGTCTTAGGCATTTGCAGCAGTAAAACAATGCCACCAAAACAGTTGTTGGTTGAGCTTGCAGATAGAGAGAGACCAAACTCAAAATAATCAAATAGGGATCTTTCGCAAAAGGGATAGCTCAGTGTATCAGGAAGTGTTGCACTTCAAAAAATGTGTTTGTGCTGGTGGATCTGAGCCTGCAAGGGACATCCTACTACATTCTTGTGTTGGCTGGCTACCACCCACAAGCCCCCACGAGTGTCGTAGAAGGAATGCCCGATAGCGCAGGAGATCTAACTTGCTCTACCACAAGTTGGGTCCAGGCAGAGGTGGCTAGCTATGAAGATCTGTCCCAGGTGCTACCTGATCTGATAATGTTTTTGTGTAATACTTCATGGTGTAGCTTTTTTGCTACTAACTGGACTAAAATCAGAGTTGTTGTCATTAGGACTAAAAGATGTGAACCAATCGCACTTACCAGGTGCGCAATTGTGCGGAATTGCCAAAGGAGCCACCATGGTTTAAGCAAAATCTCCCCTTGTGATTCTTGGTGATTTGTGTTTACCTCTCTTGTCTGTGTGAGGCATTTATGGGCGTGAGAAGTAAACAATGGAAAATCAGTCTGTCCTGGACCTCCAGCCCAGGCAGCTCCTGCTGGGATTCGAGCAGGGATATTCCTGCTCTTTCTCAAAAACATGTCCCCATAAACCGGTCAGTGGATGTAACTCAAAGGCTACTTGTTGGAGGTTTTCAGTATTTTTGTCATCTAACTGTATGTTGTTCTTAGAATTTGTTCTTCTCCCTTAGTGACCGATTGGCATCCTAAGCATATATACATTTTAACAGTAAAGTCTCTTGTTTCAATTGTATTAATTATTTATATTTTTAAACATTTTGTAGATGAAGGTTCGACGGTCTGGGGGTCAAATCTATGCTGGTTTATTTATTCCTATTTTCTTCATCAGTCAGGCCCTGACTTCTAAACGTGTTTCCAAAACTCAGTGCTTCTGGTCAAAGCTTGAGTGCATCTGACTTCTGAAATGGATCATTTTTTTGGTTTAGATCAATCACTAGTGATCATCACAATGACAAAATGAGATTTCAGGGAAAATGTTGTATAATAATTATTGCATACAGTCTTTTTACTGATGAAATGCCAAAAAGAAATATAGTTTTCAAGGTGAAATAACGAGATAAAACTAGTTCAGAACATTTACTCGCTGTCCCTTGGATCGGCTAGACCACATGGACATATCACTCGCAGGCCCTGTTATTTACAATGTTTGGATGGCAATGCAATCCTGCTTCACCTCATATGCATTCATCCATGCTTTCGTTCATGCTTCTATCCTTTGGTAGAAAACAACACCAATCTTACAAGCCCTAAGGCTATGTTTAGTGTTCAATGGTACCTGAACATCCTCCGACCTTTGGAAAAAACTCTATTTATGAAGTAGAATCCATGAATTTCCTCCATCATAGGGATACTATATTGGACAAAATCAAGCCGATGGATTCTCCTCTGTTACATATAGTTTCTTCCAGAAATCGAAGGAGTTTTCGTTACCACTAAACTCTAAATCATGCCTTGTGAGACAATTGAGGTGCGCCATGATCTATAGAAATGAAATGTCTTATCATTATGATTATTACAAGCAAGGTTTTTTATTTTTATAAAAGAGATTGTGTGAGGTAAGTCTCACATTTTTTAAAATACTCAGCAATGATCTGTGGGAGGGTCTGATTGTATACGAATATATCCACTCTTCAAAACTGGAACACTAGGCGTTGAAACCGCAGCTCTGAACTATTCTCATTGCAAAAGGCAACTCATCTGTGATTTTGTCTTGTGTAACAGAGATCGTTATTGACAACCAGATCGAGCTAGGCTTGCTGAAATCGGACATGAAGGAGAAGGTGACATATACTCTGCTGAGGAAGCACCGGCACCAAACCAAGAAATCCAATCTGCGTTCCTTGGCCGACATCGGCAAGACTGTCTCCAGCGCAAGTAGGATGTTAACCACCCCCGAAAATGGTAATGCAGGCATCTGCTGTCTGTGGCATTTCCTTTTGCCTCTGCTCTAGCATTTTCTTTCACTGTCTTTGTCGCTTCCAATGTCCATCTCCATCTCATGGCAGAACGTTAAGATTGTTACTGGTGGACGGGACTGTCACCCTATGCCTTTACTTCTAACCTACGAACTCTTTAGGACTCTGTAGAACAACATCCATTGCACCTGAGCTGGACACCTCAGAGCAGCCTCAAAGACTGAAGTACTGTCTGATGGTAGGACAGCTTAGTAACAGCATGGATAATTTACTTCTCTATGTTGAAATGCGTCCCATACTCGGATTTAAACCCATACATTTTAATTCATATACAATAAACTCTACCCAGTTATGCGCAAAAAGGGCAGCACCCTGCCCACCCACTAGTTCATTATTAACTCACAAACTTCTAAATATTCATGTGCTGAAACCACATGTGGTTATTGTATTGCTTGGAATATCTAAATCTCTAGAATATTTGTTCAATGGAACAGCACAACAATGTTTTTCTGCACACCCCCAGTTGTGTGTGGGAAATCCCCCTTACCACTTTTCACAAATTAAGAGTATTCTGCAGATTTGTCCATGAACCTTTAAATTATCCATGAATCCAATAATATTGTCTTTATCTACCCTGATCTAAGTCTCCAATCATCAAATGGACAGTTTTGCAGACTACTCCTAATGTTTCCTAAGAGATAAATGGGATTTTCTGAAACCCTTGGAGGTGTGGGAGTAACATTTTTGTACTTCAGCCAGCCACTTGATTCTTACCCTCTCAAAAATGGATTATACCAGCATCAACCAGTAAGTAGGTGACATCAATTCAGATATGTCTGCTAATCCCCTGCTTCAAGGATTATGATTTCCAAATTGTACTGGGCCTGATCGACAAAGCCTTTGTTTAAAATAACCTTCTAAGTTATAAATTACATTTAAAATCTTACAAAGATGGATTTGGAACTTGAATTCCCAAATCATGATTTGGCCCCATGTTCTTAAAGTGTAAGAAGAAGGCTCTACTTAATGGAAAAATGTTTTCGATGTAGGAGGAAAAGAGGACAATGTGTGCTACATGAGAAAATGTGCATTTTTGACATACTAACTCACTTTTTACCATGCTTACTCCAATGTACTGTCTGAATTGCAATCTACTGGACTGATTGTCCTCCCAAACCTCACCTGGATGGGCCCGCAATTTAATGTTGCACCATTACATGACTCTAGCTTGCCCTTTTTACACTAGCCTGTCCCTCTGACAGCCTGTGTGCAATCTGCAGACCAGCAGGCTCTATACTCTTACAACTATCTTAGGGGTTAATCTAGTTGTGTTGCAATTCAATTTGTATTAATTTGAAATATGAGTAACAGATGATGGCAATGGCCGCAGAAACCGCATTGTAGGTGAGTAGAATTATGCCTGGAAATCTAAGGTTGCCCAAAGCTTATCCCTGGGGATTCTCTGAATCACACAAAATTCGGAAACCTGAGGTGGAACTCTATGATGCAGAGAGTTCCACATTTATTTAAGAATCCTACCCTGTTTGAGGATTGTCTGAAACTTATGAAATATCACTAGAGGGATTCCTTTGGTTCTAATTTTTCTGTTCTGCATTTTCCCCACTTTTTACACACTAAGGGCCCCATATGCAAAATGTACTCTACATGATTAATTAATTAGCAAATGTGTATTTGCATGTCTCTTTACCCAGATGGAAACAATTTTTCTCCGTGGGCAAATATTTTCTGGTGCTACCTACTTGAAATATGAGGGTTATTACCCTGAAAAGACATTTACTCTTGCCTTTCACAAGAACACATTTTGCATGAGTGTCTGGGGTAAGGACTTTTTTACCGAATATTTATGATATTCACATACATTTCTGTGTGTTCACCACCTTTTGAAGCTGTCCCTTGCCTGGAACACCCTCATCTCGCTCCATCCCAAAATTCACTATGGAGCACGGCAAAAGTGCAATATATAATAATAGAATCCCACAACCTCTCATTCTGAGAAATTTACTATGACGCCAGACCTTTTTGGGCCACCTAAGCAACACTTTGGTGCACACAAATGTTGGGAACCAGGTCAGGAGTGTTGAGTGTACACCAGACCAATCACACATACACAGACACACAAAATCTATATTATTGGTATTGAGCCTGACATTATAGTCCCTGAATGTTGACATATACAATTGTATTTGTATTTGTTTTTTAGTGTTCTTTAATTGTGGGCAGCACTTATTTGTGGCGTGAGGAGTTGTGTATTGGTGTTACTCAATCGTTTGCAGATCTCAAGTGTTCATGTGAGACACGCCCATGGCCTTTGCACCGAAGAGTATCACACATCGTTTCTTAGAAGTCTCTTTATGGTAGCACTGTAAAAACTGTTTAGGAAAGCAGGCATTCCCAGGAACAGATTGGCCTGTCCCAGGAGAAGATGTGTCGCTTGTTGTGTCATTCATCTTCTGAGAACAGCTGTGCTGTAGCTAATGATTGTCCAAAATTCACAGGAGAGCGTTGCTCTTATTTTTGTAACATCTTTTATGGAAAAGGGATGGTAACCGTATTTGGAATGCACTGTAAAGGAAGTACTGCAAATGAAAGGTGCAAAAGAGACTGAGATCTGTGGGGCTGACCAGTGAAAAATATCACACTAGAGTTCATAATCTCCCCCCTCGGTCAAGAATATGCCAATGCTTTTGTTGTACATTTTGCCTTCCAAAATCTTGCATTCCCTCTGTGTAAGTAACTGTTTGAGGCAATTTCACAAGTAGAATTATTATGTGAAATTTCCCTTAAAACAGGTATCTGTCATGATTTGCAGTAAATGTCATTGTAATGGAAGGTTTCCTACAGATTGTAAATCCTTGTATGGTTTATCCGTGATTGTAGGGAATGTGTGACACCACTGAGCTGTTTCACAAATTGATTGACTCACACATGTTGTGTGCTGATGAGGCTGATTGTGGTTAGGCCCTCCTCACCATGTGAGCCTTTCCTATTATTGGTGGGAGCCGGTTTTCAAAAGAGTGAAATCCTATGGATGGAGTTGATCTTCCGTTCAACATGCGTGCTTTACGTGCATTCGTAGGACAGTGGAGTGACATAGTATGGACCAATAACCAATGAAATAGGTGTCCTCAATTTGATAGGGATGAATGACAATGTGATGGGAAGGTCACATGAAAGATGTGCATATATGATAAGTGAAAGTGCGGCGGAGAATGTACACAGCAATATAGTAAATCATTGA
Source organism: Calotriton arnoldi (assembly GCA_963921515.1). Taxonomy (NCBI): domain Eukaryota; kingdom Metazoa; phylum Chordata; class Amphibia; order Caudata; family Salamandridae; genus Calotriton; species Calotriton arnoldi. The sequence continues at coordinate 3,132,978 of CAWUFW010000871.1, forward strand.
AGTATAAGTATATGGGGAGAGGAGTTGGCCTAACGCTAGGGCGGTCGACCTCGAATCTGGGGAACTGGGCTCGAGTCTCGGCAATGACGCCGAACATCCTGTGATTCTGGGCAAATCACTTAATCTCCCTGTGCCTAACAAAACAAGCATTGGCATAGCCAATAGGTCTCGCTTTTGGGACCTTATAAGTATTTAGTTATGCAGCACAATATCCTTGGTGCAACAACATCAACTGTTGCATAGCTAAACACTTATAAGGTCCCAAAGGCGAGACCTATTGGCTATGCCAATGCTTGTTGTTCTAAGGGGGGGGGTGCAAGAAAAGGACGTGAGGGGGGTGGGAGAGACTGCAACAACGAAGCGGTACGGAGTGGGAGGGACAGGGCAAACAACAAGGATACGAGAGGGGGTGGGAGGAATAGAGAGGACCTGCAAATACATGCAGTCTTAAGGAGTGCTTGATTAAAAGTAAAACAACTACCTGTACAAGCGGCGGCCAGTGGAAAGAAAGTGGCCGCAGAGACAGGAAACTGTAATTGGCCCAAGCTCCATGGACGACGGAAGAATCGAAGAGAAAGTGGAAGCAGCAGGAGGCTCTGACCAATGAGAAGCAAGGAAATGAGAGCGACATGGGAGCCAACTAACGGTAAATATGGGGTGGCCTCTAAAGCTGTTTTAAGCTTTTTTACTTACAATAACTTTCGCTGACAGCGCATGGGCGCTGTAGGTGAAACCTAAAAATGGCCTCCCAGCAGCATGTCCAGTGTGTGGAGGGTGACCCAAAGCCCCTCGGTGTATGTATTTTTGAATTATGTTTTTTTCTTACATGAGGCTAGCGAGAGAGCTGAAGCCAGACCCAAGAGCGTATTTTGAGGGATGTGTTTTGCCTTCCTGCCAATATTGGTGGGAAATGTGTTCAGAAGTTTGTTCTGTAGCACCGGATAAAAAAATATCTGAATTTTGTATGCACACTTCCAAAAGTGGTTTTCTTTAATAACTTTTATAACTATTGAGCAAACTGCACCAAATCTGAAGCATAGAACTAAAACTAACTAGGCTGAATCTGCACCATAGTTGGTGCAGATCCATCAAACTGGGCTAATGGGATTAGTGAATCAAAAACTTCCACTTTTATGCCCAAACACGGGGTGAGGAGGGGTGTGTGTCTACGTACACATCTCACTGTGGAATTAAAGTCTCTTTAACCTTTGTCTACCCCTACAGCAGCTCTCCAATACCTTCCTGGTGAATGTGCTCCCCACCCAGGGCTGTGGCCTAAGGGGGTGGGTCTAGAGCGGCCAGGCACCCCCATAATAATGCTTTCCCACCTCTCCCCCCAGATATAACTGGCAGCAGGAAGTGCTCAGGGGTCAAGATCAAGACATAAATTCCAGTACAAAACCTCAGCTAATATTAATACTTCTTCACCTGAGAATATATTCAGCATGCAAGTTGAATTTAAATACATGCATTGCACTGTGAAGTAATTTTCAAACCCTTTCCTTAATTTTCAAATGATAAGTGACATGTCTCCGGCATGGTCATCTATAAAAATGAGTGTCAAAGAGGCGATAATCATAATGCTGCACGATTTAATGTAATGTATGCATTAGTGAAATGCATATTTTGCTTGTCAACTCTCCCTTGTTTGAAGTGAATCTCTCTCTCTAGAAAAAACAATGGTACAAATTTACTAAGACTTTGCAGAGCCACAAAGTCATGCAAAGTGGTGCAAAGTCTGGGAAATGGATTTACTTCTCAGCACAAGAGGTATTTTGCACTGGAAAGGTCCCCCTTTCTTGGTGAAAATTGCGTTTGTACTGGCTTCCATCACTTTGCATCAAGGTGGCAATACATGAGTGGTAACTGGAAATTACCGCGCAAGCACCCATGTTTTTAACGCAAATCCTGATCTACTAAAATAGCCAGACTGGATTTTACATCTAAAAATACCACCTCCTTGAAGGAGGCCCAAAGTTGATGAAATGTTTTTATTTCCACTAACATTTCTACTAACATTTCACGCATTGCTTGTGTGCTACACTGTACAGCACACATTCAAGGTGTGGAATGTGATAACAATTGCCTAGACGTAGGTTTCTGTATTGGAAGGGAATATTCCAGTACAGTACAATATTCCAGTACAATACCTATTCTAGACATCATAACCACACACCCCTTTGCTCCATGGTGCTAGGGTGTGTGCATGCTGCTAGGCAGCCAGTGTGTGCGCCAGTTCAGGCGAAGAGAGCAACAGCAGGTAATTTTTAGTAAATATGGCTATGCGCTGCTTTCTCACCAATGCGCAATGCAGTGAAGCAACTTTGTACCCCATTATTTCCCAACTCTTCAAATTATCCTTCCTAAAATACTCATTACTTCTGGTACATTTTTAGATCATGAGAACACCCAATCTTTATCCTAAGCCCCCCAGTGCTCAAGCATCCTCTTGGTGCTTCGAAGTGCTCTGAGGATAGAATAAGTAGTTTATAAGCAAACAATGTCATCATGTGGGACCCTCGTGCTGGTAGACTGACACAGGGGACAGAAGACACTTAAAAACTCTGTCAAAGGGATACTACCACTGGGTCACGGACACTAGAACAATGACACAGGGACACCAACATTGGCATCGGGATTTTGACGTGGGGAAAATGAAATTGGAACATTGATACAGCCACAAAGATTGACATTAGAACATTGGCAGAGGGGTGCTAACCCTGACACTGGAATACTGACATAGGGGCACCAGCAATCACATGGCAACTCTGACAAATGGACACAGACACGGGGGCACTGGCAAGGGGATATTAATTTGGAAACACTGATAATGGAATGCTGAAAGGGAGCACAAACTTTAATGCTCGGATATGGAAAGGGGAAGTGACACAGAGATTGAATCAGGGACACAAGGATACTCGTTTTAATGTACTTATGATTGGACACAATACCAGGGCAGTGAAATGGCACAGGGACATTAAGACAGGTGCACTGACTGGAAGGGCACAACACTGGGTCCTGATGTGTTTGTTGACATGGGTCACTAACACTGGGATACTGACACAAGGACACTGGCATGGAGACAGTGAGATTGGGACACAAGGATTGATACTGACACAGGGAGGCAGGGGAGCGCAGGAGGTGGGTAGTGCGGGCAGTTTTTAAAAATAAAAAAATATCCCCGACGTGCTGAACGCTTTCTGCGCATGGTAGCACCGGGCAGGCAAAAACATGACAGAGAAGGTGTCAGAAAGCCCGCCATACATAGGATGAGCCTCCCGATGCCATGTCCGACTCGGAGCGTCAGCACTGAGTTTGTTTGCAACATCACAGCTGGGTGAGGTCGGTCTATCAGAAACACAGCAGTTCCCCTGCTTTAAATGAGGCGGAGAACTGTGAGGTGGGCAGACAAAAAATCTGTTATGTTTTTTACCTATGTCCTTTTACCGCCCAGCTCTCTAGCAGAGGATGTGGTTTAACGGCAAGAGCGGCCAACAAGGTTTGAGTTTGGCGGGAGGCTCAAGTATCCTGTGCAAATCACTTAATCTCCCCGTGCCTAAAAAAAGCATCTGTCTGTAATGCAACTGGTGCTCATGTAAAGCGCTCTGATACCTTCGGGTCGAGTTCGCGCTATATAAAATTGCAACAAAAAAAGAAAAGAAAAGCTGATCTATTTGCGCAATTTAAAAAAAGAAGCCCCAGCTCCAAAATAAGTTAGAGTTGTCAAAAGAGGCGGGAACATGGTCAAATCATCCGAGGGTCTGGCATCGGTTCAGTGTCGGCTGGGACCACTGCACCACAATAAAAAGTTTAGAGCGACAGATCCCGACGCTCCTTAGCTCTTGACCGCACCAAAAAGCGCAACAAGAATGCCAGAACTTGCAATGTCCCAAAATACTGGAAAATTGAAACAAACGCTGGCGGTGGTGTCGAGGGCGGATGATGTCGAACGCCTACGCGCGAGTTACTCTGCCCTTCACCCACAGAGCAGGCAGGGACACGGCTTGACACAACCCCTCACCCCTGCACGCCGCCTCTCCCCCCAGGGCCGGCCGCGAGAGGAGGGGCAGCCCCTGGAGCCGTGTATAAAGTTCTCAAGCCGCACTGCTCTCCCCAGAAGTTTGGGGCTTGGAGAGAAACTTGGCCAGCAGTAACCCCGGCTCTCGGAGCACATTCCATCCCAAGGGAGCGGGAAAACCAGGAGGCTGACAGCAGCGGCAAGAAAAAGCACGCGAGTGGTGCGCGCGCGCGCACCACAACATCTGTTTTGAATTATCGCGCACGCGTCTGGGCACGATAATTCAAAACAGATGGTGCCTGTGCGGGTAACCGCAAGCAATAGGCCACACACGCACGAGCGTGTGGTCAGCTTTTTGAAGCCCCCTTACAATAAGTCTCGCAGAGCAGCGCATGCGCGCTGCTAGGCGAGACCTAAAAATAAATGTGTCCTCATGTAATGCAACTGGTGCTATGTAAAGCGCTCTGATACCCGATACCTTCCGGTCAAGTTCACGCTATATAAAACTCAGGGGCGTAACACAGGCCCCCGCATCCCCCGCGGTGCGGGGGGGCCCACAGCTGCAGGGGACCCCCTCAGCACAGTACTCAGGCCTGAGCGCTCCGGATTAAAACCGGAGCGGTGGGCCCTGCATGTACATTGCAGGGGGGGCCCTTTAAACTTTCGTTACGCCACTGATAAAACTCCGTAAAAAAAAAAAAAAGTAATGGCTACATACTCCTTCTGATTCAAAGTAGGAGAGAGACACAAGAAGAAAAGTGGTGACGAAATTAAAGAGCTTCGAAGCTGGAAGTCAACCGACAGTCTTGTCACATTTATGATACCACAAAACATTCTGGACGTTGAAGGCACTGTTCCAGCTACTACGCTCAGATACTTTCCTGTTTGATGACATGGTTATACACAGGGACTGTTTCTCTGAATGAAGGGGATGGGCTTGCTTGTCATTACTTGTCTATAGTAGGAGTTGTAGGGCCACATTTCAGAAACTGTGCACAGATGCATAACAAAGTGCAAATCTATTTTGCAACGACATGGAAAAAAACTGACTGTTGAACCATTGCTAAGCTCAAGTCATTTTTTTGTGCATAAAATAATTGATGAAGATTTAATAATTACATCTTAGTCCAGAAATAGCATCTTTTTGATAATAAAATTTAGCTAACAGATTTTGCACTGATTTTGCCTCAAAGCTAGTTGCTTCATTCATATTTGAAAAGCAGAAGAAATGTAGGTCTTCAATGTCCTTTATGATGAAAAAGCATCAAATCTGCCTGGTACATGCTTTGGCCTAGTGTAAATAGAGGTTGTATCTCTCATTGTTGCACAAGCCACAAAAATGGTGCTGATTGATTTGCTCTGTTTGTATGCACATTGCAAAGGTTCTGTAGTGGGACCCGCTTACCTGCATTTTAGCACTCTCTAATGCACTACCTCTATAGATGACCGCTAAGAAATGCCTCTGCCATGAATAAAACAGGAAGAGCAGCTTAGGACAGAGACCTATTATTTTTATTAACCAGTGATGATGTTTCCTATTTCTTAGTTCTTTCAGCAGCTCTTTTCAGCAGTTCTTTTCAGCAGCTCTTTTGCTTACACAGGAAGCAGCATCTGATAGGTCTCTGTGGCCCAGACATGCGCCCTTCGTGAGCCGCAGAATGATTGAGGGCATAATAAGAATTATTTTTATTTGATCTGCTGTAATTGGCGAAGGGTGCTGTTTCTGCGGCCACTGCCATCATCTGTTACTCATATTTCAAATTAATACAAATTGAATTGCAACACAACTAGATTAACCCCTACAATAGTTGAAAGAGTGTATAGCCTGCTGGTCTGCAGATTGCACACAGGCTGTCAGAGGGACAGGCTAGTGTAAAAAGGGCAAGCTAGAGTCATGTAAAGGTGCAACATTAAACAGTGCCCCATCCAGGTGAGGTTTGGGAGGAGTTGGTGTCTGGGGTATTTATGTTTTCATTACTGATTAATTATTAATTATTCTCATTCTTGGTATGAACATTTTAGCGGTTCTACATTTCTTACACTCATTTTTCCAAACGTGCAGTCTGATAATGCCCCTCCATCATACCGGTTGAAGTACTGTTGATTTTATATTGTACTTTCCACCCGCTACTACATCAGTGCGAGAAAAGGGTTGGACACTTAAACAATTTGATGGATCAAGACAATATTGACATCACATTGGAGGGAAAAGATTTGCATTCAACGTAGATTGAGACTAAAGCAAAGTCATGGTAATGGAGTAAGGACCAGAATTCTCAGGCCATAGCTACCTTGCTGGTAATCTCTTGTTTGGCATGGTAGCATTTAGATTAGTGCCAAAAGACCCTTTTAGGGTGGTGGGAGCTATATAAATGCATCCACTCAGTCAGCTCTTCAATCCTGCAATGGATCATCATGTTTGAGGAACATTGCCCTGACATGCCAAAACCTGAGGTAAAATGCACTTTCCTCTTTCTGCCTCCTTATAATTTATTTTGCCAAGACCACCACCAATTGAATCGTCTTTCAAAACGGAATTTACAAGAGCATCTTATTCCACCTGAGTGAGAAAATAGTTTGTGCCAAAGAAGGGCTTGGAGGAGAACAGAACCTGAAGTAAGGGCCAAGGTAGTATGGCATGGGTAGCTTGGTAATATAAGACTAGATTAATTTATATTAGGTTTCAGCAGACTGTTTTTCCACTCAATAATCAATAAAACATATCATTGCCAAACATTTAAAAGTAATATTTTTTCATTTTAATGAGATTTTAAAACATTTATTTAGGCTACTTTTGAAAAGATCAATTAAAAAATATTTTTCATTTGATTGCTTTAATTATTTGAGATTATTGCAAGTTCCTTGACAGTTATATATATTTTATTGATTTTGTGTTTTTAGTGAAATACTTTTTGTTAAAATCTAAAATAAATTGATCTAGCTTGGACACACAAGAAAGATGTGATAGAGCAATAAATTGTAAACTTGAATGGACATCCAGCAAACACGGGCACAGCAGAGAGTTGATGCTGTACCTCAAAGATATTTCGACAGCTTCTAGCAGAGGGGTATCTGTTATGATTTTAAGAATCCATAAATATTATTACATTTTCTATGTATGTTTATATATGGGATTCCTGGTTTCCATATACATTTCCACACGATGTGATCACTTTGAGTGGTTTCTCTCAATTGCTAGCATTTTTTTTTTTTTGTTACAACATTGGAACTTACAATCCATGTTTTCACCTAACCTTTTTTTAAAACCTTTTATTGAGTGTTTACTTTCTCATGTATCTTACATTGTCTGGTCTCTGTTTTACACACAACCCCCCCCCCCCCCAAAATTAAAGGGGGTTGTGATACTGTACACATTCTTTGTTCTCCTCAAACTGGTGTTGGGGGCCTCACTCCAGTACAATACCAGTGCAGTCAGCCACCGCCTTCTCAGCGCCTTGAGACCCTCACGGGTGAGTAGCGCGATTTATAAACCCCCTGATTGATTGATTGATTCCTGCCAGTGCAGTGAACTTAGTGCAATATCTTCAACAATTGGGTCTCATTTACCATAGTGACAATAGTTTAATTCGAAAACCTGCATTAATATTTTATCATATGTATTGTCTGCCTTTGTCCCAATCCACGCTTTTCCATCTATAATCCCCAAACTTCTTCATTTTTTTGTACATCCTCTTACTTCATAAACAATTCTCTCAGCCGCCACCCACCCACCCATGTAGCAAGTCAATTCTAAAGTTGCCGGTGTCGGGATGCCCCATCTCATAGATGTATCCCTCTTTACCATATTGAGCCACTTGTTTATAAACAATTGTTGGTATGTGTTTACTTCTTATGTTTCCCATATTCCCAGGGTCAGTAAATTTTTGTGACCTTAAAACTACATCACAGAACTCAGTTACCTTCATAAGTAATTGAAGTTAGGAATCAGTGGGATAAAAAGGCTGGTGATACAATATATAAACAGTTCTGTGAGAAAACAGGAATACTTTAAATGAGAACATGTTAGTATCCATTATTCGAAATCAGGGTAAGGCTAAATTATATTGATGGATAGTGTTCATAGCTTATTAGAACATTGGAATGTTGAGCGCTCCATTGAAAACAATGAAGTGCTCTGGGTTTCTAATGGCCGGTGGAAGTCCAGAGCATCAACATTACAATGTTTAACAAAGGTCTCACGTAGCCCGAGGGGATTTTAACCCCCTCAGGCTCAGTGAGGCCTTTGTTTTACAAATTAGAACATTCTGCCCTCTAGAGGCGGAATGTTCTAATAGTCTTAGAGCCCTCTGTAACTCTACTGGCTCTACTGGCCATTAAAGGCTCGCTCCCTTGTTAAAGGCACTCGCCTTCGGCTCGGGCCTTTAATGCTGGAGCGGGCCTTTAATTGCCGGTAGAGCCCGCTATGGTGGGCTCTTAGGTTATAATATAAGCATGCAAAAGTACATAAAAAAGTAATAGGTATCTGGCTTTGAAGTATCCTCGAAGGCTAAGATAGAAATTCAGTAGGAACACATTTCATCAGTATGAAACTTGTGGAAACAACCAATTCCCATTTTGGATCCACAGTGCTCATCATGACTCCAACTGGAATCAGGACATGGTGCAAGCAAAGAGAAAACTATTAGTGTTGGGGATGGGGTTAGATTGGGAGACATGGAACAGTAGGAACAAAAATATACATTTCATCTTCCAAGACTTGAAGATAGGATCCATGTGACCACTCACTAAAGGGTTTCTGCTATGAAGCAAGAAATTCAGTCCTAGAGATGAACAGAAAAACAAATGAGTATCCTCCATGAAGCATAGTTAAGGGGGTGCTGAAGAAGGACAAGGCCAGAGTTTGCAATAATGGTTAAAGACAATCAGACTGGCACCAAACACTGAAGTGTAGCTGTTTCTTCAGTGGAGGATTATACACTAGATCAAGTGTCTGGGGGCCAGGGTTTAATTGAGACAAATAGTCCATCAATGAAGAAGGGATGTCTACAGTGCTTGTTTAACATCCCGTAAGGTCATCCAAAATGCTGCTCTTTCCTGCTGAATTTTTCCTAAATACATCCCCAGATACTGAGGTTTGTTTGCTCTAGAAATGTACAGTGCAATACTAGAGTTTAGCATAACATTTTCAGATTAAAATAAAACACTGAAAAGGAAGTTGGTAGGAGCAGTGAGAAGATACTATTGTGTTCAGAAGTAAAGGGGCTTCTGTAACTGAGAGGGGGTGGAAGGAAGTATTCCACTGAGACTATGGTGTTGCCAAGGAGTTAATGCAAGGCCATGGGGTAATGAAGACTAAAGGTCCCAAGCACATTGGTGGTCACGAAAATATACTACATAGTTGACACCACTCAATATTAATGTTTTTGAGTGATTACTTCAACCTTCCAATTTGCCCTAGTTTGGCATGTTCCATATTTTAATGGATGAAATCCAATTTCTCTAAACTTAATGATTAATACAGATTTGTAATTAGCACATGGATTACAACATTCAGGCCTTCACTTGCAAACCTGGGATTTAGAATATGTACAGTAACTTTTATTATTGTACGTCCTCATTAGAATTCTCCAGAGGCACCTGGGTCCAAGAGAGAGGGTGTGAGTGGATAAGATGGGAGACAGCTTGAGAGACTGAGTCAAGCAGATAGGTGGATCAGATTGATAAAAGAGGAGCAGGAAAGGCAGAGGGACCAGGAAGAGGAGCAAGGGAGTGGATCAGTGAATGGCGACAGATTAAGACTGACAGATGCTGAGGTAGAAAAGTCAGTGCAGCAGGACAATTGAACGCAAGGGGACCAGAGTAAGGATGGAGAGTCAGTCAACAAGGGATCACACAGAGGAAAAAGCATTGTGGGTTAAACTAAAGCTCTAATTACCTTGCTGTTCTCTGTTTGTGGTTGTTAAAGCATGGATATTGACACTTACCTTCTGAATAGGCTTTCAACTAAGACTTGGAAATATAAATTGAGGTCAATCGGTGAACACTAGATATTGGGTACACCAATACACGTTTATTTTTTCTAGTGTTCTCTTGCGTAGCTCCCTGCTTTCAATTTTATATGGCTGTAAAATATTAGTAATTTAACTTTTATTTGCATGGCAAGTTCTATCTTATGCAGGTATGGCTAAAAAAAATAAAAAAATATCACTACCATTCGTTATAACAAGTCCAGTGAATAGTGCAATGATAAAAACAACTGGAAATCTGTTATATAGTGGATTTAACGAAAGGCTCTACAGCATAATGCACATTGCAGCACGAGTAGCAGGTCTTTGTCCTGAGAGGATGGATAATCTCCCAAAAGCATATGCCAATGTCCAGAGAGCTTGATAATATTTTGGTAATTGATATGTTAATTTAGGGACATTGATTAAGGCCAATTTGCACAGCTACATAAGAAATTATGGAACGAAGAAACATATTGCTGCAGCTGTTACCTCCTTTTTTCAATTCTTCATAAAGATCCTAGTTATTTCATATCCAGCTCGATGCAAACAAAATCTTCTCTCTCAATTCTTACCGTCAGGATTATCCCATTCTGGATTATCTTCAAGAAGACTTCTGGGATGGCTACCAGACCCAACACATAGCATGGTGGTACAAGGCCTGGTAATTTCTCGACTTGACTGCGGCAACTCCTTATACCTTGGAAGCCCTAAGAAAGTCTTGAAAAGAATGCAGGTCATACAAAACGCTGCAGCACGCATTCTCCTAAAAATACCCAAACAACAATGAGCAAGGGCAGCACTGGCGGCACTGCACTGGGTCCCAGTGGACAAAAGAGTTCATTTATAGACTTTATGCCTTGTACATAAAGCAATCCACAATTAAGGTTCTACATTGATCCAGGACAGCTTATTACCCCTTACAATCCAGTGAGATCATAATGCTCCACTATCCAACTGCTACTCACTGTCCGCAGAGTCAAGAGAGCCACAGCCGGTGGACGCTATTTTGCTCACATTGCCCCAAGACTTTGGAACTCTCTCCCGCTACAAATTAGACTAATGGAATCAGAACAGAAATTTTGGAAAATACTAAAGACTACACTGTTTGAGTAGGTTCCGCATCATAGTTGTCCTTTGGCTAGTTAGTGCTGGGAAGCCCTTCTGGATAGACATGCACTCTATAGATCTAGGAGAATGGTATAGAATAGAATCCATCCTCCAAAGGCGAATGTTTACATTCTACAATATTTTATAACACCATGTGGCATGACATACCGTTTTATAAAGCGATGCACCATAGAAATCAATGTTAAGTGGTGTCTGAATGTGGCTGCAATGGCACCCCACCAGGATTGTCTTGACTCATCTGCACATTATATGCGTATGACGAGTGTCACTAGGGGCAACCATGGTGAGATTACTCAGTATCTGGGTTTTCTCATTAACTTAATTCTCTTTATCTACTAAGGTATCATCATATGATTACGATTGCCGAACTTCTGTGTTTCACACATCATCACAGATTTCGTTGTCAGTACGTTGGTAGAGTTTTTTCATTTCCTCTTGTTGGATTCTATTTCGTTGTAGTCATTGTGATCGTTTTCAATCTGCAAACTGGCTTCTTTTGCCCCAAAGACACACTTCCAGATTAATATTTACCCTTCCACGCAATGCTCTTGCCTTCCTTCTCCAGGCACAGCTTTCAAAAACCCATATTAACAATGCTCAGTTACTGCAAGAGCAGATTTCCCTCAAATTGATATCTCTGAGATGAGAATGTGTGCTTCAAGGATCATTATTAGGTGTTATTGCCCACATCTGCTTTGGAACCTTTTAGTGAGGATGACACAGTGAGCTGGATTTATCTGTTCTGCATACGGTAACCATAAGTCGAAACCTTGTGGGAGGAGGAGGCCAGAAGAAAGTAAAACAGAACAGCGCACTTCAGAGGGGCATGGAGTTGGAAGCCACAGAATGCCTCTCGAGTGGGCTTGTAACAATATTTGTAGCTTGCCTGTCGATCTGCCAGCCTTCTACTCTGGATGCTAATTGTAATTTCAGCCAGAGGATTCTCTCTCCCAAGAATTTACATATCCATGCCGCAGCTTTGCAGAGGTAATTGTAGTTGTAATTATACAGCGCTTGCTACCCCCGACGAGGCATCGAAATGCTTTATACCGGGCAGCACGCTGCTCCAGAACCCAAGGTTAGTGGTTAGTCAAGTGTATTAGTTACTGTTAGTTATTGGGATTAGTATTGTGCACTCAAGCAATCCATTCCACGCAATCATTCCAGTTTCTTTATGGTTGACTAAACTAATAGGTGTTAGTTACAATCATTAGTGGGGGGGGGTATGTGATCTCATGCACATAATTGGTGGGATTAAGGAATGAGCAGAGGAGATTAGGTATTGTTAGGTTACATAGGTATGACTTTCAGAGGAAGGGGAAGAGATTGTGATCTTGTAAATGAGTTGTGGTCAATTTGCAGAAATACAATAGTAGAGAATCAATCAAACATGCATATAACCAAACAGGGTCGGACTGGGCCAAAAGTTGGCCTGGGCACCAAAATAAAACTGGTCCCCATTCCAAATCGGGTAGGTAAAAAAAGTGGCCCACATTTGCAAACAGGTGGGTTTTGAATTTATAAAGACACATTGGAAATCTGTTTTGCAGTGTAATGCTTCCGTCAGACAATTCTCTGGAGAAAATTACATGTATATAGGAAATTATATTACTACTGATTTTCAGGGATTATACATTACCAGGAATTAGCACTCCATCATGGCACCAGTCCTCCCTTCAGTAGAGAATCCTACAGTAGAAATTACACTTAGCGCGTGAATGAGGTCACCTCTGCTTTCTGAAGGACTGTACATTACCACCTTCTCTAAACTGGGCCAGTGGGCTGATTTAAATTTGGGTGGTTGCAGACAATATGAACATATATGGGAGGAAGAGGTGGATTTTCTGCAGGTGGAGAATCATTTGGCGAAATGATCTGAGCCATACTATCCCTTTGTTAGAGAAAATGCTGCTGCAGGATTTCTCCCCCTACACACAAACGAGCTTTTTTTTTTTTTTTACAACAAAATTTTATTGTCAACAGCCAAGAGACGCCTGTCGGGGCGTTACACCAAAGCGGCGATGAGTACATAAAACAATTATTGATGTCGACATTTTGTATCAAGCTATAAAAGGGAGGATCATGTGCATAACAACTTGTTACAATAACAATTAACTGAAGTGTCATTAATCCACTATAAAGTATAAAGCATGTAAGGTCAGTCCATAACTGCAGAGTCCACATTACTACAATCTGTATATCCCACCACATAGCAACTATGTTCAAATCAATCTGTTGTTGGATCAGGAATAGGCTCTAAGTAAATCCCCCAGAAGTCTGCCCATCTCTTCCATATCTTCGGATGTTTCCGAGGGCAGCCCCAAGCAGCAAAGATAGGTATCTCCAGCCCCATACAGAAATCCAGGCCCTTTTTCCAAACCCCAAGAGAGGGCGGGGAGGTGTCTTTCCATTTTTTCGCAATGTCTCGCTTTGCGAGTGTGAGGCCCAGAAACAGTAGGTGGCGTTTGTAGATGTTCCCCCCAATGTCATCAGTGATATGTAAGAGGGTCAGTCTGGGTGAGTGGGGGACGTCCCAACCCAAAACACGCGACAGACATGTAATAACGCCATGCCAGAACTTCGAAAGTGATATACACGACCATACTGTGTGAAGGAAAGTACCTTCGGCACCTCAAGCAAAGCGGAGAGTCAATGAGACCCGCCCACCAGAGCCGGTGTCTTGGGTAATACACCCAAACTAGAGCTTTTAACATTTCCACACAACTATAATCCATGTCCTAAATTCTTACTCACGAGAAATGGTAGGAGCACACCTTGCTTTATTCAGCATAGTGTCTTACAGCGCTTTCAAACAGAATGTTCAAGACAGTACCTCACACAGCATGATCACGTGTGGAGTGCTCCAATGTTTAAATAGGAGAAAGACTGGAAGGTTAAGAAAAGTAAGAGAAAAAGAGAAATATGCAACACCTCTCAGTCAACTTCTCATCTTGAGCCTAGTGTGCCATCTCATTTTTATGTTTTATGTTGTGGTACTCACTACACTACTCCCCTCCAACTTACATCTTTGCTTTCAGTTTAGATTTCATGTGCTTTGTTGTTTTGTGTTGTGGTATGTTAGGATGTATTATTACTTTATGTTATGCTGTTTTGAAATGTTAAGGTAGGTTATGTTTCCGTTGAGTATATTTTGTATATCATTCTATTTCATGTTAATGGCAAGATCTCTAGTGCCAAAAGAATGGGTTGTACAGATTTTTCACAAGCTGTGAATTCTATAATGTATTTTTTCTTTAAAAAACAATTTAATTACATTGTTCTTAGTAGATGCTCATTGTTTTGTTTTAGCGTTTCTTTGATGGGAGTGAGTCAAGGAGGAAAAACAATGAGATGCTTTATGCTGAAAAACAAAAGCCACAGGAGAATAGTTTCTGGCTGCTGGAAGCCCTAGTGGGAACATATGCCCTTAGTATTGTAGACTGTTTTACAGTGATAGTCTCCCACCACATACCCATCCCAAGACTGCACAGCATAGCCATCCAAAGAGCCGCTGTCGGATGGATCGGCTCTTTCCTCACCTGGAAGAATGCGAAAGTCTGCCTTCCCCCTTCACCTCCGAACCTGAATAAATCATTTGTGGAGTACTCCAAGGATCCTCGGTCAGCACCACCCTCTTCTACACTTATATGACACCTCTGGCCAACATCTCCAAAACCCAGGGACTCAACATCATATACTACGTTGACGACACACAACTCATCCTCTCACTCTCCGAATACACCACCAACACCAACTCCATCTTCCACAACTGCATGACAGACGTCACTAACTGGATGAAGTACAACGTCCTGAAGATCAACATGGACAATACAGAGGTACTGATTTTCGTAAACAAAATAGCTCCCAATTGGACACATCCTGGTGGCCATCAGAACTCAGACCTACTCCTACCCTCACTGACCACGCTAGGAACCTAGGCATCATTCTGGACAACAAGCTAGCCATGACGACTCAGGTCAACTTTGCCTCCTCCACCTTCTTCTTCATCCTCTGCATGCTTTGTAAGATATTCAAATGGCTACCCCAAATCTCAAAACACACCATCACCCAGGCCCCCATCTCCAGTCAACTGGACTACTGCAACACTCTCCATGCAGGGATCACAGCTCACCTCCAATGACTGCAGACCATACAAAACACTGCAACCACGCTCCTTCTGGATCTCCCTGGGAAACCCACATCACATCCTACCTCAGGGAACTCCACTGACTCCTTGTACAGAAAAGATGCCAGTTTAAGCTCCTGACCATGCATACAAGGCCATACACAACTGCGGATTGGCCTATTTGAGCCATTGCCTGAACTTCGATCAGCCCATCAGACACCTCTGCACCGCATCTCGTTCTCTAACTCTCACCCGCATCCGACATAGCAGATGCAGAAGTCTGTACTTCTCCTACCTAGCAGCGAAGACTTGGAACAAGTTATCCTTTCATCTATGGGCCTCTCCATCTCTTGCAGAGTGCCGAAAGTGCCTGAAGGCCTGGCTATTCGGCTAATGAACTGGAACCTGCCAGCACTTGGATACCCTCACGGGTGACAAGAAGTGCTCTACAAATCTATTGATTGATAGTGTGGGCTCTACTGCTGTAAGTATCTGGTGGGTCTTTAGGCACCTTTAACATGGCACGTCAGTCTAGCCTCCGTGCCACCCAGATTCATTAGCTACAACATCTGCACTTTGTGCTGTGATACTCAAACGGTCAGTGTCTGAATGATTAGCCACAAGTCTGGAGAGCCCTGAACATCACATTAAGGTAGAGTTATGGTGTTGCAAGTGAGTACCATCTGATGGATGTTAGGATTGAAGTATAATTATCTACTAGTCTTGTGTGGGCCCCCCAGGAAGGAGTCCATACAGTTCCTTCTGAGTTGGGACTAAATGGACCTGGTTGTCAGTTTCAGCAGAGAGGGCAGTCATTGACTTGCTCTACATACCAGTCTATGCCATTGCTTCACAGAGCCGATACCCACAGAATGAGTCTAAGGTGGTCTGGTGGCTCAATATGTAAATGCTTATGCTAAAACTATACTGCCTGCAGATTAAGGAGTGAGGAGGCCAGTTTGCAGTGTCCCCCCCTCAATGGATAGAAAGTTGTTGTGACACCAACCAAATAAGAATACTGATGTGATTGGTAGATTTCTACACAGCCAATTTTGTCATTGACACAGACACAGCAAAACTTAACAAGTGCAGCTTTCAGTAAATGATCTGAGCCGCAACAACATCTGTGATCCACAAAATTACAGTCTGAGCTCTTAAAATAAGTAGAGTTTATTCTAATAATTCGTTTAAATCAAAAACTTGCAAGGAGGTCTCTCTGCAAAGTCTGTGTAGAGTTGTAATGTCATCCTATGTAAGCTGGAAGTCGAGGATAGCTTTATCAAAGGATGCATGCAGGGCGAGTGTAAAAAACATCTGGGTGGCCATATTTGTTTTTGTTGTATGACCAGGTTTATGCTCTGTAATATATGTTACGTACTATTAACCTGCTAGAAAATCAGATTTGATTGCTGTTTGAGTTGCTATCCATTAACAAATTAAGGAGAGTTAAGAGGTGCTGTAGAGCATGGGCTTACCCTCCTCTGACATAGAACTTTGCACAAACTGTGGAGCCCAACTCAATTGAATCAATTTAAGAACCCTCCCGTGGACCTAAGGGGAAAAAAATCCTTTAGCTTTAAAGAACTATCACCCACCAGGGGTACCCCTTGGTGGCATGCTTCATCATAGAGTTCCTTTCCATTCCATTCCATTACGAAACGGGACATGCTACAACCCGTGAGATGCACAAGGGCACTTTGTTGGACAAGAAATAGGGTAGTGAGTGGGGGTAGGGTTACTCATTGAAAATACCTGCCTGGTAGCCCTAACATTTTAATCAGGGCGCCAGCCGGTATGAATAAACGCAGAAAAAGTTAGGAAGTCACTGGGCTCTAGTTACACCTACTTCCTGTTAGGGTCAACATGTTTCTGACACTTTTCTTCCCAAAAGATGGTGGCTTTCATCAGGACCAATCATACTACTACCATCCATACCTATTCCATAATGCTGACGTAAATGGTGAATTTACCATACATATGTCAAGCACACCTAAACCAACTACTTGGTGTCCGTAAATGGGTATCTATTAAGGCCCTCAATTGTGCTCCATAGGTACACAGAGGAGAGGCGTGTCTATTGTCACCCAGATTCCAAGGTCCCCGCCTGGCCTGCTCGCCTAAAATACCTCCGTCTGTGCCTGCATCTTAATTCAACAGGAGGGTTCTTAGATTGATCCAATCGAGTTGGGCTCTATGAGTTGCTATCCAGCCTAAGAACTCAGCAGGCATTTCTTTTCATGTTGGTAGGGATACACACCAGACACAAAGAACACATAAAGAACTTTAAAAAAAAGTGTAGTGTGACACTGAAACAAAACAAATCAATAATCTTTGGCAATGCTTTTTAGATCTATCTTGAGTTTATATGTTGTTTGCTTGCTTTCATCCTTTGCTTGTTAACTATTGCTTTCTTTCTTCTCACTCTGCTGCTGTCGCTCTTGCATCTTCTGCACTCGGCTTCTGTTGCAAAAAGCACGCAATCCGCTTGAGAGCTCTGCTCCATGCCTAGCAACGCACACATCGGATGACGACCTCCGAGTGCGGCGAAGCCCCAGTGTCGGATGGCTCTCTCCCAACATGAGATGGCCCAGTAAGTCAATGTCCGGAAGCGGGCAGGGGTGAAAGGAAAGTAGTGAATGAAAGAAACTGGCAATCTGGCACCTGAATTGCTTTGAAAACACTGATGAGGTACAAAAATGGTAAAGATCTCTGATACCGCAACTGAATTAAAAGAAGACTTATCAGGAGTCGTAAGTTCACAAACCCTTGCAGATTCGCATCAGATAAACCCCTTCTTTTCAAGGGACCTTAAACTTTCCTCGAAAACCTCCAGTCTATGGTCACACACCAAACATAGGGGCCTATTAGGATGGCGGGCGGATCGCCCCCGCCGGCCCGGCGGTAGCCACCGCCGCCCGGCGGGGGCGATCCGCCCGCCATCCATGCCTCAGTGACCCCCGCCATATTAGGATGGCTGGGGGTCCGCGGCGGACGGGAAGACCGTCCGCTGCTGCCCGCCGGTCGACTCGTCGACCGGGCGGAAACGTGCACAATATGGTGGCGGTGACTGCAAGACACCGCCATCCATATTGTGATGCAGGCGGAGATGTGCCTTTCCATGGCGGTGTTGCCGCCATGGAAAGGCATACGGTCTTTGGTAATGGGGGCCCGTTGCGGGCCCCCGGGAGGGTGGGGGGTGCACTTGGGGGGTACCTATGGTACCCCCCAACATTGGCATGCACAGGGTGGCAGGCACCGCGCGGTGCCTGTCACGTTGTGCATGCCAATGCGCAACATGCTTTTTTCACATTGCGGCAGGTGCTGCTCACAGCACCGCCCGCCGCAATGTAAATGATGCGGGATGCCACCGTGGCGGTGGCATCCTAATTGACATGGCGGGACCGCCACACCTCTTGCGGGCGGTCCCGTTTGCCGTTGCAGTGGCGGGTGGACTTTGTCCGCCCGCCATCGTAATGATGCCCATAGTAAGAATCACTATTCTTTATTATTTAAACAGGAACTCAAAGACACACTGAATAAACAATGTCACAGTAATACTCTCTACTCGATTAAATTCCTACACAATATGTAATGAAATACGTTTTCTTCAAGACAAGAAATCAGAAGCAATTCTTGTAAGTGCCTTGAAATATCCTGTTGTAATTAAGACTCCCAATTTCCCCTTTTCTGTTTTTACTGATTTGGAATGCAAACAGAACCCATTTGTATATATTTATATTCGATTTAAATAGATAAAAATGGAAAATAATTATTTTTGAGTGATTCCGAATGCTGTGTGTCATGTCGGACAGCCCAATTTTAATGAATTCTCTACGTAGCGTTTAATATTTATTAATGCATAATAAATTATTTTATTTTTTCTTTAGGTGGGAATTTATATTTTAATTTAAACTTCAGAAAAATACTTTTTATTTAAAAAAATAATAAATATATATACACATACACACACACACACACACACACACACACACACACACACACACACACACACACACACACACGCATTAACTACTGGCAGTCGCCAGTAGGCATTTATAGTTAGGACCTAGTTTCGATAGAAAAATAGTTTTTTGATTTGCTTATAACTTTGGCGCTATTTGCCGAACCTTCACAAAATTTTACAAAAAGTGGCCCACTTTTCTAGTTCTGCATGTAAAGTTTAGGAGTGATCCATCAAGCAGGACCGAGAAAAAAAGAGAGGGGGGGGTAAAAAAATGTGCGTTTCCCATGCAATTTCCCATAGGGATTTTGAACACAACTACAGCCCGAACTGCTGGACAGAATTACATCAAAGAGGTAGCTCTTGGTCCAGAAAGAGCCCTTTGTCTGATTTGGTGTAAATCTATTCAGTATTTTTTCGAATTATTAAAGAAAAAACGAATTGGTATATCTAGGGACACGGATCCTCCGTGGATCCAACAGATCTCATGCTGAGATCTAATTGGCTGCTAACACTTCAACCAGGAAGTGTTGGCAGCCATTTTGGGACCCAGACTCAGCCGAGTCCCCAAAGAAAAAGGTTTTTACAAAAAGGTAGGAATATCCTGACCCCCTAGGTCTGGTGGTGGGGTCCGACAGGGGCCCCCAATTTTTTTTTTTCCAATTTTGCCACGAAATTATGGTAGATCTGCAAATTTGCTGCAAAATTGAAAAATAAAAGCATGTACGGTCCCCATGGAGGTGGGGAGACAGCAGGGACCATGGAGATATTGGGGCTCCCCTGCAGTCCCCAACAGTGCAGACTGGGTGCCCTGGATGGCCAGGTCCCGGTGCCCTCCTCCCCTATTAATTCTTGACTGGGACCTGGGGGATGGGGTCCCCGAGGCCAAAATCGGCCCAGGGCGGAGGGCCGTGCATCCCCCCTCCCGTTCTATAAAGGACAAATGATCCTAACTTGTTGGGCTTCTCAAAGCAAGTGTGTTATCTCAGCAATTGCACATTGAGAAACGATCTGAAATCCTTGCTGGAGGTGAATGCATCATTGATCTATGGGAGTGCAATCTGTTGTGACTGTGATGTGTGGGTTCTTTCTTGTCCTCTCCTGGTGACAGCAGAGTCCATGGTTCTCCCATTTAATTACTACCAGTATGCAAATGTGCAAAATCACCTGGATGCCTTGCCCATTTGGCCCCGCCCCATCCACTTTAGTAGTATGCAAAGGTCTTTCTTTCCTCTTGCTAGGGTGATGGACAGCTTACCAAAAGGCCCCCAGCGCGTTTCTCACCAATTTTGGTGACGCGTTCTTGATGGCGAAGTATATGAGGACATCTTGACCAAACAAAGAAACACATGCTTTACATAGTTAAGAGGAAGTACCCTTGTTTGGTGGAGATTTGCCTCTTTGTATCTCATCATCTTCTGCATAGAAGAATTCATAATATCACAGATTTCTGGAAGAAGGCGCTTGAGGAACAATCACATTGCCGAAATTAAACACATAGAAGGACACTGGAGACAATTCCTCCTGGTCCGTTATGCAGCTGTTGTGTAGAATATGCACTAGACATTTACCCAACGAATTAGCACTTACTAACTGATCTGTAGAATGTACTTAAGTTGGGTAGACATTTTGTGGAAAACTGTGGACTCTTGTTAGATAAAGGGGCAGTTGAGGTTCCGTTCTGTCCCAGTCACTCACACAGCTACTGACACACCCACTCAGACACCCACTCACACACCCATTCAGCCACTCTCACTTCCACTCACAGATCCACACAGTCACTCACCCCGCTACATAACCACTCACACACCCACTCACTGACGCATACAGCCACTCACATACCCACTAACAGAGCCATACAGCCACTCACAGACCCATACAGCCACACACAAACCCACGCACACACCCACACAGCTATTTCCACAGCCACTCACAGACCCATACAGCCATTCTCACACCTACTCACTGGCCCATACACCCACTCACACACTCAAAACTACTCACACACCTACTCATACACCCATACAGATGTTCACGCACCAACTCACACACCTATACAGTTACTCACACACCCAGTCACCGACCCATACAGCTACTTACACACCCACTCACAGACCCATGCAGCCACTCACACATCCACTCGCAGACCCAAACTGCCACTCACACACCCACTCACAGACCCATGCAACCACTCACACACCCACTCGCAGACCCATACTGCCACTCACACACCCACTCACAGACCCATACAGCCACTCACACACCCTCTCACCGACTCATACAGCCACTCACACATCCACAAAACCGCTCACACACCCACTCACAAACCCATACAGCCACTCAGACACCCACCCACAGACCCATACAGCCACTCACCGACCTATACAACCACTGACATACCCACTTTCAAAGGTTACTTGTTACAGTTAGGAAACAAAATTTAAAAAAACTTCAAAATTCACAAAAAAAAACAAAGATTACAGGGATGTTATAGTTAGGAAATAACATTAAAAACGGTGGAAATTCACTGAAAAAAACAAGGTTGCAGGGACGTAATAGTTAGTAAATAGAATTTTAAAAAACCTTAGAAATTCACTGAAAAAAAACAAAGGTTACAGGAACGTTATAGTTAGGCTTAGATTTCACACGCACAAAACCATAGAAATTCAGCGGTTATAGTTACCTGAACTAGCTATAACTTACTCCCGCGAAATGCACTGCTTAGGACCTCACCTATTACATCACTCATGACATAGTCAGTGACATCAATTATATCTTTTTTTCAGTGAATGTATATATATATATATATATATTTATATATATATATATATTTAAAGATAATACAAAATTAATAGTGCTGTAGCGTTTTTTATTTATTTTTATTTGTTCTACCTTCAAAATAAATATATAAAATGATTTACATTATTTAACATAAAACTATTTTTACTAATTCATTTTGAAGTTCAACAATTTTTTTTCATTTTCCTTATAATTAAACCCCTGACAGTGGAGTCTCCCTATGGTAAAGTGTAATAAAAAGCAAAATAACGTTTATTTAAATTGAAAACAATTAATAATGTTAATAATTTTATATATTAATTTTACATGTAGAACAAAATTACATAAATGCTACAGGGCAAATAACCAAATTTTGAATTAAATCTTTGATTAATTTACATATGTTAAATAAATATAATTTTTCTGTTGTTTAACTTAAAAATAAATTCCCTCTAAAATGAAAAACATATTTTTATTATTAAAATTATTGAAGGTGGTGTGTAGAATAATTAAAAGTAATGTAATTATATTTTAATGAAAGTTAGTTTCTTTAATTTATAAATCCAAAAACGGTTGTTAAACTATTGTTTAATTAAATAATAAATGTTTTATTTTTTCAAACATAAAAATATATTTATTTATACTTTGAACTATTTTAAGTAATTGCATTTCATTTAACATTATTACCCATGGGCTTTTATTTTAAGTTCCCACTGCCATTATTTTCTGTGGGAGAGTTTTTCAGTACAAGTGGTTGGCAATGTGTGCTGCTGGACTCACTCCAGCTCTGTGCTGGACTAATTCACTAGTGTTGTGGGACCCTTTTTGGGCTGTTGTAACTTTAGAAGTGGAGATGGCGAATAGCAATGAGCTTACTCTTCTGTGTGTAGGTGCATGTCCCTCCCTAACCCCCTCCCTAAACCCCTCCTTATTCCTCCCAATACCCCTCCCATTTAGTAGTAAGATTGCCCTTTTTCCAGCCAGCCCCTGGTCCCTTCCACATTTACTACTAAGTAGTAACTTACATGCGTGAGAATCTCCCCATAGAAAAGATGGAACAGGTGGAGGCGGAGATATTCATTCATAGGCGTGTGGATATCATTTTGTAGTACTTTAGTTGTACTATTGTAATATTACCAAGACTCCTTTATCTTTACCCCACCTTCAGAGGAAATCATATTTGAGATGGAGAAAAGAGTGGAGTGCAAATGCTTATTCAATTTATGCAGTTCCTTGTATAAATCATTTTTGTTGGATGCCAGCAGACATACAGGCATCCTTTCAAACTGGCCAACGCCAATACACACAGCAGCATTAGAGCAACCATGCCAACAATTATGTCCATTCACATTGGAATACATGAGCACTGACAACACAAAGAGGCACACAGAAGCACACAGATAACAGACATATGCTCACTCATACTATGAAAGACAACATATACAGGAAAGCATTGACAGATGGACAGGGGGCTTGATGGAGATATCCTGCTCAGAAACATTCATGTAGACACAGGGCAGCACATTTATAAGGATACAGGCCCAAATATGCTAGCAGCCAACACGTTTCGTCAAAGTGAGTTTCTTACCATTGACTTAATCAGGGCTAAAATGTGTAGATTCTTTGTACTTTGTAACTAATGGCAAGCATCCAGTACTGGTCCTAGTAGTCACCCAAAATCATCAAGGAATGGTAGTTCAATGCGTATTAAACACAATGGAGAATGGTATCCCTCAGGTGAAGCTTGCGGGCAGTATAGTTCACTCTGAAAATGTTCATGCTCGAAAATCCTAGTTATGCTGCTACCTCCTTGGATTAACTTTACCTGGTTTCATGTTCTATACAAAAGATACATTTGTATTCTTGAAATAGTCAATGTCACTTATTTTCATTGTCCTGCTGTCAATTACTTTTGGCATTTTGCAACAACTGAGATAGGCAAACTTGCTACAGAAAATATGACTTGTTCAGCGCTCAATTTTCTGTTACAATTGCTTACGTTTTCCTGTAGATATGTAGGGATCCGTGCAATAAATTGTTTTAATTGGCACAGAATGGAGATAGGACACGCTGAATCACTTTGAAATTGAAAAGAGAAATCAGACAATGACATTATACACACACATAGTCAATTGCAAAAAATACCTGCCCGAATATATTTTTTCTGTGAAGTATGCCTGCACCGTCAATTAAAACAGTAGATGACAAGCAGGACTTGTGCTTCAGCCTAACTCCACACATCATCAATGCCATTGTATACCTCTCTTACTTCACCAGTCACAAAGCATACAATGTCATCAATACTGAACACAATTAGAGATAGTTTGCACAGATAAATACAACCTGAGGATGTGCCTACCACACTTATTTATAGTTCATAAATTACAATACTAATATGGCACCGTGACCTATGAACTGTCATCAAAGAGCTTCATGCAAACTGCATGGTATAGGTTAGAATGTTATGTGTGTTTCCCAGTCTTTTATTATCCTGATATTGCTTAAAAGGGATGGTTTGAGTAGAAATACATTCTTATTAGTAAATCCAACAGCAACCATTGTGACACGTTTTAAATCCTGAATTTGTGATTCTCCAGACCAAGCACTCCTAAAATATACTGCCTATTAGTATGGATGCAATGTGACTCCTACACCTTATAATCGTCATTTTGTTATGTAACATTTCCTATAGATTGGTTTACACACGCATGATTCATTATCTATGCATAATGTATGTGTAATGTAAAGTGCTCTGACAGCCTACACTGGTATGAGTAGCGCTATAAAACAAATGGAATTAATTTCAGAACGGGGATATGGAGAGATGAGGGGCACTGTTGGAGGGTGGTAGTGAGGAAATCTGTGAAGAAAGAGGCCTGGGGGGGCAGCACCAGCACTTAAGCTGGCCATGGACACTCATATAGGTACTCAGTCTTTTGTTTAGCAAAAGTATATCAACTGAACATGTGCAACACTTTTTTAGAAATGCATTCTGAAAGAATTGCAGTGCTCTCAACTGCTCTAGAAAATGATTTTATAGCTGTCGCGGGGCACTGCTACTTTGCAAACACCCGCATGGTTTGAATAGCACATGTTGTACGAAGCTGTTTCTGGTAAGGGTTCTGGGTGCACAAGAGTACAGCGGGCTGGCTAATGGATGCTCAGTAGTCGACCAGGGGTCGTATTACAACAAGTGCCTCAGCGGTGCAATGGGCGTTTGCGCCCACTTTGTGCTCCCCCGGGGCACTTTGGTATTACAGAAGGGGGTGCAGACGCTTTTGCGTCCCCTTCAGTAATACTGAGAGCGCTGGCGCACTTAAAGCGCCAGCGCTACCATCAGGGGGCGTTCCTTCATTTGCATAGGGGCGTGCCCTCTGCAAATGAGGGAATTCCTTTGCCTCTGCGCCCGTGCCATATTACAGACGTGGGCGCAGAGGCTAAGATGCTCTTAGGGGGCACACTCACAGTGCACCACCTTCTAGGTGGCGCACTGTGAGTGCGCCCCCTGAGAGCAGCCCTCAGGAAGGGAGAAAGGGGGTCCTGTGAACCTCCCAGACATCCCCTTGCAGGCGGGTGCAGTCACCGACTGCACCCGCCTGCAAGGGGATCTCTAATCCCTTTTAAAAATGCAGGCGGGTTGCCGCCTGCACTGTGAAAACACGGAGCGGCTGTGCTCCGTGTTTTCACATGAATGCGCTGCCCCCAGGGAAGCGCGAGTTCGCGGCTGCCCTGGGGGCAATGCATTCACCATAATGGAGCGCATTGTCATTGTTTGCGCCCGGCGCACCTTTTAAAAGGTGCGCCGGGCGCAAACAATGACAATGCATAATACGGCCACAGGTATTACCATATTGAGCTCAGAATTAGGTAAGTGTACTGGGGCCTGTATTGGATGGCAAGCTTCTATTCCTTTATTTCACTGGCTACCTGGTAAATGACATGTCACACTATAGGATGGGGTAAGGTTTGCTCAATATAGCAGGCGTGGGGTGATGAGATATGTGACTTCATCCAGGCCCCACAAAGGAGATGTGGCTGTTGGACCACTTCCTTTTTATGGTTGCTCACAAGTCACTGGTTGTGTAGTGCCAAATTATTACTGAATTTCTTTGGCCCACTTTATAATGTTGTAGAGACTTCCCATTCACTAAAGGGGTAATTTGCATCTCACGGTGACTTGAGATTAACAAACTGTTGCTTGTACATTGTGTGCATCTTTTGTGCCTGCGGGTTACTGTAGGTATCTTTTTTCACCTGTTCAATGCATACACATATCTGACCCTTTCAGGTACAGTGTAATGTAGTCTTCTACAGTCGTGAAATGTGTGATTCGCCTAGAAAGTGTTTAGATAGGGTGTGGTCAAAGAATCATTGCAGTTACCAACTGAAGATAGTGGTTGTCCTTCGACTTGTAGTTGATTTGTAAGTTTTCCTGGGGGGAATTTGGGTTGCATGGTCTTTGCATAGGTGCTTTGTTTTGCCCCTGCACGCCTACATCAGTTGAATGGCTCTGATGGCAAGAATCAAAAGTCACCGGCCTCTCCTGTAAAATGACAGTGTTCCGACCCCATTGTAAAGCAAATAATTTACAGAATACTACCAGATATGTTCTTAATCCATGTCACAGACATTTGAAACGCTTCTTTTGTCTAAATAGGCTTTTCTGCAATACCTTATTTTAGTGCTTGCTTTTACACATGCCAGTTTGAGGTGCGAGATGGAACTGTGCAAGGTTGCTTCCGGGAGCCTCTGGAATATTCTTTGTCCTTCTCCTCTTTCTCCTGCTCCTCATCTCCTATCCTGCTTCCCTCTGATCTCTCTTAGGTAGCTTGTTGCATTTGCAATTGTAACCCTGCCGAAGCCATCTTGGTGGCATGCCGAGCACAATCTGAGCCGTGATCTTGTCCTTGCAGGCAGCCCAACAATGACCCACAGAAACCTGACCTCCACCAGCCTGAACGACATCTCTGATAAGCCTGACAAGGACCAGGTGAGCTGCTGTTGCAATGTTACTTGATGCAGTTGGGGTGGTGGGGGGCGGGCACAGGCCTTCTGAATTTAGAAGGGGAAGGGAGCACAGGAAAAAGATGTCCCTGGTTCTATATGCTTGAATATGCCCACAGCAGTTTATCCACACAGTGGCCTGGCATTGAACACAAATACAAGGCTACTGACATTAATGTGAAGAAACGCCCAGGTATGCTCAAGAAAGAGTAGGGCGAACCTTGCCAAAGTTTACCATTTCCACTAATGCTTTTAACAATGTGAATCTCTGAAACCACAGCACATGCATATTGGCTTGTAGAAGGAATGAGGAAAAGGGGAAGGGTTGCCCTTTCTGTAGGGTTGAAACCGAATACAACTCTTAACACCGAAGCTGTTTTGTTCCAGCATGGTCACATTAAAATACTTTTTCGGCGTTCACAGGAATGTGTGTTGATATCTATTGGTATTTGAATAGTGTAGGTCTAGCTAGGCAACAAGTGGACCCTGAAAATCAAGGGTGGAGTGAAGATCATTCGAGATGGGGTATATCAGGTGTTTATTTTACATTAGCATTTTTTTTTTTTTACATTACCCAGTGCCCTTTGGCCAGCCCTCTTCAGCCATTGGTCTGCTGTAATGCCATTCACATTTTGCTCCCACGTCAACAGCCTACATCATTGGGCCTCCTTCACACACTGGTTGTCTTTAGCGTGAGTGACTGCATTTTTGTGACTCACACATGCACATTGGCCAAAAAAGGTTATCCCCTTTAGGACCAGGGTTGGTGGGCCAATGTGTTCTGTGTTTTTGAGAAACAAAACCCTGCTTTTTCAAGGGCCTGGCAGTTGCTCCTGCACTACTACCAGACTACTTGCCACCACTAGCAGTCCTCCGCCTCCTGCACAGGCTCTGTGAGGGCAGACATCTTTGAATGGGGGTTTCCCTTCTTTATTCTAAAAACAAATATTCAAAAACCATTTATAGGTTATCAATGCTCTTGCCTCCCAAAACAGACATCCTTTATTTAATGGTGTTTATGTATTGAAAATAAAATACATTCAAAGATGGCAGCATGTGGATCGGCATGGTTGTGCATCTATGTGGCTGTTGTGGAATGCTTTTTTTTTTATAATATAGGAAATGACAGTGAAAAGCCAAAGAATCCTTCATATCTTCAAAGCGCATTCCATATTTTTATAATCAACTTTAAAAGCTGTTAACCAAACAAATCAACTCTGTTCCACAGAACTAGAAATATTAAAATCAATTTTAATTCACATATATTCCATAATTACACACAGGCACATAATCTAAATGCACATGTCTCATAAGTGATAAAGTTTCACAAAGAAGATTTAGCAAAGAAAAAGGCCTCACAAGTCAATATAGGTCTCCTATCTCCTGCCAACATGTTTCATGGATTTAGTCATCTGCTTCAGGGCTTTAGTTATCTCGTAAGAGCCTTACATAAGGTAACACCACTCTTCATAGCCATAGTTTTTTTTAACCCTGCCACCAAATTGCTGCTTCAACCAATTAATCTTAGATTTATTCTAAAATACGACAACTTTTCCCGCAAGTGGTAAAGACCAATATTTTAAGAAGCATATGGTGTGAACTTGTTGCTTCGCAACCACTTAGAGGACGTATGGGCCATGATTCCCTCAAGTTTTTATTTCTAAATGTCCCTGTAAAGTTCAAAAGATGTGATCCTTGGAGCAGGTTGTGGTTGGTATGCAAATGTGAAACGAAAGCCTGAAAAGAAATTGCTTTCCATGCCCCAAACCAATTCTCTCACTCAGAATACGTGATGCATGCCCCATGCTGCTGTATTTAATTTTTTACCCATTACATCATGTTACAGAGTAATAGAGCTCTAGCATTTCTCTTATGAAAAACACAAATATTACATGTGGTGGGCGTGCCTCCTCATTCCATCATAATGGACAAAAATTATTGGCCACATCAGAACGATGCTGGGAGTGTCGAGCCCACTCCAGCCATTTGCGATACTCGTGGTAGAGGCGAGGGAACACAACGAATACCGCTTAACTACATCCAGAGGCCAACTCACCACTGAGCTCCTAGTGGCCGCCAGGCTGGCCTTAGCTCAGCTCCGAAAACAGCCCCAGCCCCTCAGCTTCATGTATGGTGGGGGGAAATCTGGAACATTTACGCTCTTGAAGAACTGACAGTGATAATTTGAGACAAGATGGACAAATGTGAGACAGTTTGTCTCCCCTTTCAAATATCCATGAAATGAGACAGCGGGAGGGTTCTAACCCTGTGGAATCCCTGAACGGGTAGGTAAGGCTGGACTGAATGAGATGAGCTCTGAGTCAGACGTTCAGCCCTTCACTGGCCTTGAAGCATGCTTTCAAGTGTGGAATCACTGTACCAGTGTTATGTCGCCTGATTTCTTTGCAGAAGAGTACGCTTTTACTCAACACATTTGCCTTTTTGTAATGCTTATCGTTACTAAAAAAAAATAAAGTGGTTAACAAAATATTAAGATAAACTGAATTATACAATACTCATTTCCAATTTTAACACTTAACTAGTCTACAAGGGTTAGTTTCCTCCGTATCTGCATTCTCGTAGTTGTCATATTTCGATATTTTACGATGTGTACGTTTTCTGAGGCTCAGAGTATTGGCATATCTGTAAGGCACGTGCGTGACTGTGGGGACTTTCTCTCAGAAGCTGGCCTTTTTGATATGAGTGAAGAAACAATTCTGGGCCTGATTACGAGTTTGGCGGTGCAATGCCAGGTTCACCCCCATTGCCGCACCGCCAAACCTGTGGTCGGGCCGCCTGCCAGATTGCGAGGGTTTCTCGTGTCTGGTGGGCTTTTTCTTTTACGTTCCCACAGCGGTGCCTCTGAAAATGGGCACCCTAATGGGAACGCCGAAAACAGTTCCTGCACGGCATGGACTATAAAGTCCCCTGTGTGCATCCACATGGCATGAGGCATCGGGGGCCCTGTAGGGCCACCTTTCTTTACTCTCTGCCACGATTTTCATGGAGAGGAACCGCCATGAAAACCGTGGTGGAGAGGAAACTTGTAATATGCTTGGTGGGGCTGCGGCGGTCCCGCCAAAGTTATCACTGCCTCTACACCACCGCACCACTGCCAGGGAACGGTGGTTCCCTGGCGGCTGCGGCGGGGCAATGGCTGTCCGACCACCCAAATTGTAATAGGGCAGTCGGGTGACAGCCACCGCCACGCCCCTCCTAGTCTTGCAGTCCGTGGACCGCCAGACTCGTAATCAAGCCTTCTGTGTTTCCTTTTGGCCTGTAGAGCTGAGTCACACTGCATGAGGGAAGGAAGGCAGCTGTGGGAGCACAGAGTCCAAACGTTACTTTCGCATTCTAGGTGTGATATATAAGCATGTTGCTAGTGAAGAGAACAACCTTCTTCCAAAAATGGCAGTAAGATCTTTAAATATAGTTAGTAAAGAAAACAAACGGCCTGGGCATAGCTTCAGGACTAACATTTTCGGAGTCCCAAGTAAACGAACACTTTGCTGTGTGGCGGTATATTTGCTCCCTTGTCTCTAAGGAAGGCCATTTTTTTATGCCATTTGTTGCAATCTCGTGACCTCTTGTGGCCGTTTGTTGTTGTGTCCAAGGCAGCTGTCTACACATACATAATATAGCCCCAGTCCTGCCTGTGCAGTTAACTCAGTTCCTTAACTCACGTGGTTGTGCTATATTTTCTCTTCCTTACCATGCATTGTAATGTCAGTCCCTCCTGACATTCGTTTACATTGAGCTGCGTTGTGAGCATCTGCTAGTCATGTTGCGCACTCCTTTCAGGTGGCCTGGGGGTCAGAGGTGAAGTATGTTCCAAGTGCCTGCTGAAAGTCTTCTTTCCATAATGCGATTAGGAGCGCTAAGCAGCAAGCAAGGATCTCACATTGACACGCGAAACACAGGCAAGAGTCTGGAGCAGACAAGACCTGGGGCCTCAGAGCAGAGACACTAAGCTGTTCTTCGAGATCTCGACTTTCACTGTAGGCAAGGGGGCTTATTCTGGGCAGCAATCCAGAGTTTTAACTTAAATCTTTTTAGCTTTTTGTATGAGTCTGTATTTTGATTCTGTATCGTTTTGATCCTATGTGTGTTGTCTTGCAAAGGTTTTAGTTAACCATGCAATAAATAAATAAACCTAGCACAAAATGCATAGCGTCCATTACAAGTGGCCGGGTGATAAAGCTTGGTAATGCCACACACGCTATTACGCTATACCAGGTGATATTGTTATGCATGAATCGTGAATAACATGCAGAAATAGGTGTTACTGCATTGATTTCCACAAGCATTCACCAAATTACAGCCTGTGTTACGGCACATTTTCACTTTGATTTTTGCTGGTGGATATGTAACCAGAAATACTGGGACACTTTTAATCCCCTTTTGACCTCAAATGAGAGCTTTCAACTAAAAATAGGGTTACTTGAATGGCCCATAAGTTGTGGCATGTGTGTATACATATATATTCACTGAACAAAACAAAGGTTAAATTAATGTTATAGCGAGGTGTTGAAATAAGGAAAAAACTAACTTTTAAAAACTAAAAACCTCTGAAAATCCCTAGTTATAGTTTACTGAACTAACTATAACTCAAGCTCCCTCCATGCACTGCATATCTTCTCGCATATTGCACCACTCATTGCATGTTAAATGTCATCATTGATGACATCACTCACTACCATCATACAGTCATTGTGACAGAATTCTGTGGGGTGTGTGGACTTCAAATAAATCAACATTCTACAACTGTGGACAATTTTCTATTCGGATCACTGACACAATATCGTGGTAAACAATATCGTTGGCAAAAATATAGTGTCAAAAGTATCCTTTACTACAATATCGTGCTTCTATACTTATAATGGTAAGTACAAAAGTATCAGAAAATATATAATTGACACTAATAACGTCCAAAAATAGACAAAAATATAGATTTTTTAATATATATAGAGTTTAAGGTAGTAAATATTAAACATTTTAATATATACATTTAATATCATGTAAATTAAATATATTCAACAAATATTTCATATCATATAGAAATATATACTTATATCAATATATATATATATATATATATATATATATATATATATATGTTTCTGTATGTGTGGCCGGAGTCCGTGTAAATAAATTACAGAAAAACTCACCCCCGAGAGTGCTGTGTTCATTGACGGGTACAATTACCCTGGAAACTTGGGAGCTGGAATATATATATATATATATATATATATATATATATATATATGTGTGTGTGTGTTACTATATATATGCGCCACCTGGCATTTGGAATATATATATATATTTAGGCTGGACACTTGTCTTTGAATTTTTGGTGATGCTGATTTGATTCAACTATGCAATAAAACACTGCAATCTACTTGAGAACACGCTGTGGTCCGTACCTGTTTGTCCTGCAGTATACGAGGTGAACCAGGAGTGTAGTTGCTATATATATATATATATATATATATATATATATATATATATATATATATATATATATATATATATATATATATATATATATGCAAAGAACTCCATCCAACAGCATCCAAGTCGTCAGGAAAGGACGGACACGGACCCAAAATTGCTTCGTGCAAAAGGTTATTATTTATTTCATTCCATATCGGCACCATGCACCGCCATGACGCGTTTCGACCCAAGAAGGGCCTTGATCATATACAGCAGCAGTCCGGCCGCGAAGACGCCCCTCTGCTCACTCAGCGGATCTGCGGCGACCCCAGAGCTGGACGCTTTGAGAATGGAGGGCACACTATTGGTAGACTGAATAATAACAGGGCACAAAGTTTTCCTGTTTGAAATCAACCCACTTGGGTAAGAGACTTTTAATTAGCATAAGACTGCAGCACCCACTGTGGATGTATCGTTATGGGACCGCAAGTACCAGTATGCAATGCGACACACGCCCACTGGGGCGGGACTTGTGTGAAGTTTAAATTGGTGTCCCATAATCGCTGTGGTTTTTCTGCATGAAGCCAGTGATCAAGGATAGAGTGCTGTCCGAAACGCGTTTGGCCTAGGATTGTGATTGAAGATGGGAGCAGCGTGCGCTGTGGTCTCCAATAAACACAGTTACTAACCTTCCAATGTGCGGCGTCTTCTTGCAAGGGCAACCTTTTTTGTGGATTTATACAACGGCAGCCCGGCCGCGAAGACGCCCCTCTGCTCACTCAGCGGATCTGCGGCGACCCGAGAGCGGGACGCTTTGAGAATGGAGGGCACACTATTGGTAGACTGAATAATAACAGGGCACAAAGTTTTCCTGTTTGAAATCAACCCACTTGGGTAAGAGACTTTTAATTAGCCTAAGACTGCAGCACCCACTGTGGATGTATCGTTATGGGACCGCAAGTACCAGTATGCAATGCGACACACGCCCACTGGGGTGGGACTTGTGTGAAGTTTAAATTGGTGTCCCATAATCGCTGTGGTTTTTCTGCATGAAGCCAGTGATCAAGGATAGAATGCTGTCCGAAACGCGTTTGGCCTAGGATTGTGATTGAAGATGGGAGCAGCGTGCGCTGTGGTCTCCAATAAAGACGGTGACTAACCTTCCAATGTGCGACGTCTTCTTGCAAGGGCAACCTTTTTTGTGGATATATACATATATATATATATATATATATAATATAGATATGCATGTAAAACATACAATTACAATGAAACCATAAAAAACTATTAACAATTGAATAATAAAAAAAATATTAATTAATGTAGAAAATAAATAAAATATTAAAAATTGAAAAATTCAAGAAACACATTTACAAAAAATACTACACAGATTAAAATACATTTAAAAATAAAAACAAATATTATAAAATAAAAAAAGAATGAATACTATAAAATCAATTTAACCAATATTATGAAAACTTTTGGAGTCTAAAAATATTCAATATACTATTCCCACTCTAGGTTAAGCAGCAGTAGGGAAAGTTTGGAAATTTGGAGGAGTTATATTTACTATTCCTATTCCAGTCAGTGCAACAGTAGGGAAAGCGTTGGACAGAAGAGTGAAATTGACTATTCTCACTCGTCAGTGCAACAGTAAGAAAAGTGTTTGACTGTGGAGGGGTAACATGTACTATTCCCACTCCAGTCTGTGCAACAGTAGAGAAAGCGTTGGATTTCAGAGGGGTGCAATTTATTATTTCCACTCCAAACCGCAACAGTAGGGAAAGTATTGAGCTGCGAAGAGGTTCACGTTGCTATTCCTACTGCAGTTTAAGCAAGATGAGGGAAAATACTTCCCTTCAAATACATTACATATATGAATAACCACATGAATGTAGAAAAATATTAAACTCTTAAGAAACAAACAAAAAAAGAATTAACATGAAATATAAAAATATATATTTATATATATATATATACACACATAAGTATGTATTTAAAGAATTTTTTTTGATTAATTGCCATAATTACTGTTCAATAAAAAATTAATTATCAATTAATAAATAATTGTTATTCAATTATTAATCAGTTAACTTTCCACCCTGTACCCCTACAACCCTCACAGCCTGCACCTCAAATAGAACTAAAAGAATATTCCATAACTTAAATATTTGAAATAAATGAAATAATTATTTAACATTTAATTATTAAGTGTTAATTAATTGTTACTTAATTAACTTCCCACCCTAAATCCCTACAAACCTAGCATCCAGCGACTAAAATAAAATAAAAATAAATAAGTATTCCATATTGTACATAATTAAATATCAATTAAATATTTAATTAATAGTTATTTGTTAATTAGTTCTTACTTAATTAACTTCCCCCATACCCCTGCAAATCTAACAGTCCATAAATAACATTTAACAAAAAGATCACTATTACATAAATTGCATTATAAATATCAATCATATAATTAAATAAAACGTATTAAACAATTCTTAATTAATCTTTACCTGATTAACCTCCCACCCTATCCCCCTAAAAATCCAACAACCTTCTTTGACACTATAAATTACTATTAAAAATTTGTAAAACATTCTATATCACTTAAAATTGCAAGCTATGTTTTTTAAAACAACTAGTAACATTTATGTAAACAATAGTAACAAATAAATTAATATATCAATTAACATATCAACTACGACAGATTAAAATAATTAAAAAATGATATTTTAACCACTATTTTAGTGAAAACGATATTAAAACCTTCAATATTGTTTACAACGATATTACTTACCCCAAAAATCGCTATTGCCCTCTTAAAGACTTCAGAATGACCCACAATTTTAAGTCAAGAGGTTGACAGATATACATATGCCACTGTACATAACCTTCCATCAGGCCCTATGGACAGTGCTCCGTAGTTCAGTAAAATACACTAGAAACATTCCTGAGATGGGCATAATGACACATGACCCTAGACCCATGCTTACAACGCAAGTATGAGATAAACCGCTTTTTGAGTAGGACATCTCTACATTCTACATCATTCAATAAATCCGCAATGCCTCAATATTTGTAGTAAGTTGCTGGAAACAAACATGCACAGCTTATAAAATTTGTCTCTTTCACTGTATTATAATTATTTAACATGGACACGTGACCTGATATCCACTGGTGGTTAATGCATTGTCAACAGCAACCTTTGCCTTTCTCACAGCGTTTTTAGAACAGGCTTTGACTTTAAGCCACAACCTACTTTAAAACATACCTCTGCAGTCCGTGTCAGGTACACTCAGTTACTCTGTGCTGAATATGACTGTGTTGTTATCACTGATGTCATTTGTGATGTCATGAGTGATGTAATTTCAGATGTCATCAGTGATGGCATTCATTGATGTCATTTAACATGTCATGAGTGATGTAATCTCTGAGGTCTCAAGCAGTGTATGGCAGAGGCTCAAGTTATACATAGGGAAGTAAACTATAACTGCGAAAAACAAAGTTTTTTTTGTTTTTTAAACACATATTATATATCTGTGTCGCAACAGCTTTCAATGAAGGGTCAGGGTGGGACAATCTGTCTTCTCTGGGATCTCCTACAACAGTGGCGACCGGCATGGCTTGCGGGGTAGGGGTCGCGTTCGTCGTGCGTGGGAGGGCGGGGGGTGCGCAATATAAAAAAAATAATTAAAAAAAATGATCTTACCTTGCCGCTGAGTCCCGCGTCTCTGCTCCTGCTCTCCTCGTCGAACTCGAGGAACATAAAGCACAGCCAGGCCCCACTGTTGCAGCATTGTGAATGGTAAGCACCCAGGTTCCCCTGACCAATCACAACGCGGCAATGCAGCGTTGTGATTGGTCTGAGCGTCCTAGTTCGATGCTCAGCCAGGGAATGTGGGCCTGGGTATGTTCTCCACACAGGTTGTAATGCAGCCTGCATGGAGAACAGGGAAAGTGCGCATGACTGTTTTGGGCGGCCCGAGAGGGCCGACCAAACAGTCATTGCGCACTTAGGAATGGGCAAACCACTCCTCTCCTGCCCTGCTCTGAGAGCAGAGCGCCCCGCCCTCCTGCCCGCAAAGCAGTACAAGTATAAAATGATGATAACTCAAAGTTATTATCATTTTATGTTTCTACTTCGCACTGCTTAAAAGCAGTGGGGCGACGCTCCTCCGCCATCTCGGAGGAGCCGCCACTGCAATCTGCTATGAGCCATCTGACCCAGTGTTCGCACACCTTGAATATGTGTGTAGACAAGAATTTGGTTTTGTGGGGTGCACCTGCTTAAACTTTTAATTGTGTTTAGGTAGTAAATCAGCTAAAGGGCATACAAAATGACCACTCTGCACATCTCAGAATGAGGGCCTAAGTGAACAGGTCGCAGTATGTTGCTGCCTGCTTGAGCATGCGCAGTGTCATGAGAGAACAGAGCACTGGTAAGATCACACTAACGTTTTGTGATTTTGAAAGTTTCTTTAGAGAGTGTTGTTTGATTATCTAATGTGCATTGTTTATTTATAGTCTGTGGAGATGCAGCCATGCTGATTTGGAAAGCAGGCCTTGACCACTTGTGTACACTCGGTGCCCCGGAGACTGTGCTTCAGTGGGAGTGGTGAAAGCATCCGCTGTGTCTCCTGGTCGAGGCCTCTTAACTGATTGCCGAGGCTGCGGGGACAGCATGATGCTTCCGCCAGTTATCAAGAGAGCAGGAAAGAGGGAAGACGACTGAACACAAACACTCTGTGGTCTGAGATAAACTCTAGCGGGGGCAAGATATGGGAAGATGGAAAGCTACAAGGGTTTTTTTTCAAAATAGATTTGCTTACCACTCTAATTGTGCGGATAAATCAGACTTTCATTTTTTTTTACAAAATAGCAAATCTGAATTCCAGAACATAGCTCCAAAGTAGAGTTTGTTCTGCTCCCTGTATTGTTTTTGATAAGGTGCACTAAAGCAGAAGCTGGTAAACAGAATAGGAAGTCAATAATAATGGTGCTGATGCTGTATTTGAAGGCTGTAGGTGCTTGTTAGGCTATTAGTGCTTCCTTGAGTAATTGTTTATGATTTTTAATAGATGGTTCGGCGGTCTGGCTCAATGCTCATGTAATAGGGCTAATTTAACGATCACATTTACAGAGCTTTGCTGGAAGATGAGCATCGAATTTGCTTGTGACATTTTCTACCAGTGTCCATTAAGGCTTGGTTTCACTATCTGGTTTAGCACTCTCTTAATGTTTGTAGTAGGGGGGTGTTTTTAAAGGCTGTTGGTCCCTTATCTAGATCATAAAGGCT
Source organism: Calotriton arnoldi (assembly GCA_963921515.1). Classification (NCBI taxonomy): domain Eukaryota; kingdom Metazoa; phylum Chordata; class Amphibia; order Caudata; family Salamandridae; genus Calotriton; species Calotriton arnoldi. The sequence goes on from CAWUFW010000871.1 coordinate 3,170,694, forward strand.
TTCCTAGCTGGATCTTGTTGGTGTGTTTGCATGGCTTGCGATTTATAAACTGGGAGCTTATGCTTTCTGGGGTAATGTTGTGTTGCTCAAGAAAGTTCCAAGCAAGGGAGTAGGCAGAAAAATAAAATACCCACACCTTAAACCACATCCTGAATGGCACTGAACAAATTATGAAAACAATGTGGCTAAGTGCTGCTTTTTACCCCTACATTCTCAGTGAAGTTGGTCATCCACCCATCCATCCATCCATATCTGCATCTTTCCTTCCTACTCCCATACATCCTTGTTTCCCTTGATCCATCTGTTCTCTTCTCCATCCTTCTCTTCAACCTTCCTTCCCTCCTCTCTATCATCTGCTTATCCTTCTATCTATTAATTTATATATCCTTTCATCTCTCCATCCTTCTCTCTAGCCATCCATCTTCCGGCCCATCCATCCATCCATCCATCCATCCATCCATCCTTCCATCCATTCATTCTTTCATCCTTTCGATCTTCTCTTGGCTCATTTGTTCCACCACTCCTATTTATGACCTTGTGTTTGGAGAACAATGTTGCTCATCAAAGTCTAAGGAGACATAAAAATTGTTTTTTAAGGTTTTGCGTTACATACAAATAGGTGCCAACAAGGGCTGTGTGCCCTATTGTAATCAATGAAACTCGCGACTGCCCTGGAGGCAAGCACATTCAGTGAAACTCGGAACAGCTGCTTACAAGCTGTTCTGTATTTCACATTGTAGGCAGCAGACGCCTGCAAGTTAAAGAAAGGACAGAGATCCTCATGCAGGTGGATGCAGTGAGTGAATGCACCAACTTGTAGGGGAGATGTCTAGGGTGTCCGTGGGACCCCCATTGTCCCCTCCAGAGGGCTGCTCTCTTGAGACGCACTAACAATGCGCCACATTTTGTGGTGCACTGTCAGAGTGCCTCCTGGGGGCCTGTTTGCCTTGGCGCTCCTGTCGTATGAGGGTGTGGGCTCAGAGGCAAAGTGAATCCCTCATCTGTATGGGGCCATGTCCCTACGCAAATGAGGGAACATCATCTAAAGATACTGCTGGCACTACATGTGCGCCCGTGCTATCAGTATTACAGAAGGGGTCACACAAACAACTGCGACCCCTTCAGTAATACCATAGGGCTGCCATGGCGCACAGAGCAGGTGCATGCACTCATTGTACCCCCGGTACTATACATAATACGGCTGCTAGATTGCCAGTAGCATGAGTTGGGGGAGAAATTCTCCTCTGGGTGGAACTAAAGCCAACTCTGTATGTATATTTTTAATAATTGGTAACAAAAGGCCTCGCAGAAAGCCAGACGTACAAGTAGGGTGAGGAGTTCCAGTACACAGTGAGATTTAAAGAGAAATATTACCTGCTTGTGAAGATGTTGAATGAAAATAATAGGGCATGGATGAGCTTATAGATTATCATTACAGATGTTACTAGCCAGGGATGTGTGAAATTCTTGTATTTTGCTACAGCCTAATTACAGGAAATGACGGCAAAATTATGTGCAATGCAAAATTATCCTAACGGTACATTTGGGTAAAAAATTCAACTTGAAAATGTAATTTCGAGTTGATTTCTGATACGCTCTCATTCAAAACACCACCGCTTGCTTTCGGATTTGTAGTTTTCAGCTCAAACATTACCTGAATGATTCACTTGTATAAAAAATCTACCTGAAATGTTTGCTGACCTTCCATGTTAATGGAACTGCTGCTCATGTTCAAAACATTTCTGCTGGAGATCAGATTTGTAGTTTTGACGGTCCGGTCAGGTAAAAAAAACTAAAAATGCTGCTCACGTTCAAAAACTACCCAAGTGGTACATCTTGCATTAAAATTTTTCCTCAGAATTACATGATGTGGCGTAATAACATATTCTCTGTAATATAAGCATAAATGTTGTTACGCGATATTACCAAAATTGCTCCAATTACGCTAGCCTAATTAAAATTTCGCCCAAGTCTAGTTACTATTCCGCAATGACAGTAGCTGCAGGCAGAGCATGATTTCACCAAGATATTTTGCTTCACCGGCAGAGGTGGTAAGATTAGTCCATATGGCCCTTTTTAACCTTGATATAAGGAGTAGACTCTGCACTGATGAGGAGTTCTAGCAGTACTGCTAAGGTCAGCTGTCCAAGTGGCTGATGTGGTGGCCTGCTTTGTCTATGCACCCTGCTAAGGGCCATGCAAACTCTAAACGTCATCTTGAGCTATGCAGGCCAAAATAAACATGCTCTTAATCTAGTGGGACAGCATTGTTCCAACTGGTTACTTAATTTTACAAAAAAAATAGAGGCAGGGACATGGCCAATTTGTTGGTAGAACCATCTTTACAAGGAGTCATGATGGCATGATTTTCTAGGGCACGTCTCAAGCTCTTTCCTATGCCGATTTGCCACACCAGCTGTAGTGGGCATTAGATGGCAACACAAAGTAACTAATGATGGCCAGAGAATTAGTTGAATGGCAGAAACCTATTTGCCAGATACAAATGTAGTTTGGCCTTCGCTGACAGTAATAACACAGCACCCTGCATGCAGGATGTTATATCACGTTATGTTACGTTATTAGATTTTCATACAAAGCTCGCTCGCCCTAAAAATAATTCTGGCACTATTGCAGGGATACAATCTTATCCACAGTTAAAGCATTTACTGATAGAAAAGCTAGATGATTTGGCCATATTGAAACTTCAGATGATTGCTTTCCTGACACAGATACAGAAGGAGGCAATTCCACATCCATGGGAAACATGGCCACCGAACAAGGTGGAGCAGAAAGTGGGAACCAAAAAGAGTTTTTGGACTCTGATCCCAAAGTATGTCGAGGCCAATATCTTTCAAACATATGTTCTGGGCAATTCAGTGAGTAATACAGAGAGACCTGAAGGCAGTGCGCTGTTGATCTTGCTGCAAGTGGAGAAAATACAAACCTTGCGATATATGGTGACCGTGTGAGAAAATGAGAGAAAACATAAAATATGCTCTAGAAGCTTACCTTGCTAGTAGAAGGAATTGCTGACAGCTGAGATTGGGGGCTTTAGGAATGTTCCGAATTCAAGCAAGAAAACCATATTCCATACAACAAGGGCAAGATCAGGGCATTTAGTAGTGAACACTGGAAGGCAAGGTCCTAGAGAGGGGAGCTGACTGGGATAAGCAAAATCTCTACTTTATTAGGATTTTGTTGCGATGGCTACCATCTGAAAGCGGTATGGGCTGAGACAATATCCACACCAGGAGAAAAGGTCCACCACCTTACAATCAGATAGAGTCATCATCACCCAGGAAAACCTTCACCCACAAGTAGCTGAGAAGGGCCCATGGTCTCAAATGAACATTTGAGAGGGCAGGGATGATGGCTATATCTTAAGGAACTTTCCATGTGCATGGTGTATCTGATGACTCACAAGGAAATAGTGCCACATTCTAAACTGTGCTTCAAGAAGGAATAGGCCACCAATTCAAAGGTAGTGTCCTGGATACCTGCATTTCCAAGATACAAAAGGGAGTGAGTGTTCGACAGTGTTGAATGTAGCTGTAATGCCACCTGCACCGACACCACTGCCATCAACCTTCACCTTTGTCAATTACTGACAGCACTATTCCTTCTATAAAGAAAGGTCTAAAAGCTGTCCAGAATGATTGTATACTGCTGCAATTGAAGAGGATATGCTGTTTTCAGACACTTTTCTGGAAATGGTAAAAGTGAAAATTCACTTTGTCTAATGAATCTAATCTTGAATTCTTCAAGAAATGTTTAACTACTGCTGACTTAAAATGATTGGTGAGGCTTAAAAAGATGTTTGAACAGTGGTGTAGCTAGCCCTTTGGCCGCACGTGGCGGTCCCTGGAGTTTGCCGCCCCTGGCCCATTGAAGAGCAGTGGGGGGTGCTGATGAGATTCCGCCAACTGCCGACCCGCGACGGAGGTATTGTCAAACGGGTGGGGTGCTGGCGATTGCTGCCCCATCATGGCAGGTAAGAGTGGGAGGAGGCCGCCGCTCCCAAAACTTGTGCCGCCCAAGGTGGATTGCTCCCCCGCCCCACACTTGCTACGCCAATGTGTTTGAAGCTTTCGAGTGATGGCCAGGTGCTAAGACAAATAGAAGCAAATGTTGCGGCTGGAACACAACAGCAGTGATGGGATGGCACTGCCTAGCATCTAGTTAGATAAGTTACATGTATTGTAGTGATCCTCTATGGTCCTTGTTCTGCTACTTCTGTGTAGACCCTTTTGTAAGGTACACTACAATGCCCTGTTCTTCCCCACACTTCCTGTCTGGTCCCTAGGGCAGGAAGAGGTGTCCAACGTACTGGCTGTGGATGTGGGAAGATTCCAAATTGCAGGGCCATGGTGTCATGACATGACATCGGGAGTCTGCTCTGCAGAGGTGAAAGTGTCTGTATTTAGCTCCTGTTGAATTAGGATAGTGGTGAGATGACCATGCAGGTTCAGCTCAGTAGGTTCATGACCCTGCTTCACATAACCCTACATTTTGCCTAATGGGGCAAGATCCGGTTGGAATAAAATGACATGATAAATGTTTGCAGGAGGATGTGTGGGTTGTGGGTTTTCCTGTGGTTGTGGGTCTTTTCTACTAAACAGACAAACAGGAAATGGATGCCTTCAAAAGAGTATCAGCTGAAGGTGGTAGGAGAGAAACAGGGAGTCAATGAAAAATGAGACATAAATCTCTTATGTATTCGCTTCTTTGAACATTCTAGCACTTGCCACTTTTCAAAAGTGGTTTTAGATCCCTTTTTTGGGGCAAACTGGCCCAATTTCAAGGATCATTTCTAAAATGACGGTACCCTGCATGGGACTTTGTATGTCATAGACTTCCTTGCCTTTTTTATTGGACCAACAAAACTGTGTAAAATGGCATATCTGCTTCCGTGGTCTCTAAAGTCCCTTCTTTTGATGTACAGTACGTTTGGGGTGAGCAAAGGGGTAGCTCATACTCGATTTACCATAAAACAGAGTTTGTCATATTTTACAATTGATAGCAACCTATGAGGAAAGGACAGCTATCCATGGGCAGCTGGCAGTGGGTGAATCCACTTTTACTATTCGGGCACAGAAGGCCCTTCAGTAAGTTACCAACTACAGCTGTGTCCGTCTGTCAAAGCAGTCCACAAACTACAGCAATATGGCCGGAGCAGGACCATAACACCAGTAGAATGACAGACTGGTCATCGGAGAGGTAGGAAACATTCGATGCATTACTATGAGGAACTAAAGTTGCACCAAAGAAGCATCTTACCTCATAGGGTAACTAATGCAAATCGGCAAAGTTCACGTCACCTCTTGCTAGAAACTTTTCTTCCCACAGTTAGAAAACGGGATAAACAGACATCCTAATGGGGTCTTTTGTGTACACACTTAGGATCCCTTGATTTAGTACATCTGCAGAGGAACCTTCAAAAGGAGAAAGTGGCAGTGCATCACTCCAGGAGGGCTCCAAATGAGGATGGAGACACAGAACCCCCACCCACCCACCGAATCTGAAGGCTCCGCATAACTCGCCCACTCTCAGACACCTAGTGGTGGCAACCAACTGTTGGACGTGGGAACACTTTGATAAATGTCATTAAATGTCACTAGTGAAACTGACAACAGACTCTGCCCACTGCAGTTCTTTCCCCAACTACCCTCTCCGTTCCCACACTCTAGCGGAGTCATGGATGTGATAAAGGTGTATTGTAGTGTAGCTCCTATTTCCCTTATAGGCTCTGCGCATTGGAATAATATATCCTATAGGTTTGACATAGGACTAAGGTCGGTATGTCCCTATCGAGTATATTAAACTTAATTACTTGTGCCAGCTAGCTCAGAGGCCACTAGAAACTTCTTGACGACAAGAAGGGATTAGTTTCTGGCTGCCGCAGAACATGACCACTGTGTTTCCCTTACAGAATCAGGATGTGTCCCAGAGTCGTAGAAACAATAGATAACCATTTCACTCAGCTCAGTCGTGCATGTTTCAGTTATTCTCAGAGTTACACAGAAATAACAGACGGGCATTTCAATAAAGGATTTATTGAACAGTCTTGTTTCTGTTGTAAGTTATATGTGCTGTTATGATCACAAGACAGTATGCGAAATAAATAATGTACAAGGTGAGCAGTAAAAATAAATAATACTGCGTCAGCATTATCTTTCTAGCATGTATGCATTTACATAAAATGACACAACCTAAAAATGCGAGTACTCATACGATGCGTTTCTACCCTAGTTCTATCCCAGTGTACCTAACCTATCGTAGGTGTAGGGAGAAGTAGAAGTAGGTGCTGTATTCCTGACTAGATTATACTAAGAGTAAGTTACGCCTAGCATGCCAAGAGTCTAGTATGCCAAGAGTCCCTCTAGGTTCTAGTCTGCTCCATACCTGAAGAATGAGAGAGGTAGGAATCTTTATCCGGACTCGAACTCCAACACCCCGCAAGGGAAGTTAGATCACTGGAAGCTGGACTCTCTGCGTGCAGGAATGACAGTGTCTTCTCAGTGCGTCTGGCCGGGAATCGGGCTCCTCTGAAGTCGAGGTCTCCTCTGATTTACAGGGGTTTGGGAAGGTATATTTATACCTGAAAATGGTAGCATTGACGTGAGTTGGTCAGCGAAAGACGTCATGAATGAATCCCTTAGGGAATAAGAGGTTCATGCATAATGTATGAGTCCTTGAAGAAATCAATAGTCCTGGGCAAGGGAAACTCCCGCAGCCTGAGGGTCTGTTTTTTCATGGACTCGTTGAGACGTTAGGGTGGACGGATGTCGGAAGCCATGCCTGTATTTGGTGTGCATGGTTTATGCCTAAATAAGGCCTGGGATTCTACGCCTATATAAGGGCAGGTTGGGTTATGCCTATATAAGGACATGAGTCTAGAAAGCCCGCTTATGGACACCCTATGAAGTATACAACACCCACTCCTCTTTCGTGGAAACAATGATACTAAAATGCTAAACATCCAAAATGCTAAACATTAAAATAGAGTACCGCACATTAAAACATATCCTAAAAGTATTTAAAAGACATATTTAAAATGCAAAGGTTTCTGTACATTTATAAGCAAAGCTTTTCATTTCCTGCATAAAGTGTGAAATAAATGCAATCGGAATGATAAATAAAAAGCAATATTTACATATGACGAAAATGATCGATAAGTTTGTTCAAAATCAAAATCATTTCCTATCATGAAATTTAAATGAACTGATTTAGACACACAAGATGACTAAGTGTCCCTGGAAGTACTGCCAAGTCTGTATTATAAGGCCAGTTCTACTATAAGCAGATTGAAGTGCCATTTGTGTGCTCAAAAAATGAAAAAAAGTTCAAATTTTGGTAATGTTCCAGGTCTTTGAAAAACGAAGGCCAAATTGTTGCTGTTGCACTGGAACAAAGTATGCCGAATTAGAGTCAGTTCACGGGTCTGGTGTAAACATGAGATCATCTATTTCAATAGACAAAACATCATCCAGTGTCGATGGTGTAAGTTCGAACACCTCACGTAAGAGATTGACCGCACAAAGATGGGAAACACCGCCCACAGCATAGTTCGCCGCAGCAATGTTCGCGTCCGTTGTTACCTGTGTGCCTGGAGTTGTTTCTCGTACCTCAGCAGCAGCAGGAAGCGTCTGTGAGATCTCAATGAATGCTGACATCAGTATTGGGAGCCTCTGGGGACAACACGAAGCATGGACCGTTATCGGGACCAGCAAAGTATCGACGTCCTTTGGCGCAGCTGATGGATATGTTAGACAAGCGTCCAACACGCATTCTTCACCGCATAGCAGGCAGCGTAGAACAGGTAAGATGCAATCATGCCAGATTGGTCGGAATGACAGGAACCATGTGGTATTAAGGTCCCGTAGACGAGTCATGCCCAATAGCTGTACTATCCGCTCACTGCACTTTCTTTCAAGGAGAGCTTTCTCCATTTCGCTCGGAGTTATTTCTGCGAAGTGGCTGGCCATAGCGCAATAGCAGACAGATGAATAGAATTCCCGCAACAAGTGCTAGAATCAATGGTATGCCACCAAACACCGAATGTGCAAAGTTCGGAATGATTCCAAGTATTGCCTGGAACGGTGCTAAGAGACCGGTGCAAATGCTCTTAAAAACATGTACAATTCCTGTTGTATCTGACATGTTGAAGATACGTGATAACATTTCTACGAAATGTATAGGGCAGTTTGTACGTATTAAATTCTGTATCTCAGCCGAAGTCCTTGCAATTTGTAGATCATAGGTTTCTTTGGCCGAGGTCAAAGGCACTGTTTGCTGTAAAAGCATGGCTTTCATTCTGCTTAAAGTATCAAATCTTATAAAAGAGACACTCAGTGAAGGCCATAAAGCCGACTCCCTGACTGTGTCTATCGGGGAAACAATACTTGCATACAGCAAGTGACCCTGGAGTTGACCGTTACTAGATATGGGATGCCGGGCAACATTCCACAGCAGCTCTGATCATTCAACATGAGGTAACTCCCATTAGAAAGTTGTCCAAACGTTGGTTTAATCACAGCAGCTGGTGAACCGTGCTGATGGCAAGACAAGTTTGCCGCAGAACCATTACAAGCTCCGTGCAAAATAATGTCCTGACATATGAGTGAACCGGTCAGTGCAGGTTTACAGTTAATACCGCTAAGAAACACTTCACGATCCCCACTCCAACATTTATGTGTATACGGTAAATTCCAAGATGTCTTAATGTATTCCCTACCCAACCTTTCATATTTGCCTGCTTGCATCTGTCTGAGGCAATACTGGAACTGAAAAGTTGTCACAGGTAATGTTATTTTTCCATGAATAAGCCATTCTGTAGCTGGTTTTTCTGCCACTGTGAATGGTAATTTGTCAATTTTTTCAATGCTCAGCACTGTATACCTCGCTCCTCTTTGTGCCAATTCGATCTGTTTATCAGTTAGATTGTATTCTGCAAACAGAGACGACGTGTTGATGAAACGCCAAGGCACATAGCCCGCTCGCAAAGATTGCAGCGTCCATGTCAATAACACAATAGAACGTAATTGAGACTGACCTTGTTGTAACATAGCCAAATCTTGTTCTAGAATGTCGATAGCAGAGGATACAATGCCATCCAATGAATAAATCCTGGAGGACAAAGTTGTTAACCCATTGTCGACTACAGAGAGTGTTTTCTCTAAATTAATACGATCAAGTTCACGTATTCGTTCTGCAGCCTCTATCTGTGACACTTTCCATGCTTCGTTATAAACAGCGTAGATGCCGGCATATATGAAACGTTTTTGACGCGGTTTTCTTGGTCCAAGCAAGAATTCCCTAAGATCTGCGTCATGTGCAAGTAAGGTTAAGTGTTGCTTCACATCCTGTAGTGTAGATTTATGCAGCCAATCGAGGCATAATTTACCTACACTGTATGTTGTTACTACCCCCGGATGTTGTCTTTGGACATATCTTGGGTCTGGCCTATGAAGAGCGAAGCCCTGAGTTTTGTTCAAGAACCTTTCCTGACAGTTATTTGTGTCTGTGGGCCAGATCAACCATTTATTCCAATTTGAATTGGTTCTGTTGAGTTGTAGTATATTGTCAACTGTCACCACTGCCTTTGTTTTATTATCACTGGCAGGTGTTGGCACAGAAGGTGTTTTCATCTCTTTGATCTTGGCTAATCCAAAACAAGATGTCTGTTGGACGGTGTCATTCAAAAACATTATTTGTTCAGGGATTATACAGGCTCTAAATAAAGCTTCTATACCCTGTACTTGCCAATCTTTACTACCCCAGACAGTTTTTGTCTCAATTGTGTCTTTCCATAAGTCGAAACCCTGTGTAGACAGTTGGGCAATAAATGCTCCAGAGTAAATCTGTTTTGTATTTGTTAACATAATTTTCAGTCCTGTCTTGTTTACATTTTTATAGTAAAACGTTTCTGGATCAGATGTATTATAACCTGAAAAATATGGAAATTTACTAGCAAAAGTTTTCGAACTACCTTGTGGTGGTGTAGGACAATGTTCCCATTGATTAAACATAAATATATTTCTTGGATATGCAGTTTTGTGCAAATAATGATGACCATAGTGGTTATAACAATACAATTCTTCGTAATCAGTTGTACCCTCTAAATATTCATTTTTAGAAAATGCAGCAGATTTTTCTAGATCAAACATTATATCTTGAACAGTCTCTAAGTCCCAATCATCTGAATAGGTACTGGACGTAATCAAATCACTTAGTGAAATTTTAAACAAATGTGGAATGTTCAATTGTTCACTTGGGCCGAATATTTCATAATCTGTTTTGTCCCACACTATACCATCCTGTATAGGAACAGCTGTGATGTTCACTGATGACAAGTCTCTTGCTTCACGATGGGAAGATTTATGTGGTTTCAAAAGCACGTTTATGTCCTTTCCTTCAATGTTCACATGGATGTATCTGCCACCTATAAGCATGCTTACTGTTGTTACCAAAGCTAGCCAGAGCAGGAAAACAAAAAGTCCAGATGTAATCCAGAGTTCAATCCATGGAGAAACCAGATAAGTCTTTTTCAGAAAGTGAACAAAGTCTTGTACTTGCTGCTTGAATTTTGATGATGCTGGCGTCGTTTCAGGTTCGCTTGGATCCTCTGAGAACGTATCAAAGTCAATGAAATAGCCAGAAGCAGTTCTGTCAATTGTTGGAATTGCATCAGGATTCGTTGAAATCACAGGAACCAGTTCTTCACGAGTCACGTTGGTGTAGACAGGTGTATTTGGACGAACTGTTATTTGGTTTTCAAGAGGGATGAGTTCCATAGCTTGGTTGCATAGTCCTTCATTCGTTACAGCTGAATTCTCGATCGTGATCAGTCTTTCAGTCTGAACCTCTTGAATAGTAGCGAGAGGAGTGCGTCTGCTACTAGGTCGGAGTCCACGAGGCCTACTGCTTAGTATTGGCCACATACTGTGGTTTGATCAGGTCGATTGACACAAATCTTTTCTCCTTTCTTCCAGCAAGGGGTGGCAGAAGTACTGTCCTTGTTCCTCGAACAGCTAGAACAGGTACCGGTTGTCTGTAAGAAGGTCCAAATTCCTTCTTGTCCGCGATTTTTTCTCTGACCAGATCCCCAACTTTTGGAATCCAGACAGGCCTTGCTGGGACGCCGATTTTTCCCCAGTGGTGGTTGGCTGTAAGGATATGTTGCTTTGTTTCGTTCTTAACTTGTTAAGTTCCTGTAAAACAGCCAAACGATCTTTGATATCAAATTCTTTTTTGTCCACCACTGTGCCTACGTGTTCTAAGTCTGGAACCCACATTCTTGTCCCAAATAGGACCTCATATGGAGTGACTCCCCCTAGAGAACTTCTTGGCAGATTGTTAAGAGCGCGCTGAACGCTAATGAGGTGTTTGACTCACCCATCACCCGAACCTAATACCCTAGCTGTTATAGATTGCTTTATGTCCCGGTTTTTCCTTTCCACAACAGAATTTCCCTCAGGATGGAATGGAGAGGAGTACCGCAATGCAACGCCCAGACTGGCCATGGCCTCCTTGTAAGCCCTAGAGCTAAACGCAGGACCCTGGTCAGAATGAAACGTGCCTATTGCGTATGTGCCGATAAAGACTCGCAAATCTTTTATAACAGTTCGAGCGTCAGCTGAGCGCTGAGGCCATAACCATAGGAACCTAGATTTAGTATTTGCGGGAACGCCTATGTCCAATAGGACGCTGGCGATTAGATAGCCTAATGCTGTCTAACAGTGGTGTCTGCACTGGGCTGCCGCATTCGCTGCATGGTGTCTGATGGCTCTCTCGCTGTAATTTGCAGTCTAAGCAATTGTTGATGAATATGTGAATGTGTGTATTCATTCCAGGCCACCAGTACATCTCTTTTAACTTCAAAATTGTTTTTGAGATCCCTTGATGTGACAGACCCTCCCCCAAATGTGTTTCATAAATCAACGCTGTTCTTCGTTCCATGTTTGGAATTACCCTATCCCCCACTCCAGGGATTCGAGCAAAAGGAACGTTATTCGCATCAATTACATAAGAGTACTTGAGTGGAAACTTTTTGGTAATGCTGCACTGCTGCCTTTGCTTGAAGCATTGACAGCTGACATTATCTCACCGTCTATTTTTGTTTTTGAACGAGTGATCGCAGCTACGGAAGCCGTCTGAACAGCCCCCTTCGCGGCTTCGTCAGCCAATGAATTCCTGCAACGTGAACGCCATCACGCTGATGACTCAGTGTGTGTATCACGTGAGCCTTTGGTAGTTCGTTTTTCAACAGAACTACTTGTTCCCAAAGCTGTTTGTGCTTAATTGTGCCACCTTTTGCATCCTTAAAACCATTTTCAAGCCAGGTTCGTATATAGTCATTATACGACTGAACAGAGTAAAAGGAATCGCACACTATCAGTGTGAGGAATTCTCGATCCGTACTTTCAAGTGCCAGTTTGAATGCCTGTAGTTCAGCTCGCTGAGCTGTACAATCACCTAGTGACTGAGTTTTTGTGACCATAGGTCTGAAGATGCCATTTCGTATGCGACCTTTAACGATAGCACACGCTGCACTGTAAGCTTGCTTACTCCCTGTTGCGGGCTGTGCGGATCCGTCAGTGTAAATTACGAATTCATACTGATCGAGAGGCAGAATCTCAGTGGGCAGAGGACATTCTTGTTCATATTGGAGAAATGCCTGTGTTTTTAAATCTGGATCAAAAACATATTCAACATCAGTTGCAGCAAGAGAATTAACCCATTGTATCCATCTCGGATGTAAAGCTTTAGCATTCGGAATGCTCGCTTTTGTGACCGCTTCTAAAGCCGGTACTGGGGTAACGACAATTATGCGTTTCCCTTGGGCTAAGTCTCTTTCTTTTGCTACAGCTGTTTGAACTGCTGTCAGAATTTTTTCAGTTGAACTGAAGTGTATTTCTGCTTGTGTGTACAAATGTGATTTGTACGCGATTGGTACTTTCTCACCCTCATTAAAGGTTAAGTAAGTGAATCCACATTGACCCGAAATTATTCGAATCACCAAATCTCTTTGACTTACGCGTGTTTGTAAGTGATTTGTTGCTAACATGTTAGCCTGGAGTGAACGCAAAATTTCTGTGTGTTCCTGTGTCCAGTTTTTAAGTGAAAAATCAGGTTTGATTAGTGCGTAGAGAGGTTTAACCCTTTCTGCGTAGTTTAGAATGTATGTTCTACCAAAATTGAGGAAACCCAGGATTGATTGTAAGTTTTTTAGCGTCTTAGGAGGTTGGATCAGCGCACACTTCTCTAGAAAGTTAGCTGGCAAGCTCTTGCCTTCATTTGAAAGCTCATATCCCAAAAATAGGACATTGAGATGGGCAATTCGGGACTTTTTAAAGTTGAACTTATAGCCCTCAGAGGCGAATCCCAATATAATGGTGCTCACCCTGTTCAAGTGTTTTTCTAAGTCATCGTCTGTCAGATAAATATCATCGACATAGGACAATGCCTCGTTGTCATAAATTTGTAGTAACTCCGTTACTCTTGCCGAGAATAACCCCGGGCTGTTCTTGAACCCTTGTGGGAGTCGACAAAAGTGACGCTGGGTCCCCATTATGGAGAATGCCGTTAAGTACCTACTTTCAGGTGCTATATTTTGACAAAAGAAACCATTTGAGATGTCTAATGTGGTTTTGTATTTTTTGCGCACAATGTTATTCATTAATGCTGTGCTATGTGCATTTTGCACTGCAAAAGTTTTAGAACAAGTGTTTAAATGTCTGTAGTCCAAAACTAGACGATATGTATTGTCTGGTTTGGAGACAGGAAACAAAGGATTGTTCATAGATGAGGTGCTGATTTCAATCACCCCTTGGTATTCAAGTTGATTTAAAATCTCCCTGACCTGTTTTTTAGCTTCTTGCTTAATTGGATACTGCCTCTGTGCAGTAGGTTCATGTTTCAGATGTATTTTATGGTGAGGGGAGTCCTCATCCCATCCTACATGATTTTTATATAATGCTGGAGCCTGGGCTACTGCCCATTTTCTGGCATATGTATATTTTAAGTGAATTGGAATGTGATTGGAGAAGGCAGGCATAATCATGTCCTCGCCGTGTGGGCACTCCCTGACAAATTGTGGTGGCCAGTCTTTTTCTGCTAGAAGTATGTCATAACCCTTTGATAGTTTTTCCCAAAAAAGTGCTTTAACCTGTCTAGGTTTGTCTCCCTCCATCCGGAGTGTTATTTCATATAACCTTTGTGGAGTACTAACCCTGGTGTCTACAGTTTCTACCGTAATGTACTCATTCAAGTCCACTATCTCCAGAAGTTCCATCAGGTTCTGGCGAGCTATTGTGACTTCTGCTGCACTGTCCAGCATCGTCTGAGCCCATTCCCCGTTTTTGAGTTGTGATCTCATTATTCTCGGCATGTCTGATCTTCAGACCTGCTACTTTCTTTTTGGAGAATTGAGGTTTAGTTTTAATTTTTGTTGCGTGCTTGTCGTCTTTCGATTTCACGCGTTCTTCTCTATGTTCTGTTCATCCTCTTCTTTCCGAAGTCTGTGATGAGACCTGAAAGGGACGAGAGGAACGTGTATCATTATCTTGATACCTATCAGGTTTTCTCAAATTATCCCTATTCCTGAGGTTATACATCCTTTCAGAGGGCTCCTTTTGAGGAGACCTACCTCGGGATTGAGATCTTTTCTCGTTTGAATTTTGTTTAGTAGATTCCCACTTCTTTTTAGAAGATGTAGGAGTTTGTTTAATTGAGTCCTTCTCAGAACTTTCAGATAGTTTTGGTTTAACTGGTCTCCCACCCAAACTATCTCTGCCTAATTCTGCATATGACTGCTCTATAATTCTGGGTAGCTCTGTTTGATGTTCTGTAACATCGAATTCCTTAGTTTTTGTCGGATCGCCACTGCTGCTGCCTCCCTTTAATATTAGATAATATTATTGTTGAGACCTGTTCAAAATTTTTCAGTAATTTCATACCTAAATTTAAAGCAGGCTCTGCTCCATATTCGTTTTGAATCTGTTTTAGGACATCTGGTATTACCGCAATTGACGGAATGCCGTGTGTTTTAGTGTAGATGGCAGCAAAGACTGAGCCCCAAGTGGTGCAGTCTTCCAGTTGTGGTGTGATCCCCATTGGTAAACTAATGGTTAGGATTCTGTGTTTCTCATGCGGGCTAGTATTTGGAAATACTGCTTCGATTTGAGTAATTTTTTGAGCTATCCAAAACGGAATTTGCTCCCGCTTAGTGGGCATTTTACCCATGACTGCGTATAGAGTCTGTGGTGTAATTTTTAGATTGTTCCCCTGTTGAGGGGTTTGATTTGGAAGTGTTAATGGTTGTTGGACTGTGAAAGTCCGCATGACATATTGAACCAATTGTCTGTAGATTTTTATTAACTCTGTGAGTTGATTAAGTAGTTCCTCGTCTGACATTATTTCGATGTCTGGATGAGGTGTGTAGCCGGCTAGAATCGGCCATGTTGCTCCTGGTCTGCCTAGCGGACCGAGCCTGGTTATATTTCTGTGATGTTTTAGGGCGCCTTTAAACCAGAGCTGGTGCTCCTGGTATGTTAATCGAATTTCAATATCCTCGAAAGGAATGTATTCCTCCGGTTGTTCATCTTCTTTGTAGAAGTTAAACAAGTGAGTTACTGGATTAGATTCAGGAAATATTACCCATGAATAGAATACCTCTGTCTGAAAGGATTTGTGTGCCTCTATCACGAAAACTGCTCTACCTCCTCTTGGAGATAGGCCATGTTTTATAAGTTTTAGAGTAATGACTCTTCTTAAGTTAGGAGGAATGTCCTTGACACCCTCTTCTGCTTCATTTAAACCTGTGTTGTTAAATAACGCTGCTTGGGCTGGTTCAGCCGCAGCTACACCGTTTTCGGCGTCTACATTCATTTTGTAGAACTAGTTTCAAGGAAACAAAGATAAGATGCACAATATTGTGGAACAGTCTATCCTTCAACGTTGAGCAAACCAAACAGCTAATATATAGGGGCCTCCCCTATGTAGCCGTGGCGGATTTTAACCCTGCCCACTCCAGACGTCTTTTGGAGTATATTGGGTATGGGTCTCTGAGAGAAAAATAAAAGTGCACAGCTGAGTTACTCAGTATCTAACGTTGAATTACTGCCTTACCAAACGTTGGGCGCCATGTAGTGTAGCTCCTATTTCCCTTATAGGCTCTGCGCATTGGAATAATATATCCTATAGGTTTGACATAGGACTAAGGTCGGTATGTCCCTATCGAGTATATTAAACTTAATTACTTGTGCCAGCTAGCTCAGAGGCCACTAGAAACTTCTTGACGACAAGAAGGGATTAGTTTCTGGCTGCCGCAGAACATGACCACTGTGTTTCCCTTACAGAATCAGGATGTGTCCCAGAGTCGTAGAAACAATAGATAACCATTTCACTCAGCTCAGTCGTGCATGTTTCAGTTATTCTCAGAGTTACACAGAAATAACAGACGGGCGTTTCAATAAAGGATTTATTGAACAGTCTTGTTTCTGTTGTAAGTTATATGTGCTGTTATGATCACAAGACAGTATGCGAGATAAATAATGTACAAGGTGAGCAGTAAAAATAAATAATACTGCGTCAGCATTATCTTTCTAGCATGTATGCATTTACATAAAATGACACAACCTAAAAATGCGAGTACTCATACGATGCGTTTCTACCCTAGTTCTATCCCAGTGTACCTAACCTATCCTAGGTGTAGGGAGAAGTAGAAGTAGGTGCTGTATTCCTGACTAGATTATACTAAGAGTAAGTTACGCCTAGCATGCCAAGAGTCTAGTATGCCAAGAGTCCCTCTAGGTTCTAGTCTGCTCCATACCTGAAGAATGAGAGAGGTAGGAATCTCTATCCGGACTCGAACTCCAACACCCCGCAAGGGAAGTTAGATCACTGGAAGCTGGACTCTCTGCGTGCAGGAATGACAGTGTCTTCTCAGTGCGTCTGGCCGGGAATCGGGCTCCTCTGAAGTCGAGGTCTCCTCTGATTTACAGGGGTTTGGGAAGGTATATTTATACCTGAAAATGGTAGCATTGACGTGAGTTGGGCAGCGAAAGACGTCATGAATGAATCCCTTAGGGAATAAGAGGTTCATGCATAATGTATGAGTCCTTGAAGAAATCAATAGTCCTGGGCAAGGGAAACTCCCGCAGCCTGAGGGTCTGTTTTTTCATGGACTCGTTGAGACGTTAGGGTGGACGGATGTCGGAAGCCATGCCTGTATTTGGTGTGCATGGTTTATGCCTAAATAAGGCCTGGGATTCTACGCCTATATAAGGGCAGGTTGGGTTATGCCTATATAAGGACATGAGTCTAGAAAGCCCGCTTATGGACACCCTATGAAGTATACAACAGTATTGGTTAATTTAACATGTAACAACACGTTTATGGTGTGCTTAGCATATTACTGGCATTGTTAAGTCTTTGTATCTGCCTGATCTGGTTTGTCTGTGTGTATTGTTGAGTGATTGAGTGTGTCTGAGCACATGTATGGGGGGTTCATGTATGTTTATGTCTGTGTGCATGTGATATTTCTGTTTGTCTCTATGGGCCCGATTACGAGTTTGACGGTGCAGCGGCGGGAGTGCCCCACGACCGCAACCCCAAACCCGCGTGAGAACTGCCTGCCGTATAATAACTTTTTTAGTCATTGGCGTGCGTTTCTTTTGCCGTTCCCACAGCGGTGTCTATAAAATAGGCACCCCAATGGGAACGTCAAAGGAAGTTCCAGCAGAGCATGGACTATGAAGTCCATGCCGTGTTGGAACTGGGGGTGCATGCACACAGGGGGACACGTGCTGTGCCCCCCTGGGTACATCCACATGGAGTGAGTAACAAGGGGAACCTGTAGGGCCCCCTTTCTCTCCCCACTGCCACTGTTTTGATGGAGTAAAGACCTCCATGAAATCAGTGGCGGTGAGGAAAGTCGTAATATGCTTTGTGGGACCGCCATTGATGCCTCTTCACCGCCGTGCCTCCGTCCGGGAATGGCGGTTCCCTGATGGAGTCGGCTGTCCCAGGGCAGCACGACCGGCAAGGCCGTAATGTGGCATTTGGAAGACCGCCTATGCCTCCCCACCATGAGTCTCGTGGTCCGAGGACCGCCAGACTCGTAATTTGGCCCTGAGTGTGTGTGTGTGTGTATGTTTGTATACCTGGGTGTGTGTGCATATGTGTGCGTGTGTGCACACAAGTCTGTATATATGTGTATGCATGTCTGTGTGTCCGCACACTGGGCATGGTGCTGCATGTGTGTTTGTGGCTCCATGACTGGAGTAGTTGTGTTTTTTGTGAGTTAGCAAGTGATCACATTTACCACGTGTTCTCTGCTGCTTGGCAGTTGCAAGGTGTGCTTGAGAGTGGATGACAGCAAAAAGATCTTCAGGTGTGACAAAAGGCTGTAAGGAAGCGTGCAAGAGTTATGATGCTGAAGTTCGAGGTTTTTACCTCTTGGCAGGAAAAAGCTTTTCTTTCTTTGGATGACAAGCACAAACACTCAGGAGAGGGGTGACAGAATCTCTCAGATGAAGGTAAATCAGTAAAGAGAGACTTTGGCCTTGAAGGGCTATAGGGTGAAGTAATGCAGATATTTCCCAATATGTTCTGTCTTCAGTTTCGTGGACCCATAGCGCCGCAAACGCCCTCAGAGGACAGAGAAACTGTTGATCATTTACTGAAGGAAGGTGCAGCGTAAATGACTGCAATTTTGTTGCTGGTGGAAAGTAAACAAAATGCAAACATTTGCTTTGTACCTTTGCTACTTAACATATCAACACACTGTGCTTTCTGCCCTCCTCTGACATCATATCCTGTTTCAACTATTACCTGTACTTCATACAATAGCGAACCGCCCAGGTAAGATAAGAAAAAATCATGAAAGTGGGTCAAATATAAGCTAAATGAAGAGAGTGCCTGATTGGTTAAATGCAGCACATGAATCATTGACAGCAAGTGAGAAAAAAACATTTTACCTTTGTGAAAAGTGTCTGTCCCTTTAAGTGACTACCAAGCAGGGAGATATGGTGGCACTGCGCTTGCAGAACTTTTTGTATCTGTGTCTTTAAGAATCGCAGTGAATTAAAGCGCAAATCATGCAGTTTATTGTGGCCCCTTGTTCACAGACTTAGCACTCTTTGTGAGGAATGATTCTTCTATCACCTCCATTGATTCGACTTCCTGTTGAATTCAGTGATCAGACGGACAGACCAAAACTGAGCTATGAACACGAATAATTTTGAATCAGTTCTTTCGAAATAGATAGACATCTAGGGCTGTTGAACAAGGAACTAAGTTTGTAAAAATTGGATTTGAAAAATGTGCTGAACGAGGAACTAAGTTTGTAAAAAGAGGATTTGAAAAAAGACATTGTATTTCCTTTTGTATATAAGTTCTTATTTGGCAATCAAGCAGACCTTATCTACAATTTAGTCATCATCCCAATGGTCTCGCAGGCCCACGCCAAACCCTCGACGCCCATACACGGAAGGAACTGACAGTGTGTTCTCTTTAATTTCTACACATCGGCGAGTTTCCCACCGCGGCAATAGATCTGCTACGCTTCACCAAATGTCCCTGACACCCAAAGGCCGCAGACCAAGGAGTTTCCTGGTGACCAACTTTTGAGAAAGACATTTTTTCTCCAAAAAGTTGGAAGGGCCTGCTGCTGTTGGCCTGCGTGGCATGTTGATGAGGTCGCCCCTGTTGGCGCTCCTTCAACTCTCTGCTGTGTGCCAGGACCAGGCTGTGCTCCTTTGAGCCTCAAAGACTCATTTCCAACTTGAGGGGAGAGTTTGAAAGATGGCTTTTATCAGACAAACGCACAAAACCCTTCTTGTTGTCCATGGAGATGTTTGCGGTGGTCAGCTCCATTGGCATGCTCCCCACAGAGAGTACTGTATATAGTTCTTCAGACGGAAAGTTGTGCCCCTGGAAGTGTGGGCAGTGCCCATCCTGGAAGGGTGATCTATCACACGCTTTGCAGTTTGCAATGTGGTCGTAAGCCCGTGCGATGTTTTCTACTTTTAGTAGAATTACCTTTGCAGACAAGCACATAGAACTTGCACTTACTGGCATTTTGATATTGTAATTAAAACAGAACTCGGGGACTTTTCCATCTTTTTTTCCAATGGTTTTATTTGAAATTTATCAAAACAAGTTGTGATGTCATAAAGACTTTTCATTGATACGCTCCAGTTGGTCAGTACTAGGTGTTATTACAACATAAGATGACTCTTCCAAACCGATCACACATAATCCTTAAAAAAAACAACATGTTTTTAAATATTCACATCCTGCCATCTCTTTAGCCAAAAGGTTTTCGAAAGTTCATGCCTTGACCCCAATAGACTCCCTGCTATATTTAACTATCCACTTTAAAACTTAATCCCTATCAAAGTTGACATTAATTCGTTCACTCTTCTTTCACTGCTGACTTCCACCATCTTTAAATATTCTGCCTTATGGAATGGAAGGATGTACTTGCAAGTCCAACGCATTGGGGTAAACTTGCAGGAATACAGTTGGGGCAAATACTAAAGTTCGTGTTTATGTTTTTTTTTTTTGTTCCCATGTGTGGAGTGCAATTTTCATTGGGAAAACTAAAGGTGAGCGAGCCACTGAAAGCTCGAGCCAGGCTCGAGCCTGATGCCTGTTCGTGGCTCAGCTAGAGCTGAACTTTCACAGGAGGCGATGTGGCCTAGTGCTTCAGCTGCCGACCATGTATCATCAGGGGCAGCTCCTCCGTAATGGCGGAGGAGCGTCTCCCCACTGAGTCAGTCAGCGGAAAATAAAATGATAATATAACAATATTATTATTTTTTTCCCACTGACTGACTGAGCCAGGGAGTTATGGTGGGGTCAGGTATGGAAGGGAGGAGGGGGTAGTGTGCACTGTAAAGTGCGCATGTCGGTTTGGCTGTCAGTCCCAGGTCGGCCAAACAGACATGCGCACATAGGTTTCTCCAACCGGCTGTGTTGCACAGCAGAGTTGAAGAAACGCTGCAGGCACTGTCTGAGCGGCAAACGAGGCTGCTCAGACCAATCCCTGCGCTGAGCAGTGTCTGGATTGGGTGTGCTAGTGCTGGTGTCCCAGGGACTGCTGGGACAGTCAGGAGTGAAGAGGAGCACCAACGCATCGGCCACAGGGCAGGTACGTTTTTTAAAAATTCTATTTCCCTTACCACCCCCCCACTGGAGTTTTGTGGCGGCCGCCACTGTGTATCATGTGCACCCGTGTTTGAATACCGGCTTCTATTTGCCATCTTTTGAATCCCAGTAAATCTCCACGTGCCCAAAAATATAAAACGTGTAAATATAAAACGTGTAACATAGTCTGTGTCTGTTGTGAAGTGCTTGTCTTTGTACAAGGTTTGCGCTTTGTAAAGTTGCCCAAAATAAAATGTGGATTCTGCCTGTCTAATCTAATCCTCCAAGAATTACGGACAAGCATTAACCATTGATGCTAGAAAGTGATACACATCTAAAGGCTGAATTGCGCAGTGTAAAGCTGGAAAAATCTGGTTTTCATTCCAGCTTCTCCCCCTTCTGCTTGAGTTCAGTTTTTTACAAACCTCTTAATACCCCTACTGATCTATTCACTTTTTTTAAAACCCATTATTCCTGCTCCTGCTTTACTGCCATTTTAATCAAACCACTTACTCCCCCTCCTGTTTTACTCATCTTTTTTACAAACCCCATACTCCCCCTCCTATTTTACTTCCTTTTTAAATCAAAGCCTATCAGACAGTGCAACTGTCTGGTTGCTAAAGACTTCTTGGAGACATTCTGAAAGCTGACCTACGTAGGCATTCCGTCCAATGCTTACCATTAGCTTTGTGGTATCTAACTCACATTTGCTTGATTTTTATATGCTGGCTTTATGCGTTTTAGGCTGACCATGTCTTTGTCCCTCCCTTGCTGTTAGCCCGTTTACTGTACTCTTCCATGAGTGCTTGCTTCCCGGCCTTTACATTTTGTTCGTATCTTGTCACATTCTCTGTGCATTCAAAGACAGAGGTCAACCATCAGGCTTTGTCTTCCAAGGGAGCTTGGCGTTTACTTTTTTTTCTCTGATTTCAAAGTAAGAGGATTTATATGACAATCTGGGGGTGTGAAAGGAAAGACTTTTTTCTACCACACAACAAAATGTATATGTCTGTAAATGACTGTACAACTATTTCAGAATATATCAGAATTCGGAAAGCATAAATGAAGCACATTTTTTTGTACTTCTGAAGTGTGCTGGAAACAAATATTTTAATACAATCAAAAAAATCAATACACCAGGTGATGCCATTTCCGCACATTATCATTTGTGTGCTGTACAGTTTTAACAATAAAACTGTATGTCTGTGCAAATGTAATGGTCATTTCAATTGAAAATGTGTTGTCTGTAATGGCAGTGCACTACTACACCATGCATACTCCACTCTACGCCACTTCACTCTACACAACTCTTCGCCACTCTATGCCACTCTACGCCCCTCCACTCTACGACAATCTATGCCACTCCACTCTATGCCACTCCACGACATTCTATGCTTCTATACTCTTCACTACTCCACTCGTCACCACTCAACTCTACGCCGCTCTACTCCTCTACTCTGTGTCACTATACTTTACTCACCTCCATTCTACGCCACTCTACTCCACTCTTCTCCACTCTATGCCATTCCATTCCACTCTACGCTACTCCACTCTTCGACACACTGCTCTACTCCCCTCTACGACACTCCACTCTAGAACACTCTAATCCACTTCAGTCTAATCCACTCTATGCCACTACACTCTAGGCCACTCTAATCCACTCTATGACACTCCTGTCACTCTACTCTACTCCACCCCACTCTACGCCACTCCACTTTATGACTGTCTACTCTATGCCACTCCACTCTGACTCTCTGCACCATTCTACTTTAGAACACTCTATGTCACTCTACTCCTCTCTATACTGCTCCACTCTATGCCACTCCACTTGCTCTGCGACACTCCGTTCTATTACACTCCACGATACTCCATCTACAACACTCCACTCTACAGCACTCTACGCCACTCCACTCTACGCTACTCTATGACACTCCACTCTACAGCACTTTATGCCACTCTATGACACTCTATATAACTCCCCTCTACTAGACTCCATGCCACCTTACTCTAGTCTACGGCACTCCACTCTATGACACTTTACTCCGCTCTATGCTACGCCACTCTACTCCACTCCACTCTATGAAACTTTAGTCTACTTTATGCCACTTAACTTTAGGCGACTCTACTCCGCTCTACGCCACTTCACTATATGCCACTCCACGACACTCCATCTATGACACTTCACTCTACAACATTATATGCCACTCTATGCTTCTTTACTCCACTCTACACCACTGCACTCTATGACACTCTATACCACTCTATGCAACTTAACTCCAGGCCACTGTACTCCACTCTACGCCACTTCACTCTACACCGCTACACTCTGACACTCCACTCTACGACACCACACTGCATGACACTCCACGACACTGCACTCTACTCCACTCTACTTCACTCTATGTCACTCCACTCTACGACAATGTTCTCTAATCTGTGCCAGTTCACTCTATGACACTCTATACTACTCAATGCCACTTAATTCTAGACTACTCTACGCCACTTCACTCTATGCCACTCCACTCTACACCACTCCGCTCTATGAAATTTGACTCCACTCTACACTAATCCATGCCACTCAAAGCTAAGATACTTTACTCCACTCTATGCCCCTCCACTCTGTGCCGCTCCACTCTACAACCCTCCGCTCTTTGACATTTCACTCTACGCCACTCCACGCTACTCTATAAAACTCCACGCCACTCTATGTCGCTCCACGCCACTCTATGCCACTCCACTCTATACCAGTCTACGCCACTCTACTCCACTCTATGCCACTCTACTCTACCCCACTCTACGACACTTTACTCCATTCTATGGCACTTTACTTCACTCTGTGCCATTCCACTCTACACCACTCTATACCACTTCACTTTATGCCACCCAACAACACTCCTCTCTATCCCACTCCACTCTATTCCACTCCACTCTGCGCCACTCCACAACTCTCCACTGTATGACAATCCAATCTATGCCACTCCACTCTACGACACTGTACTCCACTCTATGTCACTCTACTCTACCACACTGTACTCCGCTCTATGCCCCTCCACTCTACGACACTGTACTCCAATCTTTGCCCCTCCACTCTACGACACTCTACGTGACTCCCTCTACACCACTCCATGCCCCTTTAATCCACTCTATGCCTCTCCACTCTACTCCACTCTACTCTATGACTCACTACTCCATTCTACTCCATTAATCCACTCTACATCTCTCCACACTACGCTAGCTACTCTATTCCACCCCACTCTATGACACTCTATGCCACTACAGTCTACTCCACAACACTCCACTCTACAACACTCCACTCTACGTCACTCCACTCTGTGACACTCCTCTTCACTCCACTCCATGCCACTCCACAACCTTCCACTCTTTTCTACACCACTCCACAACACTCTATGCCGCTCCACTCTACAGCACTCTACTCCACTCACCGCCACTCCACTCTATGGCACTCCATTCTATGCCACTCTCCTCTACCCCACTATCTTTTAGCTATGCTGAACAGCAGCCATGCTGATGTACAACATGGCTAATACACATTGGCAAAGCCAATAGCTCTTGCATACACAAGACCTATTGGCTTTGCCAGTGCTTGTTTAACAGACCACTTACTTCCCATGTACACCTGTTTTTTTTACAAACTCCTTACCATTTCCTGCTTTATTCCCTTTTTACAAACCCCTACTCTCCCTCTTCTGTACTCCCCTGAAAAAAAAAAAACCACTTAATCCCCTTCCCACTTAAATCCCATTTTTTTCACAAACACCTTACTCCTAATTCCTTCTTTACTCCCTTTTTTTTTTTAACAAACCCCTTACTCCTCCTCACCATCCATGCTACCCCTACATACCCACCCCCATTTTCCCTTCTTACCTTTTTATCACCGTGCCCTCTCCTTTCTCTAAATTTACCTTTTCTACAAAGACATTTTTTCATGTAATTGGTATTTTGTTATTTAACTTTTCTCTGAAAGGAAGTGTTGTAAGCCGTATTTTTTCAGGCTGACTTTCTTAATTTTAGAAAGTCGCCAAAATGACAGATTAACTATTTAACCATAACTCTTCCTCCCACCTTACGTAAGGACAACAACCTCTTGGCCTTCCGGATGCTCTTAAAAACCTACCTCTTTAAGACAGTCCTTTAACATCACAGCTTCTGTTTTCCTCTACTCTTCTATCAAACAGCGCTGGGAGGCCTCAGGGTAGCCATGCGCTATACAAGTACAATTTCATTCATTCATTAATAACCACAACTATCGGCTAGCTGAAAAGCAGGTTATGGTTATTTATCAGTCTGCATTGATGTTAGCAACTCTTTCAAATGCTGATTTTTACAGTTCCAGAGGAAGGCATGCAGCATTAACTATCTTCACAGCAGATGGTCAGTTCTGGGCACAAAGTCAGAAAACAAATGAAACATTTGCCCATTGGTCACTTAGGGCACACAGTGCTTGTTCTTCAAAGGAGCAAGTGTCTGGGCACCCATTTCAGCTTTATGTGTGTGAACAGTCTGACAGCCTGGCAGGAGAAGAAAGGAGCTTCAGCTCACACTAAGCCATTTAATAAAGAGTCACAGAGGCCAAATGCGAGCTGTTCAAAATTCCTAAATCTTACTAAACTAACTTTCCACCTTCTGTAACACAGTGTTACATTACTAACATAACTCAAGTCCTAACCTGTTGGGGGAAATGAGATACATGTGGAAGTTTTGTATTTGGGTATTTTTGTATGGCCTTTATCACTGAGGTGCATATTTTTGTAGTCTACGTTATGAGAAGCTGAGGCCATGTCACTTCATGCTTCAAAGGCTGCCCATCACCCTACGGCGACATTGAAGGTGCGCATCTCCCAAGTCTTTTTGCACGGATTGTGTTCGGCTGCGCATATAATGGCGCTGCAGGGTTCGTCGCCCAGGACCGGTGGCTGTTTTCAGAGAACCTGATGAACATAGTTACAAAAGCGAACAGAAAAGACTAACCTATGTCCCTTAAAGGGCCAGCAGACCAGATTTAATAAGATTTGCAAAATGTAATCCTGCGTGAAAACCAGCTCTGTTGCGATGCCAGACTGAAAAATTTAGCTGTCATATATTATGTGACATGCAGCAATCACTTTGGTACACACATGCAAATGTGCTGCTCTCGTCCGTCACAAAACGACATTTAAGCCCAGATTTACAAAACCGTCATGCAACGCAGCGCAGCAACTTTGGGCGCAGAGATATGGCTCTCTCCTCTTCTCTCCCTAACGCTGGAGCAGAATTATACACCATTGCGTCATAGTGCAATGGCGTCTGCGTGAGTCCAGGCATGGAGTTTGTACTGGAAGGGTGCCCTTCCAGTACAGAATACAATGCTTAGACTGACTTTACAACTTTTCCTACTTTATATGTGTGCTGTACCGTGCAGCACACATGCAAAGTCAGAAAAGAAAGGACAAATGAAAGAATTTGTCTTTTTAATGCCTGCTTTCAAGTGGCAGTAATTTGTGGTGCAAAACCCGGTCTACAATTGTTAGTAGATAGGGTTTTGTGAAAAAAAACATGGATGGTAGGAGAGGAATGCCTGTGTACAACTCACGGAACGCCCCCTTGACTCAGAGTAATGCAAAGCAACGCTTCAAACTGGCTTGCCCTACTTTTTCTTACAAACCAGCGCAAATACTAAATTGCGCTGGTTTGTAAATCCCCAAAAATATTCTGTGTTGGGTCTGCATTATAAAATGCGTGCAAACCCGACACAACACCTTTGTGAATCGGGGCCTTAGAATTGATATCGAAGACTATCATGTGCTTTTCTTTGTGACATTTGTATTCAAGGCATCATCTCTCACATAAAATTATCTTCGATCAGCCGACCGCAAAAGTACGTTGCATTACATGTGCCTTCCGCAATTGTTATGTGAATTACGCTTAAGAAAATAACTTATTGTCGCCCGCCTCAAGTTATCCCCTTTGTTTTCCACCTGTTTTCTTTTCTTCTAAATACTTTTAATAAATTTCTTCCCTTTCATCAACACAAAATCTCTTCTCCAAGATAGCAAGTTATGGCATCGGGCATCATGGTCATCAACATATTATATTTTGCTCCAAGTGTGGAGCCTATATAACTCACAATTAAACATTTGGCCATTTTCATTTAGCATCCGTATCTGCATCTGGAAGGAAGGTATCTAACAAATCAGTTACACTCCTGGCCATTCATTTGTGAATTAAGAGTTTTGGGTGGCTATCTCCACATCGGCAGATCATCTCCAACGCTGTGGACCGCATTCAGATAGAGCTCCTACACAGTCAGCCTCTCATTCCCATATTTGTCCTACGTACATAGTCTGTCTTCTTTGGCTGCTTCCAGTCTGTCTTCTTTGGCTGCTTCCAGTCTGTCTTCTTTGGCTGCGTCCAGTGTATTGCTTTGCGTCTTGCCAGGATCATCCCTCATGCCGTCCTGCAGAATTGCACGTGTTTCCCTCTAGGATGCAAGCCCAACATACAGTGTTTGAGTTTCCGTTCTGCATTAGGGCCCACTGCTATCTGTATGGCAAGGATCACTTGGTCCCAAACCTCATTGTCACAGCCTCTATCCCACTTGGCCTGACCAGTAGGTCTTGGCACAGGCAATTCACACATATTGACGTCTAGGGGTAGGGTTTTGAGTAAGAACAGGAAGATTGGCGCTCAAACTAGTACGCGTTATGTAAGTAATGCTACACAAAATTGTGCGGTGCTGCCAGGTCGGAGGAACAACCCAATAACCTCCGTGAATGTGTGAGTCGAAGAACCCACACTGTACAAGTAAACACAATCCTGGGCACACGTATTAGGGGTAAAACCAGTAGTAGGAGAGTCTCGTTCAGATAAATCACAGTTGTTGATGTCTGGATAGAGTTCAGTAATATTTATTGAGAGAGAACAAAATTATACAAACAAAGCAACCAGCCTTTTTTTTTTTTTTTTTTTTTAGAGTTCAGTAATATTTATTGAGAGAGAACAAAATTATAGAAACAAAGCAACCAGCCGACACGTGTTTCGTCACAAGTATAATGCCTGTGACTCTTCAGGGCTGGGAAGGATACAAAAATTAAAATGAGGGAAAGAAAAAAAGAGTGGGCTATACAAATAATAAAGATATTTTAAGGGGACGTTTGGGAAGGGGAATAGACTTTGAAAATAACTTGAATAACATTAGTTTAAAAGGTGCACAATGAAACCAGTGACTCTCGTGAAAGTGCCGCTTTCATGAAGGAATCTACATGAGAAAGTTCGCGGGAAAACATGGTTAGAGATGAAGTGACAATTGAAATGTGCAGGGCACAAGTAAATAAGTGACATAGTGGGTTTCAAGTGTTTGTACGTGATAGAAACTGTTGTTAGTCAACAGAATACACTAGCAAAAAAGGATTACTTTCAAACATACACTGAGATGTAAAGACAATCGTAAAGAAGATAGCTTTAGTAATCAATAATGCTCAAATAATGAGAGATCCAATTAACATGCAGTATAACGAATAAAATAAGAATTTAACTAATCAAAACAACTTCGCGGTGCATAGGACCGGGGGTCCGAAGTAGAGTGTCAAACAAATTGAGGAAAGGAAAATGATCCTTCAAAAGTGAACGGATCGGGGAGGAGATCCTCAGAGAGAACCCCATTGAAACATAAGGGATAGGTACCTTAGTGGAGTGTTCCATGCGAGAGAGTCAGGTTGCGAAAAGCGGTGTGAACATCAAAATCGTCCCGGGGTTAGGGGAGGACTGAAGAATGTAAGCAAGTCAGGTTTGTTCCAGAAAATAATTAGGGCAGGTGCAGAGCCACAAGTCCACCTAAGGTACGTGGCAAGTCAAAGGGGGGCCCTGCTGAGGAATGAAGAGAGGGAAAACTAACTTGAGGACCCATCGTATGTCAAAACGATTGGAAAAAGGAGACGAGTGAGGGCACTAACCTGTGTGTTAAAGGGAAGGCCGTCCAGTAAACTGTGCCTGCAATCGTAAAACTAATGATGCCGTGTGTGGCAGTAAGGTACAGCGCTGAAAGAAACATGAGACTAGTAAGTAAATACAAAAAAACAATGAGGTGGAAGGAGAGGGGGGGCGGCGTGGGGAGGAACTTACTCTGTAATAGGGCTGTCGACGACCATCCAGGAAGATGGGCGTGTAGAAAAGGCGGGTACGCCTACAGGGAGCCACGGCAGAGGCAAGAAAGATAAAAGGATATGTATTAGGGGAAAATTGGAGAAAACGGAGGGGCTAATGAGCCCGGTAAGTCCGTTTAAGGTGGCCAACTAAGACGCCAATTACCTGTGTGTAGAGTAATGAAGGCCACGGGAACCTGTAGCCTTGACCTGAACCGGATGTGGAAGGCTGCGGAAAGGTTTGTATCCGCTAGATATACCGGCGCGGTAAAGAAAGACTAGACCGCGCACCGGTATTCTGATAGGTTGCGAAACACGCATGCGTGGGTGCATGTCAAGCGGAACTATGACCTCTTTGTAGAGGAATTAAGTAGTAAACAGATTAAATAAATTATGAAAAAGTTTAAAGCAGTGTTAGAGGGACGAATTTAATGAAACCTGGAATTAAGATGAAGGAAAAGAAATTGATAGCCAAAATGAAAATATCGGGCAGGAAAAAGAGGTGAAGGAAAAGGGAGAGAAAAGGCCGTGAAACAGTGAAGATGTGAAGCAAGTATAGGAGGAATAAAGGCACCGGGAATGTCCTAAGGGTGGGGTGCCCTTGACTGAAAATGGGTAAAAGAGCGCAGATTGCATGGAAAGAAGACAGTGGACAGTGTGACTAAAGTAGGTATAGAATGACGGACCAAACATTAAGTGCAAAACACATCAGTTATGCAACCATTGGTTAGCGGAGCCGGGTGGTAGAACACCACCTTAGGTGACACACTGGGTCTAGGAGAAAAAAACCAATTAAAGATATATGTTAAGTTAAAAAGTGACATGCCTACGAGCGAATTGATGGAAATAAGTCACTCCCTGAGTGGCGTATCAGAACCAGAAAACAAGCAGAAAAGTGAAATTACTGTAAAATAAATACGCTGTAAGTTATCAAAAGCAGTCCATGTGTGGGTGATTATTCACCCAGGAAGTAATGGAGCTCATTGTCCGTGTTAAGACCGTGTTGTACTGTCCGTAGACGCATGATCCATGTTGCTTCCAGACGCCTGAGTCTCAGTTCTCTGTTGCCACCTCTGGCGCTGACCATTGCTACATCAAATCCGAAGAAGGAGAAACGTTTTGTGGTTCCTTGGTTGGGGCAGGTGGCCGCATGTACGGCCATGGGGTATCTTGTGTCTTGGTGTAGTAGCGCTCTGAGGTGCTCTCCAATGCGATCTTTCAGTGGTCTGATTGTACTCCCGATGTACCAGCGTTTGCAGGCACACTCGAGAATGTATATCACAAATTTAGTGTTGCAGTTGATATTACACTTGATTTGGTACTGTTGCCCGTTTACTGCTGTGAAGTTCTTGACTCCATTCTGTGCTAATCTGCAAACCCCGCAGCACCCACATTTGAAAAACCCCAAGGTGTGGTTAGTAAGCCACATGCGGCCAGTACCGGGACATGGTACACTAGGGCTAAGTCTTGTTTTTAGTGTTTTGCCACGTCTGTAGGTAATTTGGGGTTTGGGGGTGATGACCTCTCTAAGGGTGGTGTCTGCCAGTAGAATGCCCCAGTGTTTAATGAGGCTTTTTTTCATGGCTAGGCCCATGTCACTGAAATATTACAGGGTAAGTTCCTCCCCACGCCGCCCCCCCTCTCCTTCCACCTCATTGTTTTTTTGTATTTACTTACTAGTCTCATGTTTCTTTCAGCGCTGTACCTTACTGCCACACACGGCATCATTAGTTTTACGATTGCAGGCACAGTTTACTGGACGGCCTTCCCTTTAACACACAGGTTAGTGCCCTCACTCGTCTCCTTTTTCCAATCGTTTTGACATACGATGGGTCCTCAAGTTAGTTTTCCCTCTCTTCATTCCTCAGCAGGGCCCCCCTTTGACTTGCCACGTACCTTAGGTGGACTTGTGGCTCTGCACCTGCCCTAATTATTTTCTGGAACAAACCTGACTTGCTTACATTCTTCAGTCCTCCCCTAACCCCGGGACGATTTTGATGTTCACACCGCTTTTCGCAACCTGACTCTCTCGCATGGAACACTCCACTAAGGTACCTATCCCTTATGTTTCAATGGGGTTCTCTCTGTAGATCTCCTCCCCGATCCGTTCACTTTTGAAGGATCATTTTCCTTTCCTCAATTTGTTTGACACTCTACTTCGGACCCCGGTCCTATGCACCGCGAAGTTGTTTTGATTAGTTAAATTCTTATTTTATTCGTTATACTGCATGTTAATTGGATCTCTCATTATTTGAGCATTATTGATTACTAAAGCTATCTTCTTTATGATTGTCTTTACATCTCAGTGTATGTTTGAAAGTAATCCTTTTTTGCTAGTGTATTCTGTTGACTAACAACAGTTTCTATCACGTACAAACACTTGAAACCCACTATGTCACTTATTTACTTGTGCCCTGCACATTTCAATTGTCACTTCATCTCTAACGATGTTTTCCCGCAAACTTTCTCATGTAGATTCCTTCATGAAAGCGGCACTTTCACGAGAGTCACTGGTTTCATTGTGCACCTTTTAAACTAATGTTATTCAAGTTATTTTCAAAGTCTATTCCCTTCCCAAACGTCCCCTTAAAATATCTTTATTATTTGTATAGCCCACTCTTTTTTTCTTTCCCTCATTTTAATTTTTGTATCCTTCCCAGCCCTGAAGAGTCACAGGCATTATACTTGTGATCGAAACACGTGTCGGCTGGTTGCTTTGTTTCTATAATTTTGTTCTCTCTCAATAAATATTACTGAACTCTAAAAAAAAAAAAAAAAGGCTGGTTGCTTTGTTTCTATCATTTTGTTCTCTCTCAATGAATATTACTGAACTCTATCCAGACATCAACAACTGTGATTTATCTGAACGAGACTCTCATACTACTGGTTTTACCCCTAATACGTGTGCCCAGGATTGTGTTTAATTCACACATATTGTTCTATATAGTATAAACAATGGGCATCCCCCATGGTTCAAGGCTACTAATGTCCCCAGTGTGTTAGATTCTGGTGGTCTGCCAGGGAATGACTCAGACGTAGAATATGCTGGCCTGGTCAATCTAGTGTGCAGGAGGAAGTATTCTGTCCAAGTCCAAAATTGTGGCTTGGTCCTTTAAATGTGTGCAGTTTGCCTCTGTTGTACAAGTTGCCCGTGGTTGCATATCCGTGATTGATCTAGCCTGCAGCTCTGGCACCTGGGAGCAGGTTTTTGAACTTGTGGGGCCTGCTAAATAGAGCATGCTCTGAAAATGGCATCCTGCTTACCACCGGCCTAGAAAACTAGTCCTGCATGTGCGCCATCAATGAAATCAAATAGGTGGTTGTGGTCTCTCCACCCTGTCGTGGACAGGGACATGCACTGGGGATCCGCAGCACCATGTCATCCCCTCTAAAGCTCCCTCTCTTTTTTGCGTGTCTCAATCACCCAGCCTGGTAGGTGCTGTAACTCGGATTACATATACTAAGTCTATATCCGGTACTCATATTCCAATATGGTCACATGATAGGTGTAGTGTTTCAGTTTAATTCTTGTAAGTCACTTTCCTGCCCTCGCCAGTGATGTCAGTATGCTATCTTAATCTTGGAAGACCCTCTTTGGAAGCACGATGAACACACCCTGAAAGACATTTTGGCATTATGGGACTATAACCGTTTTTATCAGGGGCACTCTGCCCATTATGAAAAGCAGCAGTTTAGACCAGAACACCATTATTGTTGTGTTTCAGAGATCACCCTACCATTATTCATCTGAATACCTCGGCTGTGGGACACCAAGGTACTTGAGCTCTGTGATCTGCCACTTGTTTTTATTTATTTATTTAGGAGTTTTATATAGCGCTAGCCAGACCCGAGGGTATCGGAGCGCTTTACAACATTTGTCGAATGACCGTCAAGTATACAAAGAGTGGTACAGTAAACACAGTGATCAAAGGTGGGTCATTGATCGGTATAAGTCACATAGCATTCGAATGCAGAGCAATAGTGGTGGTGGTAATAGTAGGGGGGAGTAAAGTACGTGTCAAGAGAAAGATGCTGTAAGGAGTTGATCTTATCGTAGTGACTGGATCCTCAGTTGGTGGCGGGTCGTTATAGTAGGTCCGCTGTCATTTCGTGAGAGCTCGATTGAGGAAGAGCACTTTGAGCTGGCTTTTGAATTCTTTGAAGGAAGGGTTAGTCCTGATATGTATAGGGATGGCATTCCAAATTCTGGGTGCAATTCCGGAGAAGGACCGAGATAAGGTCTTTTGTTTGCGGGTTTTCGGGGGGATGAGTAGCAGAGTGTTGGTGCTCCTGAGATTTCTTGTCTGTCCCGCTTTGTTGAGTTTGGCGGCTAGATAGGTGGGTTTACCGGTGTGCAGAGCTTTGTGGGTGAGACAGGCAGTTCTGAAGTTAGCACGCATTTCTATTGGGAGCCAATTAAGCTCTTTGAGAGCAGGGGAGATGTGTTCGTATTTCTTTACTCCCGTCACCATTCTGGCTGCTGCATTTAGGGTTGATCTAAGAGGAGCAAGGTGTAGTTTAGCCGTGCCTGTGAGGGTCACGTTCCCATAGTCTAATCTGGATAGCACGAGGGATTGCGTGACTTGCTTAAGGTCATTTGGAGGAATGAAGGGTTTGATTTTGTTTAGTAGTTTTAAGTTGAAAAAGGCACATCTTGCGGTGTTCTTGATGTGTTTGACCATGTCAAGGTTGGGGTCTAGAGTGATTCCCAATGACTTCACGGAGTCTGCCGGGATGAGAGTGCAGTTGAGAGCATCAATAGACTTTATCCATTCCGTGATTCGGGGGGGTCTGCTCTTTGTTGGCTATGAGGAGGATTTCCGTTTTGTCTTGGTTGAGTTTCAGATGGTTTTGAGACAGCCATTTTTGGACTTCTATTAGGGTGTCATTGAGTCTTTGCATGTCCGCTATGGTGGAGGTTTCGAGGTAGATCTAGGTGTCATCAATTTAGGATAGATTATCCACTCCATGAGTGCACACTCCCAGAGAGAACAGCGTAGATTTAATCCCATCAGTGTGTAGGCCAAACATGGGTCCAAACCCGTTGAGGATCTGAAGGATCCGCTGGAGTGTTTCTACTGGATCTCTCAGATATAATAGTTTGTTGTCGTCATATGACGATATGTTTTACAGGGCGTTACCCGTTCTAACCCCCCATTCTTCCAAAGGGTGACCATGTGCATCCCTTTGAGGTGCCACGTTCCATAGTCCAGCTGTTGAAGATATATTTACCTGTCCTGCCATGTAAAAGCAGGCTTCAATAGAGAAGGCGCACCCACTTCAGCATGGAAGGGCCTATTTTCACTTGATATTAGTTGGCAACGCCATCAGTGCTGCACTCAAGGAAAATTGTGTCGCAAAATATACGTGCGTGCAAAAGTTGATTCAAACTATCATTCCCGTCACTCAGCCTCATCAGAGCACCTGTGCAAAAATCTGGGCCTTAGTGAAATGCCCCTTGGAAGAAGACTGCAATCTTCAAAGAGGGATTTATTAGTAACTGCAGCATGTGTAAACCTCTCCCTGTGGGGCCTTCAAGGAGCGTTATTAGATCACAAGAGCAGCACTGGACTGTAAGAAAGATGTGGTGCAATGTCTCAGTTGTTGATCGAGAACCAAGGCCTGGATTCTCATGCAGGATTCCCTGGTTAGAGCACATTCTGTGATCCTGGGCAAACGACTACATCTTTCTGAGGATCAGTTTCCGCGCAGTTCGGTATTTGGGGCTCTTGGAAGAGGCCTAGTACTCACACATAGGCCCTTAATATATGGGTCCACTTAATGGGGCGTGTAGTAACGGGAATGCCGCGGATCTCTTTACCTTCAGGTAACAGATTTCCTTTAAACGTGCAGAGCTTCAAAACGGGCATCAGCGCGCGCAATCCTGCACAATATGCTTCCTTCCTTTCATTTGGGAACTTTTCGGTTTATGAGAAAAATACACTTGAGCGCGTCATTTTATTAAAGCGAAATGGCAGGTTGAGGCCGAGCGTGGTGCCACTCTGGAGTGTTTTATTCCTGATAATGAAAAGAGTCCCAGGGTGGCGCAGATTTAAAAGCTGAATGTCAGTGTGAGGGTTAAAAACACTCACTCCAGAGTGCTCGTTTCATACTGGAAGAGTGCAGCTGCGGACGGGCGCTCAGATGGATGTGCCCGGCCCCGCGGAGGGCTGGTACAGCGCAGAGGTTGGCATGGAGACTTCTTGGTTTCGTCCTCTCCGAGTGAGGGGTTTTATTTGTGCAGGTGGTTGACGGATCCTCTGGGAAGCGAGGAACCTTCTCTCTGAGATCTGACCCAATCTTCTCATCAGCCAGCTTGTGATGAATGGTGTGAGAAACGGCTGGGTACAAATGCATCCCGTGCCAAGGGAGCCCTCTATTCCCACATTCACATGCCCCTCCTGGGGCCGCTGTGCCCTTTCTGACGCGGGCAAACATAAAGATGGCACCGGGGGAAGCAGACATTAGCTCTCATTGCTCGCGCACTCCTGCTTTCGGTGCAGTGCTATTAGTAGTGCAGCAGGTGCAGTGGCACCGCAGCCCACATGGCCGGACTGGCTACCGGGCGTTTTGGTGTGCTGCCAAGCTGGGGGCTGATTTCGTTGATGGGGACCTGCGTGTGCATAAAACCATTCGTTTTGCTTTGTTTATTTAAAAGCACACGCAGGTCCCCATCAACGAAATCAGCCCCCACCGCAGTGAAATCAGCCCCCAGCTTGGCAGCACACCAAAACGCCCGGTAGCCTGTCCGGCCCTGGCAGCCCAGGATTACGAGCGGGCCTCTCCACCTTAATTATGCACGATTCCCAGTTCTTATATCGGGTCCGATTGTCCTTGCGTGTGTTAGGACTGGCGGCACCTCTGCTACGCCGCTGACTTACGTGTTAGCGCTCTCCCACGTTTCTGAGGTCATATATAAGGAGCCCTCCTCAAAGGACACCAGTACAGTCAGGGCTGGATTGGGATTAAAAATCGGCCCGGGCACGCTAAAAAAAGTGGCCTACATTTGCATATTGTCTTTTCGCAAAACACAGCTTCGGCGAAGTTTTATAAAAAGAAGGGGGGGGGGGTCTCTGACAGGCATGTTTTCTTAACTTTACTTAGATTTTAAAAAAATGCACGGATTAGTTCACACTGGTGAAACACACCTGAAAACAAGTGAGACCACTTCTGCTCAGGCCCCCTGCCCCGCTCAATCAGCATACATTAATGGGCCGGCCCAGCGAGAGAAAGGGGGTGACGCCTCAGCCCATCGATAAAAGGGAGGTAATGGACGCCCATCTGCCTCCAGAAAGGCCACTCAGGCACCCACTGGGCCGGCGGCGGCATCCGAACAACACAGACACCGCCCAAATCGGCCCCTCAGGCTGCCCAAAAAAGCAGCCCACAGCTGGAACTCAGTACCGGCCCCTAGGCCATTGCCCGAGTGCCCGCCTTACCAATCCGACTCTGGGTACAGTATCATCACAAACAGAAAAATGCATGGCCCGTACGAAACGTGTGTTTTTATTTCAGGACATCTTGTACCATGTACAGGGCCACTGAAATTGTGCGGCAAGGAAGGACCAAATAATGCAGCAGTTTTGACTAAATTATGCAGCAAGAAAAGCCAAATTATTATGCGTCGTATTGTGGCACATTTCGTGGTAATATTTTATTATTTTGCCATTTTTGCACTTTAACACTGGACAAAGGTTTTCACCTCATTAGTACCAGTTAACACCTATATGCAGCAATAAGCAACTGAAAGGTACCTAGTCAACCTTTGCCAATAGCGAACCCTTCCCAGACTGGCGAGTGCCCTGCGAGCTCCCCGGCAGCTAGCATGCACCCATCCTTTCCTTGTGGCAACACATGAGCCTTTGATGGTGCAAAACAGCCGCAGTTTTATTCACATAACATGATCAAACAAAGCAGTTCAAAATGATACCCAAGCATAGTACAGCATTATTGCCAAATTGTCTGTAGATCTAGTTCAGACAGTTCAGTCCACAACAGCACCTGGCAACAGCACCCTGAGCAAAAGCCCCATTTCAGCCGGGGTCTAGCACATCCTGCGACCTCTAGGCTACATCTTGCTGCCAAGTGTTGTGGGCGGCCCTTGCGCCTAACCCGGGCTGCTATTGTTGTGTCTGCCCCCTGCCCGAACAGACTGCTCCCCGTGCCCCTGCCGTAAGGCATCCCAAGGGCACGCACTTGAGCAACTCCTCCTTTGGTTATAGCGCTCCCTCTGCTGTCCCTCCGTGCTGTCTCCGCCACGCTGCCTGTGTTTTTTTTACCTCAGGCAGCTCCCCCACCTTCTCCCCCCCATGCTCTTCTAGTTGAAGCCTAGCAGCTCTAGAGCCCCCCTAATGTTGAAAAGGAACAGGCCCATGCCTACGCCCATCAAGTGTACCCTGGCAGGTTCGTAATATCCTTGTGTTTTGAGATTGATGAGCCCTTACTTCACAAAACCCCACCCTTTGGCTTTGCACACATTGGACATGGTAGTGTTCAACTTCTTTGTTGACCTTTCTTCTGCTGCGATATCCAAAGCCCCACTCCATTTGAAGCGCGGAATGATCTCAGACAATACCAGCTCTGCTGGTCTAGTGAGTCTGGGGACCGCTGTCAGTCCAGCTATCATGGCCCCGATTAAATCCCTATGCCCCAGGTCGGCTATGTCGTTCCCCCCTAGGTGTACTACTATTGCATCAGGCTTCCCTTCTCGCCTCACTGCATATTGAACGGTAGGCATTTGGTGTTCGCATCACAGCCCGACTTGCCCATCCAGGAGACTGCAGTGTTGCGTAGCCACATTCTCTTATAATTCTTTCACGCAGACACCCACCGCTGTGCCCTGCCGATGAACGTATGGCCCAGTATCCATACCCTGCTTGACCGGAGGGACCTGTCATGAGAAAAACAACTCAGCTTAAGTCGGGTCAGATGTAGCCCCGGAATGCCCCCGATGCCCACCGGCCTATCTGTATGATGCGCTCTGCATTCAGGCCATTGGCTGCAGCCATTTGTTGCAGCACCTATGTGGAAGCAGTGTGGTGCGATTACTTTCGGTGGGAGGCCTGCTGCCCTAATATCCATTGTAAGGACTGCATTACACTGGAAGCGGCTGAGGTTTGATCATCATGCTAGAAAAGCAGCTGGTCGGCCTGGACGTCGCTCTTTAGGTAGTTACACATGCAGCAAATGGGGCAGCATTCACTGTCTTCCAAGCAGTGCAAACATGTGTGCTTGCCTCTGCAGTCCTTGTCTGTTTTTGATCTTCTTAAGTGAATTGTCATGGAACTGTCCTCCATGTGCTAGATCCCCCTTTCAAGCATGCTGTCCCCGGGTTGCATCTGGCAGGGGCTACCAGTTCGCTGACCCTGTATGCCCCAAAGAAGGCAAGGGAGAAGGCTGCCCTAAAGAGCAGTAGCTCATGTCTGTGTGTGCAGATGCTCTTATAGTATTTTCAACAAGGTGCTGAAACATATGGGGCATCTCCCATCTCGTTGCCTTGGTTGGAGGCACTGCCATCCCTTCATGGCTGCCCTACAATAAAAGGTACTGGCAGGGTCGCTGTTACCTGCTAATTTTGCATAATAGGAAACTGCGCTAATGTGAGTTTGTGACCAGGATCTCGTTTTTCTCCTTGAAAAGGCCCACTTTATAAATCCTATATGTCCCTACTGGGCACTTCGCCAAACTCTCGAGCACCAGTTATGGCCTTAAATGTCTCCCAGCACTTATGATATATTTTTGCTGTCTTGGGGTCCCAGGGCATTTTCCACCAGCATGGTCGAATCGGGTCTACCAGGTTCCCGAGTTCTCGTGGTACCGCCGTTTTGTCAAGATCCGCATGCGATTCCAGCTTCCTGAATTTCTGCCACTGAAAACGAGACACCGCATCAGCCACTGCATTTTCCACACCAGGAATATGCCTGGCCCTGACTGCAATATCAACCCTGAGCTGACAGCCCACCAAATGCCTTAGCAAGTGGACACTATTGGGCAATGCTCTGTCCCTAGATTCAAAGCTTGGACCACCGCGTGATTGTATACTCATAAAGAAATTTGCTTGTTAGCGAGCCACTCTTCCCATATGGAGAACGCGGCTATGATGGGAAAGATATCCAGCACCGTCAATGTTTTGGTGATCCCCTTCTCCTGTCAGCATTCCAGCCAGCAGGCAGCCGCCCATGCCAAGTCCAGGATGGCCTCAAAGCCATCACCCCCAGCTGCATTGGCATACAGCTCCAACTTCCCTGCAGACACTCAGGTTTCCCAACAGATAAAGGCTACATTGAAAGCGTCTAGGAATATTGCCCATTGCCGGAGATCCTCCTTCACCCTTTGTGTCAGCCTTACCTTGTGCTGCCTCCATGTCAGCCCTCTTGTTAACCATGCCAAACGCCTGGCAAATGGCCTTCCTGCTGGTATTACACAGTTGGCGAAGTTGAGCTTGCCTAGCAGGTGCTGCATCTCTCCCAGTGTATATTTTTTCTTATTAAACACTAGGGGGTAACTATTCCTAAGGTCAAAAGAGAGTTACAACCTTTTTCCGGTTGAAAGAGAAAGTTGAGAGTGGTCAGTCTCAATAAAGTTGGGTTATGAAGAGTGATGAGGGGAATTCCTCCTTTTGGATATAGTGCCCTCACACACCCTTGCGAGTGTCATGCTTCATCATCGGGCGTTGCTCCTCGTGGGGGTGGCGCTGCTGTCCTCCACGGGCCCTGCGAGAGGGCTCTTTATCGGAGATCTTTTAAGGAGACGCCGCAGTTGTGCATGTGGGTCTAGGATAATAAGTGAGTGAGTGAGTTAAAATTACGAGTCGGTACCCGGAACCAATTTTTATTCAGGGGTCTGAATGGTAAGGTTAAAAAATGTGCTTGGATGCTGGAGCTCCTCTTTGGAACAAATGTGGAGGGGGGATAAGTGTATTCCTGGCTAACCACTACGGACGGGTAGGTCTTGGACCTGGACGAGGCGAGCTACTATACTCTACCTCATAACCCGAGTGA
Source organism: Calotriton arnoldi (assembly GCA_963921515.1). Taxonomy (NCBI): domain Eukaryota; kingdom Metazoa; phylum Chordata; class Amphibia; order Caudata; family Salamandridae; genus Calotriton; species Calotriton arnoldi. Next base: position 3,210,985 of record CAWUFW010000871.1, read on the forward strand.
GCGCCGACGAGGCCCACCTTTCTGAAATTAGGGGTTGGGGTTAGGAACTTGCACTTCTCGTTCCTCTCAGCGCAAGGACGCATCTACACCTAAAACTTTAGGTACCACAGGTATACAGGGCCCTTCCTTCCCTGATCCCTGTTCATTTTGTTTATTTTCCCTTATTTCACACTTTTCTCGATCCTGACGAAGCGCCCTTGGAACCCTTATGGACCTACAAGAAGCGCGAAACATGTTGACCACTCTGTCTTTTTAATACACATTCACACGGATCCTGAGAGCAGCGGGAAAACACTTATCCCCCCTCCACATTTGTTCCAAAGAGGAGCTCCAGCATCCGAACGCATTTTTTAACCTTACCATTCAGACCCCTGAATAAAAATTGGTTCCGGGTACCGACTGGTAATTTTAACTCACTCACTCACTTATTATCCTAGGCCCACATACCCACATGCACAACTGCGGCATCTCCTTAAAAGATCTCCGATAAAGAGCCCTCTCGCGGGACCCGTGGAGGACAGCAGCGCCACCCCCACGAGGAGCAACGCCCGATGATGAAGCATGACACTCGCAAGGGTGTGTGAGGGCACTATATCCAAAAGGAGGAATTCCCCCCATCACTCTTCATAACCCAACTTTATTGAGACTGACCACTCTCAACTTTCTCTTTCAACCGGAAAAAGGTTGTAACTCTCTTTTGACCTTAGGAACAGTTACCCCCTAGTGTTTAATACGTTGTCTTTTAGGAGCACTGGTACTGGACCTACTCCTTTTCTAATAGCTCCCGGTCCCCCCCTCTACAATGTGTCTAGATTTTTTCTTACCCAGCAGTTTCGCTATCATTTGTTTCAGGCCATCTACTTTTGCTGATAGCAGCCTGCACAGGCCATGCATGGTGTCTAACTTGATGCCCAAGAATGACAGTTGCATGGTTGGGCCCTCTGTTTTCTCCTGAGCCAGCGGCACCCCAAGCTCATCTGCCAATGCCACAAACTTCCTCAACAGATCAGCACGCTCACCGGCGCCTGGTTTGCCAATGAACAAAAAGTCATTGAGGTAGTGGATCCGCCCCCCTGCTGGGTGACATTCCCCCAATGCCCACTCTAGAAAACTGCTAAAGGCCTCAAAATAGGTGCAGGAAATCACACAGCCCATCAGCAAGCAACTGTCATGGTAGTGTCAGTCCTCTAGCTTGAAGCCCAGCAAATGATAGCTTTCTGGGTGCACCGGTAGTAGGTGGAATGCTGATTCAATGTCGGCCTTAGCTAGCAGGGCCTCTTTTCCCATTGTCCTGATCTGGTCTATGGCGTCATCTATTGTGGCATAGGACACTAAACTACTATCCTGATCCAGCCAGTCATTGACTGAATCCCACTGGGTGTGACAAATGGTGGATCAGTCTAAACTGACCTGGCTATTTCTTGGGTACAAGTCCTAACTGTGATACAACAAAATTGCTGCAAGGAGGCTCTGAAAAGGGGCCGGCAACCCTCCCCAGGCGGACCTCTTAGTCAAGTTTTTTGCCTAGCTACGGAAGGGTTTCCCCGAACTGACTTCAAGTTTTTACTAAATCGCTGAGGTAGTGGGTAGTTGTGTGGTAGACCAATAATCCGCCTCCGTTGCCTCTACTACTGTGTCTCTACTTTTTGTTGAAGGCGTTTTTGCTATCCCCAGATCCCTTGGCCCTCTTGCACTCATTGGCTGGGTATTCCTCCCCGCAGTTGATACAGGCATGCCTAAACTTACAGGACTGCCCCCATTTACAATCCTCCTTGCTATTCCTCCAGCATGCTGTGCTGTGGCCTTTACCCAGTTTCCCACCCGTGTACGCCTTCACTCTGTTGCTGTGGAGCATTCCATCAAGCCTCCCTTTCTGTCCTGTTCCCTGGAGAGCGGTGTCTCTCTACTACTGACTCCCTCTCTGGCAGTCACCATATGGTTCGTAAATCCCTCTATGTCCTGATGGTCCCAGTCTATGTTCGGCCAGGTTTGCATTTGCTCCCTGAAGCCTTCATCGTAGCGGAGCCAAGCATCTCTTTGATATATTTGCTGCCCCTCATGTATTTCTGTTGATGCAGAAACAGGGCTGCCGCGCTTTGTGGGAATTTTTCAACAAATATGCTTGCTAGTGTCCTAAAAGCTCGTAGCCAATTCTCAATCTTTTGCTCAACCCTCTGCTTCCACCTTTCCCTCCTATACTCATCTTTTTTGTCTTGAACTGTCAAGTCTAACCCTGCTTGGCGTACTTTTAACAGGGTGAATATGTCTATATACTCTTTACAACAAATCCTCTCCTTCACGGCTAGTGGGATGAGGATGGCCAATTCTGTCTCTGGCTATTATTGGTGGGTTGCCTGGTGAAGGTCTTATGTACTCACTAGCAGGTTTACCTTCCCCTCCCACTGCTGCTCCTGCCCAGGCCAAAGCCTGTGTGGGGTCAGTGGGCATTAGTGGCTCTGGCTCCTTACTTGCTATGCTGCCTGTTTGCTTGCTAGCCTCCCCTGCGGTTTTGTGCCACTCTGCTGGCCCCCCACATTTGACTGCTCTACGGCTGTCCCTTTTTTATGTTCTGTTGATTCTGGGTTGCCTGCGGCTGGTGAGGTCATACTGGTTCCCCCACTTTCCTGACCTTGTCATGGGACCATGCCATGCCAGAAATACGGAGGGCCAGCCAGAGGTAACAGATTCCCGAGCCCGGCCATGGCCACCATGGCACGCAGGCAAATGGGAGTAAGCTCTGTCCCCAGGGTGGTAGCCTGCCCAGCATGGTGTGGCACGACTTCCTCATTGTTTCCTATCACAAGGTAGCCTGGTGCCCTAAGGCCCCTTGCACTGCTGTGTTCAGTATTCCCACCTGCATGCCATAGCTAGCAATACCCCTGATGTCACCCTGGAAGTATGTGGTGCAGTGCCATCATTTGCCTGCCCCTTGCCCCTGCAAAGCTGCGCACTTGTGGCTCACCGTTCTCTCCTGCCATGTCCATGGTTTGCTCTGCTGCGGACCTCCTGGCTGCCGCAGGACTGGCTACAGGCGCCGTCTGCCTGCTGTGAACACTGTCATCTTTAGTGTCAGATGCCCTTTCCACAGTGGGCAGTTGTGTTGCGGGGCTCCTTCTTCCTTGAGCCCGCATTTGCTTCTTTCTCCTAGGCCTCGCTGCGGGGGCCGCCGTTCCGGCTGCAAGCCTCCCGCTTTGGGAACCTTGACATTGGGACCTATTGGCCCTCTTGCTGCCTGCTCGTGACTGCTCCCCGGTATTATCCAGCTGGAGGGCTTCCCACACTTGCCTGCTTACCCAATCCTTGCCTTGACTTGCCACCAGGTTCCACGCTTTCCCCAGCAGCTCCTTCAAACCGCTGTCCAGCTCTGGTCTCTCGTAGTTGTTCTGGCTCTCTGCTCTGTGCTTTGCTGGCCTTGACTACCCCACGTCAGCCTCGCCTTTGCTCCTGTACCTGGCAGGCTTACAACGCTCCCTCCTGGAGCCCCCAGGACGGGTGCCAGCACTTTTGATTCTGGGCATCACACTCTCTTGTTCCTACCTTGCCCCTCGGGTCCTAGGTTAACATGAAAGGCGGTGCTTGAGGTTGCTATTTCCTTTTTAGCGCTGCTCCCCCTGGGACTCCTGGTCAGTATTGCAGAGTAGAGGTGACTTTAACCAAACCAATGGGCTAACCCCTAATATGCCCAAGCTCTTCTGCCAAAGTTTGTGCAGCTGACAAGAGGGCAATGCCTTTAATGGTGCTGGCCCTTTAAGAAGAAGCTGAGACCTGTTCTGGGCGGGCTGTGGGCGGCCAGTCTCCGGTTAGCCTCTACGAAGCAAGCCACGCTCCAGGAGCTCCCCACAGGGTCACTTTAGGGTAAATGGGGGAGTTTATCACGGGCAGCGCTCTCTTTTCTACGCCGCTGCTCAACATTTATCCCTCTTCATATGGGTGGCGCGCTCCTCGCATGTTGCTGACTGCCCAGCAAAAGGTACGCTGGGGGGGGGGGGTGTTCAAAACGGGCAGCGCAGTCTTCTCCATGCTGCTGCCCGACTTTACCACGCTTCACACGAGCAGCACTCTCCTCACCATGCTGCTGCCTGCCTAACAAAAGGTACACTGGAGAAACAGCAATCCCTAAAGGATCTGCATGGGCAACGTGCTCCCTCACTCGCCACTGCCCGCTGAATTAACTGGATCCTAGGTCAGTACTGGCAGGGCGCTCCTCAACATGCCGCTGCCTGCCACATTAAGGTCGATCCTGGGGTCAGAAAGGGCAGCGTGCTCCTCCACATGCCGCTGCAGTAAGACCAAAGCCAAACCCTTCTCTTGTTGACCGAAACGCAGAGCGGGCGGCATCACAAAACAAGTAATGTGCTATTACTACGCCACTGTCCACTGCAGTCTCAGCTCAGCCAGCGATGTGCAGCGGCTCCTCCGATTGTGCTCCTCCTTGTGTTGCGCGGCAAAGTGCTCTGTTGGTGCATCTGGTCCTGTTCCAATGGCGAGGCTGCCCAAGAGCAAAGGCTTATCCAATGGCAAAGGCTCACGACCTCCTCGGGGACCCCCCTGCCCTTATAACCTGATAGCGATCCACAGGGGGTCCCAGCTGATTGGTCCCTTTAAACCAAGCTGACTAATCAGGCGCCCTGATTTTTTCCTGGGCTATGTACCTTCCCGCTCGTGGGCTCTGCCCCCCAGTAGGGGTTTGTCGGTGGCCTCTCAGCGGTCGGGCTGGGTCCTCCCAGGCCCGCGTGCTTTCCACTGTGGGTCATACGTGTTGCTGTGTTTATAGTAGCATTTGATCTATTTGAGCAAGAAACAAAATTATTTTTCTTAAAATGTGCAAACTATGCACAGATGATCGATTATGTGGCAAATGCGACAAATCCGTAATTATGTGAAAACGCCATGGCTGCAGAATTTCAAAATTCAAGTGGTTCTGACTATGTGCCAGTCATACAATAAAAGTCCATTTGTCAGCTGTTAGATGTGAGCCTCTGTTTCTTTCAGTGGTGTTGTTCTGAACAAAGGCAGTTCTGTAAATTTAACAACATATTAGGTCGTTGATAGGCATCACCAACATACCTTGCCAAGAAACCATATTGTAAAGAGTAAATACCGGATTTGACACTGGATTAGTCACAGTACATTGGTTTGGAGGTGTAAAGAAGGTCCAGATGGTCGTGGGCGAGGGAGGTGGGACGCCATGTATTGTGTTTTTTAACAATATATTTGGACATGGCAAAAGAGGAAAGTACCAAGGGAAGTAGGGAGGGTGTCAGGATGACAGGTATTTGTTTAAATGTTTGTATGGGTGGGTCTGCTGAGGTGGGTAAGTAGTGTGGCAGGAGTAAATAGTTCACTGTATCCAGAGTGAAAATACATTGACATTTTTTTGTTGTTAAAGCTCACAAATGTAATTGCTTGTGGGTGTTCCCAAACTTCCAAGTCAATCCCACCCTGGAGTGCCCTTTCCGCCTCCGTTATCAAATATTTACTTATACAAAATCTATATATGATTAAATCTTTTTGGGTCAAAAAATCACTGTTTGTGAATGTCAAATATGGTTTTACACTCACAAAAATGCTATTTGTGCATGTAATGTAAAGTTACACACACAAATAGCTTTGAGAATAGGGACCCTTTGGTTTACTCCTACGATCCGAGTGAATTTCTGACTTCTGGGGATTAAAATAAATCTTCAGGTGCTATTAGGGAAATTTTTGCATTACAGATTTGCATAAATAATCCTGCTCCTCTATATTTAACCTTGCAAACTGTCTATAGGTTAGAATTCTGCAGAAGTAAGTCTTGCAGTTTTATCCACTTGTACATCCACCTTTTTTTTCTCCACCGGGAGTATGCAAATGCCTGGGTGAAAACCTCCAGATCCACGGGGTTGCTTCACAACTTGTGTTCACTATGGGGCTAGTAACTCCCATTATGGGCCAATTGTAATGAGGCCTTACAAAATAACCTTTTTGAGGGGTATGCATGGACTGGGAACAAATACAATTGTGGCTGGTGTTGCTGTAAACACACACTTACTTGAGTTGTGCACAGCTTGGATGTTGACTTGGTAGTTAGGGAGGAAATGGAACCCCCTAATGAGGATGTCACAGCTTTTGTGAAGTAGACAGTGCTCGAAATAAGGTGGTCTTCCAAGGTCATGACTTGTCTGAATCCCAAAGAGGAGAGATGAGAATAAAATATCAAAGAAGCATTGATCTGGTATCATGGGGAGATTCAATAATACGTTTTTCATATAAAGCACTTTGAGGAAAGATTGCATGACACTAATATCATGGTCAAAAATGTAGAGCTGCAAAAAAACCTCATCTGCTACATCGCTCGCCACTATATTGTCAAGGTAAGTATGTTACTACTGTTCTTACCACCACATCAATTTAGCGAGCCTTACCTTGCAAAGTAGTAGTTTGGTTGAAGTTAGTTTGATGTAGAGGAGACCATTTTTTTGTATGATACAACACATGCAGGATAGTGGTGATATACAGAAGGAAAAGATCTGTGTAGTTACCATTAACAGTAATTGTAGACATGATACATTTATCATCTGGTGAATGTTTGTGAGGTGTGTTTGCTGTTGAGGTGAGGGGAGAATCTTTGCTTCTGATGATTGGGAGTTTGAGGTTTGTGGTGCATGTCACTGTCAGGTGTACACTGATGTCCAGAGACTTGCACATTCTCTCCAGTTTTAGAAGGTGTTCATGAGTCCATTGAAGCCTGGATGTGAATATGTGTTCCCTCTTTCAGCTGAAGAACAAGTTCATGAAAAAATTGCCACGAGATGCAGAAGCCTCCAACGTGCTTGTGGGTGAGGTGGACTTCCTTGAAAGCCCGTTTATTGCGTTCGTCCGGCTACAGCAGGCTGTCATGCTGGGGTCTCTGACCGAAGTCCCCGTGCCCACAAGGTAGGAAAAACTGGCTAGGCATATCGAGGTATGAGCAAAACTGTTTCCAAAAATAAATCGTTTGCATACATGCATAGTTCCATCATTTTTAGTACTTCTCTCTGTGTCAAGGGGACTCCTGTAGTTTTCCAGTGTATGCCTTATAACTGGCCAGTTTTCTGACAATCCCCGTTTTAACTCAACCTTTTTTGCTTTGAGCAGAAATGTAACTGGAATATGTTTTGCCTCTTGCAATGATATTGTTTCTCCATATTGTTCAGTTTTTAGTCAAGTTTTATAACATATATCACAGTGCTTTTTCATTCCTTAATGTTATTTTTCCTTTTCCCCATACACCTATTGTTTCCAGTATATAAGATGTACTTACAGTGGGCTCAGAGTCAGCTCCTCCCTCATGATTTGGATTGTTTTGTTGTAGAAGTCTTCTTCAAGTAATAATGCCACTGTTCCTTACACGGTCCAATTGGGTTTCAATTATTTAAACCAGAGCTCAACCCTTGGTAGCTGCAGGACTGAAAAGGCAGGCTTAACTTGGGAGAAATGTGCAAAGCATTTACCCGTACCAAAACAGTTAAAAAGTCGAAAACACATCACAATAAAAATCATGCATCAATAGGTACAGCAGTCCTCTAGTGACATTTAACTCACAGGCCCTGGGTACACTCAATACCATATACTAGGGACCTATAGGTAAGGTATATATGCCAATCAAGGATTAGCAAACTCTACATGCTTTAGGAGTCAGAATACATACACTCGGTGCTGGATGACAGCAGCCCAGTGTCCAGAGTCCATACACCAGCAGTGACATCCAGCAAAAAGTGGGGAGCGGGTGACCACACAAAAAGGGCATTTTCTCCTGCATGTGTTTGCGTGGTACTACCAAAATGCATTGGCAAATCCAACAGTTTACCCTTTTAGATCCAAGACCTATTGGCTCTGTCAGTACTTGTTTTTTCTTGAGATTGGGTGTAATGAAATGAAAGACTCTGCTGCCATCCACACTTTGCTTTGGACTAAGCTAAGGGCATGTTTTCATCTATGAAGCTCAAACCTCAAAAACATGTGCATAATTCATTTTATATTTTCACCAAGATAGGGCCAGAATTCTCATTACCCTGCTAAGTATTCAGCAGAGTGCATTTTATTACAAAGTTCAACATTTGCCTATCTTGCGTCCCGTATTTGAACAGGCGTATTAAAAGTGAATATATTTCCAGTGGTGTAGCTGGGGGGGAGGGAGGGGGATTCATGGTCCGCCCTGGGCGGCACTGTTTTTCAGGGCGGCGGGAGTCGTGTCTGTTGACTACCACCAGCCCCCGCCCCAAGAACAAGTCAGCCATCGGCTGCCACCACCCCATCTCTCTTACCTGCACCCGGACGGCAACCTTAGGGGCCGCCCCAGGTGGCAGTATGGCTAGCTACACATATGTATATTTGTATAATTTCTGATAATAATAAATAGTTTCATATGTTCGTTTTGGCTCAGTTTATATATGTCTATGCACTTTAAGTTACGGGGGTTACTAATAAACAATTTAATGGTACTAATGTTTATCAACCTTGTAATGACGAAAGGTTGAGTTGCCATCTTCATGATCTAAACTCATAAGTCCAAGAATACACCACTTGCAAGCAGCAAGCACTGAACTCGCTGAGCCACCTTGTGGCATCAAGTAATATATGTTCCAACTGACATTTCTGAAATGTTATTGTATTGCTTCTTCTTCAGTCATTGATTGTCTTACAGTTCCTAGGTTTAAAGTATGTGTTGTGTTTTGTTTCAAGAGTAATAAAACAGACTGGAGCCATGAGGCTGCCAGTAGAAAACTCACAGTAATATCAGGCTTGCTCTGAAAAGATAATGGCAACAATGCATATGTTCATATGTGTATTTTAGATTTTCTTTATCAGGAAATATGATTGCCCACTTGTAGTTCTCCGACCAAAGTTGAGTCATGATTGCACATTTGGAAGGCTCATTAACCTTGATGTGGAGCGCCCTGAAGATTCATTCCCTGTGATGCGCTGTTGAAAGTCCAATTAGAACAAGTCCCAAGGGGGCCAAAGAGTTGAGACGATGGCGTCACTGGCACGCACTAGGGAGCAGCAGTTTCACACCTACAGTGACTTACAAATGAACCGAGGAACTTCGTAACAAATTCTAGGCCTGATTCGCAAACTGTATTTTGTAGTACATAAAGCAGTAGTACAGCAGTACAACTCACATACTACACAATGCAATTCACAAACCTTTAGCTAGAGACCTCCCCATGTGCCTCTCCTATCTTTTCTGTACAGTGATGTCCACCATGGTGGTGGAGATCTCCACACAAGTACACAAATTAATAGTAAATGTGGATGGACTTTGGGGAGAGGTGGGAAAATGTGGAATTGGTAAAGCAAAAAAACTGTAACAGAAGAGTAAGACAATTAAAATTCACAAAATACACTTCTAAAACTACTGCAGCCCTAAAGGTGTCAAAACAGGCTCAAATGTACTCCGGCTCAGTCTTTTAAAGCAAGCACCACACATGGCCAACCATTGGTATTTGAAAGCACTTCATAGAAAAGAATTGAGCAGGAAATTAATTTAACGTACCATGAGAAGGTTTAATAAATTTACTTATTTCAACATTCACAGTTATATATTTATATTTTTAAAGTTACAAAAAAAAAAATATATATATATATATATATATATATATATATATTCACTGAAAAAAACACAGGTTTCAGGGACGTTATAGTTAGTTGGACATTTCACTTGTACAAAACCAGCGAAATTCGGCCGTTATAGTTAGTTGAGCTAACTATAACTCGCGCCCCCGCAATGCACTGCTGATGACGTCACATATTACATCACTCATGACATGGTCAGTGACATCACTGATGACATCACTGATGACATCTCAAATGACATCACTGATGACATCATCCAGAGACTGGGTGATTTTTAAAAGTTTAAGAATGTTGTATATAGATACGCAAAGGTGTATTGAAGAATGAGTGGGTGTATGAGTGTCTGAATGGATGATTTAGTGGGTGCGTGACTAACTGTATAAGTGAGTGATTAAATGTGTCTTAGGGAATGTACGGGTGAATGACTAATCTGTGTGAATGTCTGTATCAGTCTGTCAGTTGGTGTGTAAGTCTCTTCATGAGTTGGTGAGTAGCTACATGAGTGTCTATATGGGTTAATGAATGGTTGTCTGAGTACCTGTATGGGTGCCTGAGTGTCTGTGTGGGTGGGTGGGGGAGTGTAACTCCCCGCGTGGATGTGTGAGTGGGTGATTCAGTGGGTGTATGGGTTTATGAGTGCGTCTGCGAGGGGCTGTACGGGTGAGTGAGTGTGCGTATGGCTGTGTTGGTGAGTGAATGGATGTGTCAGTGGTATATGTGTGAGTAACTATATATGTGAAAGGCATTATATGTGAGTGTTGGAGTATATAACTGACTATGTGAGAGTGAGCGATTGTGAGAGTGGCTGTAAGGATGAGTGTGTGCTTGTGTCAGTGATTGTATAAGAGAGTAAGTGTGTGTTAGTATCTGTATGAATAAGTGAGGTGGTGTGTGTATAACTGTATAGGTGAGTAAATGGCAGTGTGATTGAGCCTTTGGGTGACTGACTAGGTGTTGTAGTATCTCTGTGGATGAGTGACAGTATGTGAGTGTATGTATGGGTGTATGAGTGTATGAGTGCATATATCAGAGGCTGTATTGATGAGTGACTGTGTGTATGAGTGACTGTATCGGTGAGTGAGTGGATGTGTGTAGACCTATGAATCAGTGAGTGGGTATGTACTAACTGGTATTGGTGTGTCTATAGTTTCGAGAATGGTAGACTGTATTTCAGAGTGGGTGTATTAAAGATTATATTAGGGTGTGAGGAGTTGCATCAGATATTAAGTGGATGATGTCATCAGTGATGTCACTGACCATGTCATGAGTGATGTAATATGTGACGTCATCAGCAGTGCAATGCGGGGGCGCGAGTTGTAGTTAGCTCAACTAACTATAACGGCCGAATTTCTCTGGTTTTGTACGAGTGAAATGTCCAATTAACTATAACGTCACTGAAACCTGTGGTTTTTTCAGTGAATTTCTAAGATTTTTTAAATGCTAATTTCTAACTATAACGTCCCTGAAACCTATGGTTTTTTCAGTGAATTTCAAAGGTTTTTTAAATGCTAATTACTAACTATAACGTCCCTGAACCCTCTGTTTTTTTCAGTGAATTTCTAAGGTTTTTTAAATGCTAATTTATAACTATAACGTAGTAGTCACGTTTGCAGAGTGGTGCAGAAAGGGGGCTGTGCCTCCGACCAGCACTCAGGAATTCCGCTGCGAATGACTTCCAAAAATAACGGAAGCCCCGCAACTCGCGGAAGCCCCGGTCCCCTTTCACTACTACTCTGCAAACGCGTCTCCTGGCGCGTTCTATGTTGGGAGATGAAGTCCCCTTCCCTACTGATGGTCTTTAGGGGCCAACTAGCCCACCTCTTACCTCCAGTAAGCCTCACACGGTGGGATTGCTGAGATGTGGTCCGAAGCCATGCCCCTTTTTACACCACTCTGCAAACGCGCCTCTTGGCGCACTGCTGGTGGGGTGATGAGGTCCTCTTGTGTCCTGAGGACCTCAGGACTAAAGTGGACTTTATCCCCCGAGCAGCAGTGGGCCAGGAGGCGCGCTTGCAGAGTGGTGTAAAAAGGGGGTGTGGCCTCGGACCACTCTCAGCAATCCAGCTGTGTGGGGCTTACTAGAGATAACAGGAGGGCTAGTTGGCCCCCAGAGTCCCTCAGGAGTAAAGTCCACTTTAGTCCTGAGGTCCTCAGGACACAAGAGGACCTCATCACCCCACCAGCAGTGCGCCAAGAGGTTCGTTTGCAGAGTGGTGTAAAAAGGGGCGTGGCCTCGGACCACATCTCAGCAATCCCACCGTGTGAGGCTTACTGGAGGTAAGAGGTGGGCTAGTTGGCTCCTAAGGACCATCAGTAGGGAAGGGGACTTCATTCCCCAACATAGAACGCACCAGGAGACGCGTTTGCAGAGTAGTAGTGAAAGGGGGCGGGACTTCCGTTATTTTTTTTTATCTTAGGAAAGGGGGCCGTGTGGCCCCCCTTCCCCTGACCCTTTTGGGCCCCGGGGACCCCATCCCCCAGGGCCAGACCCACTTTTCTTATTTTTTATTAAAAAAACATACAAAGGGAGGGGGGCGCGGGCCCCCTCCCCAGGCCTATTTTGGCCCCGGGGACCCCATCCCCGGGGCCCGGCCAAAACTCTTTTTATGGAAGGGGGGCCGCATGGCCGCCCTTCCCTGGGCCTCTTTTGGCCCCGGGGACCCATCCCCCGGGGCCCGGCCTTATTTATTTATTTTTTAAATAATTAAAAGAGGGAGGGGGGCCAAGTGGCCCCCCTCCCGGGCCATTTTTGGCCCCGGGGACTCCATCCCCAGGGCTTGGCCTCTCGTTGGGGACCGCGGGGGGAGCCCCAAGGCCCCCGCGGTCCCTACTGGCTCCCCGCCTCCTGCGGAAGCCGGCATTGCTTTTGGGCAAAGGAAGCTGCAAACATGCAGCTCCCTTTGCCCAAAGCAATTCTGCTTTACTTCATGGAAGCGAGAGCAGGTTTCCTGCTCTCACTTCCATGAAGCAAAGCAGTGTTTGCTATGACAGGGCGGGAGCTGTGCTCCCGCCCTGTCATAGCAAACTGCAATGTCCCGGGGGTGGGCACCCCGGGACATTGCTGGAGCCGGCCCTGGGGGGTGGCGGTCCCCAGGGCCATAGAGGGCTCCATGAGGAGGGCCGCGCGGCCCCCCTCCCTTCATGTGTAAAGCCCCGGGGAGGTGGTGGTCCCCAGGGCTGGGGGTCCGCAACGGACCCCCAGCTTTTCTTAATTAGTGCCCTGGGGGATGGTGGTCCCCGGGGCATCTGGGGAGGGTCGAGCCCCCCCACACTACAATATTTATTTAAAGCAGAGCCCCGGGGAGGTGGCGGTCCCTGGGGCTGCGGGGGCCCCCGAGGTGCCTCCACACCATTATTAAACATTGCCACCGGGACCTGGCCCACCCAGGGGCTTCAAGAAAACGAAGTGTAGAAGACCGCACTTCATTTAAAAAAAAAAAAAATTTGGACGGATTCGCGGACCCTACGTGAATCCCGCCGAAAATCTTTTAAAAAATGCTTTTTGTGGCCCTCGGGGTCCCTGTGAGACCCCCTGAGCAGGCCTAGGGGGTCAGGGTGTTCCTACCTTGCCCCCTTTTCTTGTTTTTTGACCTTTTTTCTTGTGACTCGGTTCAACAAAGTCACAAGATGGCTGCCAACACTTCTTGGTTTGAAGTGTTGGCAGCCAATCAGAAGTCAGCTCATGCTCGGGAGGGTTCGCGGATCCACTGCGGCAGCCAGAGATATAATTTTTTTTTTTTTTTAAATTTCTCAGGAACTACTGAATGAATTTACACCATGTAAAGCAAAGAGTGCACTCTGGACAAAGAGCTACCTCTCTGCCAAATTTGCTGTAATTCCGTTCAGCAGTTCGAGCTGTAGCTGCGACAAAAGTTTCCTATGGAAATTAACATGGGGAAAACGCGTTTTGGGCCCCCCTTTTTTCTCGGCCCTCGCTTGACGAATCACCCCAAAACCTTCAAGACAGGAGCTGACCGTAGCGCCCCATTAGTTTTGAAAATTTCACGAAGATTCGTCAAACGGCGCCAAAGATATTGGCAAATCAAAAAACGCTTTTCCGTTGGAAAGTAGGTCCTAATTGTAACTATCTACTGCCGACCACCAGTAGGTATATATATATATATATATATATATATATATATATATATATATATATATATATATATATATATATATACATATATAAATATTTAACATTATTGACTCATTAAAAAAAATGTAATGAAACACTTAGAGCTCGATTTACAAAGGTACTTATGCGTAGTAAAGTTACGAGTGCGGAGTCTCCTAACTCTTGGTGGAGTCTCTGCACTTGGGGCGGGCACTGTTCTGCCCCAGTTGCTGAGATTCCACTACGATTGCGGAGACTCCGCCACGAGTGCTGACTCAAAAACTTTACTACACGTAAATACCTGCATATATTAAATAAAAATAAAATTGTTAGTGATGGTGAGTAATGTATGTATTTATTGTTTAAAAATAAATATTGAAAAATTAAATTAGTATATTTAAATTATGTTATTATTTAATACAGACTTACTTTGATGAGCTAATGTGTTGTAAATTTTTATTTTAATATTTCTAAGTTAACAATGCATATTTCAAATTAATTTACATTTATATTATACATTAAAATATTTTAATTAATTTTTTAAAGAATCATAAACTTTAATAATTTTCCCTACGCTTTCCAGTAGGGAGGTCTCCAACCCAATAGCAGAGATCTCCACCAAAAGGTGAAAAGTGAATAGAAGTAACTGTACACTCATGTTGTAGGAGGCTCCTCCCCTTCATTCAAGGGGCGGAGACTTGTAAGTATACCATCAGGTGTAAATTTCCACTCAGAAATGGTGAGTAGAAAAGAAAAGGAAAGTTACATCTAAGTGTCGGAGTAAATATACACATCAGTAAATATACATGTGTATATTTTCCTTTGTGAATCAGGCCTACATTCCGTACTGTGGTAAAGTTATGCAGGGCTGAGCCCTAAGAAAAGTTCCAAATGTACAGAATTATTGAGATAGCTGCCTTTGTCATCATTCACAGCAACACATTTTATATGTATTTGTTAATTGGGTTGTTGGTTGACTGGGATGTGAGCCCTGGCCAAGCAGCAACCACAATCCTAGTCAGGGTAAGGCACCAGCAAACCCCAAATTAACCTGTTTTGACCCGCTGGTAGTTTGGCACAAAGCAGTCAAGCTTAATTTGAAGGCAATGTGTAAAGTGTTTGTGCAACACCACACAAAAAGATTCCACACCAGGTTTAGAAAAACAGTATCTATTTTAATATATAAAGAAGACCAAAATAACAAAAATACAATCAGGGAAACCAAAGATATTGAATTTTAATGTTTTAAGTTAAAATAGCGCCAAAAAGCACAAAGCGCTTACAAGGGATACCTGGTTGCACCGGACCGGTACAAAGTCACAAGTTCAGGCCGAAAGCGATGGAGTGTGGGCCAGCTACATGGACCAGGTTAGGCCTGCTGAACAAAGTACCTTCAATCCTGATTGCAGAGCATTGCGTGGATACGAGGCAAGCGTCGGGCAGTTGAATTGATGCATCGGTTCCAAGATGCAGCGAGGCTGCGGTGCCCAATCCTGTGCATCCTCATAGAGGATCTCGGCAACGGGGTTTGTGATGTAAAGTCTGAGCATCAAGGATGCAGTGTGCAGCTGAGGTGATGCGTCGGTTCCGAGGGGTTGTGAGGCTGTAATGCGGAAGCGGGTTGTGAGCTGCCATTGACGAGAGGTGTAAGGACCTGGGTCGGAGATGCACCACACCATTGACGATGCGTCGGTTCCGAAGATGTGAGGTTGATGCGGACCTTCTGCACTGGGCACACTCCACGCAGCAGCTGCGATTCGTCGGTTCTGCTCAAGGATGCGCTGCACAGCCAAGGAGATGCGTCGGTTCGGCTTGATGATGCGCTGCTCAGCAGATGAGATGCATCGGTTCCACTGGTAAGCACCTTAGGCCCATTTGCAAGGGTCCAGGACTGGGGTGGCACTACTTGGCAGGGTAGACTCACAAATGGCAGAGTCCAGGTGCATTTGCAAGGTTGTTGGAAGCCTGACATGTACCTGCGACTTCAGATCAGGAGGCCCACCAACTAGCCTTTGGAGTCACTCTGGGTTCTGGGTTCAAGAGATGCAGGTCCAGTCCTTCTCACCCAGACAAAAGGGCAGCAGGCAGCACAGCAAAGCAGGAGTCCAGCACAGTGACAGGCCTTCAGCAGCACTGCAGTCCTTCTTCCTGTCAGAGGATCCACAGGTCCAGAAGAGTACTGAAGTGGGGGTGTGTGAGGTCCAGTACTCAGTGGTGCACTTGAAGTGGGGGAGATGTCAAAGTGCTGCAGGCCCACTAATAGCATTTAATTTACAGGCCCTGGGCACATGTAGTGCACTGTATAGGGATTTATCAGTAAATTAATTGGTTATAAGCCTATTCTACCATGTTTTAAAGAGCAAGCACAATCACTTTAGCACTTCTGTAGCAGTGGTGAAGTGCACAGTGTCCTAAAGTCTACAAAACCAAATTCAGCAAAAAGAGGAGGAAGGCAAAATGTTTGGGGGTGACCTCGCAGAAAGGGCCATTTCCAACAATATTGTTTTAGGAATTTAATGTTGCAATGAATTTTAATATCATTCCTAGAGAGAGCATTCTGGTCCTTAAGCTGTGATGAGATTAGCCATTTATTTTTCCATAACTAGATAAATTACACATGTAGAAAAAACAGCACACACTAGATTTGGAAAATGACTGCATTATTTGCTAAGTTTACATGCTAGTGGTTCAATTACAGTTACTCTGCTTGCATCAGCTCTCTATTGGGAACTCTAGCCCATTATCAATGAGTGACAATAATATCATGGGAACCTATTTGGATGAAGTTATCTCATGTTTAACAATTTATACTAGGTTGCCTTTTCCTCAAATCCATAACAACGAGGTAAGATGGGTGCAAGTATATTAAATATTGGGTTTCCATTTAAACTGACAGACATTCTATTTGGTTTTCTTTTGGTTCCTCTTCCCCATTATCCTCTTTATTTTAACAGATAATCTGCTCATATTTGATGTTCCATGACTTCCTCTGTGTTTTTATCTAGTCTGTGACTCTGGTGTCCCTGTATCCTCAGGAGTCCCCAAGCATTAGTTCCCGCCTCACAAGCTCAATTCTCTTTTTTGTGCTTAGTCTCCTCTGCCCATGACTTCTTGCAATCCTCTTCCTTCTCCTTTTCTTCCTCATACCTCTACCTTTCTCACTAGTGTTTTCTATACTAATATAGCTCCTCGATCCCTTCCTCCATCCAGGGCTGCCCACTGTTCAGTACTGTCACTCCCCTACCCTCCCCAAACATCATCCAAGTGAGGCAGAAGCTTCATTAGACCCAAGACCAAGACCAAATTGTTTTAGAGCATATTGAATACCACCTTCCCTTATCTACAAGCTGCAAAGGGCCTGATTCACAAAGGTGAACTTACACTTTTTTGTATGTTTACAATTGTTTGCTATTCACAAAGGTATTTTACTAGTAGTATCTTTATGACTACAGAGTCTCGTCAAATGTCCTCTCTTTTTCTCTGCAGAGGCTCTGCAGCAGTAAAGATACTACTAGTAAAGTACCTTTGTGAATAGCAAACAATCAATCGTAAACTTACAAAAAAAACATATGTTTACCTTCGTGAATCAGGACTTTAGTGTGTTCTTTCTACGATGATAGGAACTCAACGGCAGCAGACTGGGCAGCTGTATCCATGTGCTTAGACCCAAAAGTCCAACCATGAACCGTGTTCTCAATACAACCTATGAAAATGGCTATCACAAAGCTTTGTGCTTATATAAAGCTTCAAAAGTGTAGATTCCCACCTGCTTCACTGCTCAGTAAACAAACCTCTTCAATATATTTATTAAAAAAGGTTGGTATGTCCAAATTGACATTGCAACTAAGCCCACTAGTCTCACCATGCCAAACCCCTTTTTTCCAGAGAGACCAGATCATCGCTTCTCTCCCGATCTCAAATTCCCAGGAAGACTGGCGTTTGATCTGTGAGGTCTCTCCCCCTGACAAGTCCGGACAACACTACTCGTATTCTTTTTTTTTTTTTTTACTAAACACTGAGCAAACGTTCCTTCACCTTTGTGGCCAAAATATAAATACCTATACAAAACTGGCCATAAGGCCTCAAGGGTAGAGAGGTGCTTCCACAACCGGGAAGAAGGAAAGGATACGTCCTCCCAAAAATTATATTTACCAACAACCAGGTATCCAAACCAACCAAAAGAAGGTAGAATTAACGAGGGGGCCCAGTTCTCAATAAGAGGATAGTTGACCTATTACTACCCCTAATGGGAGCAATTCCTCTTTGTTAAATTCCCCTCACACACTCTAATAGTGTCATGCTTCATCATAGGGGCACCCTCGCTCCTATAGGCCAGGGAGGGCTCAACCGTGTTCCAGGGAGCTCTTGTGAGAAATGGACAGGGGGGTTAGAGATTAAAAAACCACCATTCACTCCAGGTATCCCTTTAATGTGGAGAGATAGTGGTTATTAAAAATAGTAAGTGGGTATCACCAGGGTTTTATGGTCCTATGACCCTATGTATGCCAAAATATAAATACCACCATTTCTATGACATTCATGGCAAAAGCAATCAATGAAAATGTACAGTCACATATTCTCAAACTAGACCTCATCACAATGAGCAACTACCGCCTCATTACCATCTGGATCTCAAAGATTCTTGAGAGAGTAGTAGCCACTGCTGGTTCCAAGACACCATTGAAGCACTTCACACCATGGGCCTCTGTCCATGAATCTTTGTATCCAGTGCTTACTTTGAGACGGTGGTTTCCGGGGCTCGGCACCGGCATTAATTGTCAACGCCGGCGCTTATGACAGTCTATCACAAGGTGACGCAGCTCATCTAATTTAGAGATTAGCAAAACTTTTTTTATGAATACAATATACATTAAAAATTACTAATACCTGCTTCTCCAGCCATTCCTTTAGCTTTGGGGACATGGAATAATCTGAACTGTCGCACTTGCAGGAGAGAGATGATTAGTAGTTGTTTTGGTACCATCATTTGCAGCGTTAATGTGGGCAATGGGTGGTGCAAGCTACAGTGGCCTCCTGGTCAGGGCCCTGGCACTTATTATTTTACAAATTAAGAACTGTTTTTATCAAAACTACCATTCTCATACTTGGAAATGGCATTTTTTATGGTAGCTGATTAAAATACCTTCAAGATATCCCTCCTTCCAGAACTGTTGACCACGTTCAACGCTGGTAGTCCAAGAACCTTCCTGGAAGGAATGTGAGACAACCCTGGGGACACCGTCCAGCTACGGTAAAGTTTCTCTTCACCCTCAGTGTCAGAGAGCAGTTGGTCCAACAGGAAACATGTAATGTCCTGTGGAGTTTTCCCTCTACTATTTAATGCATATGTGATCACACTCATGCATGTGTCCATATTATTAAATCTCATTTTCTTTTTTGTCAACCTAAATTTGCCTTGGTTGATAAAATACATTGGGCCCGATTCTGATGCGGGTTGGAAAAGCTTCCCGACCGAGGGCCTGATTCTGATGCGGTTAGGAACAAATGTTCCCATTGAAGTCAATGGGAGTTCAACCAAATCGTATCTGGAAGCATCCGGATGCATCCTACTCCGCCGGTCGGACTTTCCCGATCCGAGTGGGTTGGACACCATTTCCCAACCGATTCGGTCGGGAAGCTTTTCCAACCCGCATCAGAATCGGCCCCTAAATCTTTCTGCTCTGTTGACCAATGTTAAACAGTGTAACGCTCGCGAGATTTGCCCACACTAGATATGAATGCTGAATAAGTAAGTAATACCTTCATAACCAGTTTAACGGTGGTTATGCGCCTATTTTAGATAATGGCAAAAAGAATGTGAAACCCATCACCTACAGTAGGTTTAAGCAGTTACCATATTCATGGTGCCCACTGCATATTCTGGTATTAGCAAGTCACCGGGCAATCCCTGCACCGGACCCCTAAATGCCACGTCACCCCGTTTTACAGAAAATGCATATGGTGGTGCTTTACTACTGTTGGACACGAGGGCGTAGCATGGTGTATTCGCCTGGGGTCTGCTCAAACAAACCAGTGTGAATTAGTAAGTCAAAGAAGGGTTCTGGCTCTGAGTGACAATAGTGGCTGCTGTTGACAGTCAAGGACAGTGAATGTTTGGGGTCATTAAATTCTGCAGGTGTATTTTGCTACCTCACTGACGCTGCTTGATTGTGCATCTGGATTTTTTGGAAGGGTAATAAAATAGGAAATTTAATACAAGGACTGCGAAGGTCTCTGCTGTTCCATTCTTTTCTTTATGTAGGGCTGCTATTTTTAATCTTCTTGTGATTTGCGATACAGCCTCAATATAACTTTCAGAATTAAAGATGCAGTGATACCCTAATGCCCCACCACACGCCGCACATGATGCCAACAGGCTCGGAGTGCCATAAGTTGTCGTAACATGTCAGATTACAACCACCATTAGAGTACTTAAGATGGTGTCTGGTTGTTGTTCCTAAGATGGCAGCTTCCTGGTCTGGAGCAATCACAAATGATGTGAAGGTTTTTTTAATGTCAATATACGTTCATGTTGTAATGCTGTTATGTGACATTAATGATTCTTTTGATGCACGGGATTCATGCCCAATGGATGTTCGTTAAATAATTGCCTGGAGGCGCCCCTGCTGTCTTAATGAGGTCCCCAAAGACTGCTTCCAGAAACAATCCGTATGTGATTTTTACTCCAAGGATCAATGCAGAAATTGCTGTTGAGCAAACTGCAAAGAGCCCCATTTGGTCTGAAATGTCACCACTAACTTCTCCGAGGGTTAAGCATCATGTCCATCCCGCCCCAGGCACTCCTTTGGTCAAGACTGATTCTGGTAACATCAGCTGTCAATTAAAGACCTGTATAATTAGAGAAGGTCAGTGATTTTTATTGGCTATGGTACGGTGCACATCCCTTGAGGCGACTCTCCCAGGACATGCTCACACATGTGATGGAGGAGAAAGAGGTGTGTCTGCTGAATTGCACTCGGAGTCAGCGATCGCAGGTGCTAGATAACAGATGCTATGCAGGTTCCAGGCCAAAGGATTCCCAGAAAAAAGTTGGTGTTCGGTCCTTTACCTACATGCAAAAGCTGGCCCCGCAGCACGTGTTGGAACGCAGAGTATTACACCACTGAGTCTAGACTGTGGCACATTTCTCCACAAAGTATTTGGATCCTACAGTGCAGAGGGACAATCCGCTTTCGGAAGCCAACCATAGGCACCTGGGCCGTTGGTAGGGTAGCAGCGGTTTCTATTGGTAATCCCAGAGATCTAATCTGAGAGCCCCGCAATGTAGGCTTTCTGGGCAAGGCTCAAGGTTTTGAATTCCCTTTGTGTGATGGGTGTGAGCGGAACAGTTCAATGCTTGTTTTTGGAGCTCTTTGGTGTTTGATCATCATCTTGTAGGGAGGCCCGGGGAGATGCCGTTGGAGCAATCCATATGGAAGCAGGCCACTCTGAGTACCAAGGCTTGGTCCTCAGGCAGCAGCTGCTGGTGAAGGCTTGCCTGAAGACACATTGGACAAAACCTATTACCTGCAGAACAAATGGCAGCTGTTCGCCGAAGACGAGTCTCAGTAGGGACCTCCTGAAAAATATTGTGATGGGCCCATTAATAGGATCCAGTCAAATGGGAATGAGGAAGGCTTTGATTACCCAGGGAGTAGGATGTCTGCTTTTGACGTATCCAGACAAAACTAGTTGGCACTTCATCCAATTTCCGACATTTTCCTGTGGAATTTCAGCAGTCACATGTGCATATTATGAGCATAAGATTCCAGCAGTTTTGATTCTGTGAATTAGGTTTGAAATTATCTTTTCAGACGCTGCATTTATGTGCACTGGAGTTCAACATATTTGTGGAAAATGCTTTGTGAATCCGATCCTGGATGCACAACCCTCCATTGCTAATTTGAAAAGTTTAGGCTATATTTTGCTTTTGAGTTATTTCACTTACAGATCTAAAAGGTCAAATAAAACATTAATTCCTACCTCGCTCATTTTGGTCAACTTGTTTCATGTTCCATCCTCAGGTGCAGAAGAAAAGAAAGATGTCCCTTGATAATCTGTTCAGAACACTGCACTCATGTTCCGCTATTTAAAGGGTTTTTCCAAAATCAATGCACATGCAGAAGAAGTGGATAGGCAAATTCTCGCAGAGGAGTGACGTGAGCAAATAGCTCTACTACAGTAGAGTGGCTACCTACCTCTGACGTGCCTCTTTGTGGACCCTGTTAATTTCATCATGTACATTTTGCGTGCATTCCACCCATTTGGCAGTCTCAGTGATGCCATCTTTCTCTTCCATTAGATTCCTGTTCATCCTTTTGGGCCCTAAAGGTAAAGCCAAGTCGTACCATGAGATCGGCCGCTCGATAGCCACCTTGATGTCTGATGAGGTAAGATCATTTAAAGTTCCATTTACACATTTCTTTTAATTGTCACTTCCGTTACAGTGTTGCTGTTTTAGCTCCTTGTCCAGGACAATACCAATTTTCAGACTATGGTCCTTATTTGGAGTTTGGCAGACCAGGTGAACCACCATAAACTGATGATTTAAGTGCCCGACCAACCTCATGGTTCACCCTCCCCATTTAGAGGCAGTTGAATCTCAGGTTTTCTAACAGTAGAGCCTTAAGTCTCCTATGTGAGAAATTCTTCACCTGCCAACCCATCCACAATATGACCAGCAGTTCATAGTGACGATTGCCTGTTTACGTCATGGAGCCCATCACTAGATTTTCCTACCTGGAGCCAACATTCAAGGTAATGGGGCAGGAAACCACCCCCCTGTGCTTAAGGGCAATCTATGGTTTATTTTCCAAAAACAAACTTCTGCTTTGACAGTTTGTTTCTGAACAGTAACGGTGAGTGGACCAAACCAACATGGCACCCAATTGGCATATCCCTCAACTTACAGTGAGATGCCTTAAAGAGTGCTCCACTGTAGGCTTAGATATCCCTGCTAGGCTGGTGTGGATATCTATCCTGGGCAGGCAGCCCTCTGCCTTACCCTCCGCTGATCTGCTGGGCAATCCATCCAAATAGCCCCTATCTCACCTTACAAAAAAATACGTCCCTATTGTTCATTACACTGTATTAATCTTTTGGAGGTGTAAACTAAAGACATTTCACATTCCACATATTGAATTTAATTTTAACCAAGCCCATTTACAAAATAAAGTTTAGCCAATAATCATAGAATTGCAGTTACTTTTTTTTAGCAATTTTACACTTGTGCTGCTCACACATTTTCCCGGAATCCAGAAGTGCACTCAGAAATGTAGAAAAACCATACATTTACAGGTGTATTTTTGTTACACTAAACTTACTCTTTCCACAAATTTAAGTGTCATCTACACCACCCACAAATATCCATAGGCTACCTTTGTCATTTGCAGGTGGAAATGACACTTTTTGAGCACCTGTTTACTTAGGTGACCTAGATACCTAGGATTCTACAGTCCAGGTCAGGAGGCAGGTCCTTCTCTTTCTTAGGTCCATTAATTTGGAACAAACTCCCTCTGGAGTTACGGAACATTTGTGTCACCTCAGAATTCCAGAAGAAATTGAAAACTTGGCTTTACAATCGAGAGTAATAGCGAGGTCTCTTAGATAAGTCCACCCCTGTGTTGCTTAGTGCCAGGATACTCCCAGGAGTATCAGTGCACTCTATAAATGCCTGTTACATTACATTACAAGTCACTGAGGCCTTCCGTGATCATGTAGAGGAATGAGGCCGAAGGCTGAGTTGCTTTATAAGGTTGTGGACCTTTGAGGCGACTTGTCATATCCTTATAATGTACAGCATGGTGTACTTTATTCCTTATAATACACTTCCACATTATTACCCTTCCCACAAACCGCTTAAATCCTTGGTGTATTACTCTTTCATATAACAGAGAGGATGTTTGCAGACATTATTTTTTGTAGAATCTGTAGTGCAAAAGTAAACACACTAAAAAGCAGTTACATATTTTTTGCAAAATGTATTAGAATCAGTTTAATACAAGTCAGATTTTGAACAATAGCTGTCACTCAGAATGTGTAGAAACATGCAGAGATTCTATCTGTTTGTATATTTACCTAAAATGTGCAAAAAATAAACATATTACCATAAATATCTCCTTTCTGCAGACCATTGTTCATTTAGAAAAAAAGAAAGTAGATGCAGGAAAGCCAGGTTTCGCTTTTGCAGTTTAACCTGCAGCTTTAATTATGCTAGTGTCGCACCTTTCATCTTGGCTGCTGGCTCTGGCAGGGGGCATTATGATGTCAGAACTCAACTGTAGTAAGTTATTACAGTTGAGCAGCTGCAGCATTTCTTTATTTCAGGGGAATCCAGATATTACAAGCTGTCTGTAGTAAGGAAATTAGTCCTCCCATTTATTATGCACATATATTATTACTGCATGTCTAAATATAATAATGACCACACTTATCTGCAAGCGAGAAAATGTTTTTATAGTTGCCGCTGACATTTCTCAAGATTTCTCCTTAAATAAAGTAGGTAATACATTCTAATGCGTCATACAGATAAAGAGCCCTACAATTTAGGTTTGAGGGGCAATTTGGATGCTTTTTCCCTAAAAAACGTTTCATCTTCCAATTTATGAATGATAACGTCCTACTGCCAAAAGGGCCGATTCACGAAAGCATTGATGACTATGGAAAGTAGTACTGCAGGAGTACTCTTTTACATATTCTTATATGTCTTTTTTTAACTGGGCCTGAAACGTCTGTCTATTAGTAAACGTGCAAAGTGGGCACAGTTGTTTCTATATGTGCGAATTGTGTATGAATGGGCCCATTTTTTTCCTATTTTAAATATTTTGGGGCAAATTTGCAAAGATATACATGGGTACGTAAAAGAATACTACAGGAGTACCACTTTATGTACTCCTAAATTCCTTTGCGAATAGACTCCCAAGTATTTTAGTGATTATTTGGTAAACGTGTAGGTACTTATGCATGTGTCATATTCATCACCTTTTCTACATGGACTTCAATTGAATTGTGCGTAACAATTTGCTCATCACAAACGGAATCACTTTTAAACACTGCGGTTTTCTTCAGTATTTCTCTTTTATTGTATCTTTACTATTTGGCTTGTCACCTCCCTTCTCCGTCTCTCCCCAGATGCCCTGCCTTTGAGTTTTAGTATCTCTCATCCTTCATTGTTTTTGTGTCCCCTTTCTTCCTACCTTAATTCTTCTTTTCATTTGTCAAAATATAGAAATGAATTGCAATCCTCCCTTCATCTTCTAGCTTTTGTCCAAACCTCATAATACGCATGTCACTTTTCCGCCTCCAATTCCAGCTGTTTTTGTCTGGTAATGATGTCTTCAGCCTCTAAGAGACCACTCTACTCACATCCATATATTTTTTTTATCATGTGATTGGATTATCTGTGTTACAGCTGATGGTGAGGTTCTACTCTTGATTTTACACACTCCCTAAGTTACCGCTGTTTGGCACACTAACGTAAAGCCTCTTTTTTTATAATAATGTTAGGCAGCCTTGATTGAAGCTCTTGCTGCTGGAAACATAGATTTTCTCTTCCGGTAGGTTTTCCATGACATTGCCTACAAAGCAAAGAACCGTCAGGATCTGATCGCTGGAATCGATGAGTTCCTGGATGAGGTGATTGTACTTCCGCCTGGCGAATGGGACCCCACCATCCGAATAGAGCCGCCCAAATCCCTCCCATCTTCAGACAAAAGGTATTTGTCTGAAAGGCACATTAGGTTGCCTTTTATTGGCCTCTTTTTCAGCCTTCTGTGTATCTCAAATGCAAATGTGTCCTTTGCAGGTTCACATGTGCCAAATCCATGCCAGATTTTCAGGATAATCACTTACTATATAAACGATTGCCCTTTAGATACATTTCGCACAAGCCATTTCCTGGAAGAAGTCTGGCGAACAGCTGAAAGCCCAAACCTTGCTAAAGACTTAAAACACAGCATGCTTGATCCACTTTATTTAATCCTCCCCTAGCTATACACATTACCCGGCTGAATTGAATTAAGATTGATGACCTGTCTGAAATATCATTTGTAGTCGTGCTCAACTACAAGACTAACTAATACTTGCGTGATTTATCCGGCGTGCACTTCGGTCCATATTGTCCGAGCCAAAATCAGCAACTTCCAAACAAATCTTCTATTTTTGTATCCCTTCTAGTTTAGACAATCCTTGAGTAACAAAACAACCCTAGATCCTACAAACTAACAACATATGTGTAATTGCATACAATCCCTATGTAAATTTCATAAACAAGATCTAGGAAATATGTACCTTAAGTTGTATGACACCATAAAGACTTCTTATTCCTGTAAATGACTTCATATTAGCTTGAGGAGTAGGTGTTATTTTAAAATCTTTTTTTCCAAATTCTCTGTCACGAAAGACCATGGGCCAAAAGTGGAAATAAAAAAATCAATGATACATGAATAAATGTATCTAAATTTGCCCTATGTGATTATCCTGAAAATGGCAGGCATTCAGGGCCCTTGGACCTAAGATGGACACTGCTAGTCTAATGCGTGCACTCATTTTGAGTGGCAAGTGAACAAATTGATTTAATGGATTTTAACTAATGCACTAGCATTTTGAGATCAGAGGAGTGCTGTGTCCATTGTTGTTTCTCCATTTGCTGTTTGCTAAAAAACAAAAACAAATCTCCTTGGGATAGGAGCTCCTTTGTCATTAAATGTAAAACTCGTGATTGCGTAGTATTCAGTATTGAGTGTTTAGAAATTAATACTGTCATTCCAGCATTTTGTGTATCTAAAGCACAATAGGGAACTGGCTTTAAAACTCTCTTGGTGTCAATGAGGGATAGAGTGTCCAAACCTTCTGTTAGCTGGTTGAAGTTGTATGTACAAAAGATATTGTTTTAACAGACTTACAAAGAAGAAGGGGGCACCACAGCCTTTACAATGATTGGGAAAATGTAATAATAAAAAAGGGAATGAAAAGGGAGCTGGGAGAAGGATGGTTGAAGAATGAAGGGGTAAGATAAAAAGTCAGAATAAAATCGAAAAATATTAATTCAGATGTGGCACATCTGAGTCACTAGAGTGTTATACAAACCAAGGGCCATTTGTACAAAATCATTTTCACGGTCGGCGAATTGGGCCGCTTCCGACTGCACAAATGCTCTTTGTTATGTACAAAACATAAATTGTAATTTGGTAACATGTTCCTAAATCGCAATTACTGATTAGCAATTCGATATTTGGTAGGGGCTTGTTTAGGGTGTCTCTTCCAAATACTGAAATGCAGTGGCATGTGTGAATGTTATGCAACGGAATTACGGTCGCAAAAAATTCATTTTTTACTGATATCTCAAGGGTGGTGGTAACCACTCGCAAATGGGAAGGGGTCCCCATGGGAATGTTATGAATGTTGAAACAAATATTTTTTAAGAGCAGGCAGTGGCCCAAGGGAACACTGCCTACTCTTGAAAATTGAAACATAAGCGTTTAATTTTATTTTCTTAAACACATCCTGGTTTCCTTTAAGGAAAACGGGCTGCATTTTAAAAAAAAGATTGCTTTATTAAAAAGCAATCTCAGGCATGGTGGTCTGCTGACCCTAGCAGGCCACCATGCCTGTGATTGCTGCAATTCCTAATGGGTCACAAATTGCCACCTAGCTCATTAACACTCATAAAGATGGTCAATTGCGACCCCATTAGGAATTGCTATTACTAACTTGCAAATTTTTTAACATTAGGAATTGCGATTTACTAATTGCAGTTCACAAAGAATCACAATTCAGAACTCGCAATCCCTAAATTCTGTCCATATGACTCCAAATTCTTACCATGCTGTTGTTTAGCTTAATTTGATTATTTTATATCATGTATGACATCCAACCTGAAAGGCATCTTGATAATAAAAGAAGAATTAAAAACTCACTAGACTAAAACTGAAATAATAACTGCAACACTGAACAAAGAAAGGATTGTCAACAAAATAACGAGCATTGGCAAAGTAGTAGGTCTGGCATTGTTTGCTAGCCTTTTGACTTTGGCAATTCTTGTTTTGTCATAGTTTGTGCAAAACCGTATTGTTGGGGAAGCAGCTAGGCAATCAATCTATAAAGAATAATTGGTTAAAGCCAAAAATATCTTTTCGGTTGAAAAAAGCGCATATTACCATAGTAGTCCCTGATGCCGAAGAGGACTACTTTGTGTGTGGATGTGCTCCTTGTGAAAGTTAGACCTGGCTGATGAGCCCTAATCAGGGGGGAATCGGTCTTGGGTAGCTAGTGTTCTGTTTCAGAAGGACCTGGCCTGGCAGTTTGGGCTGAACTGTTCCCATTGGAGCAGGGTCACGACTGATTTGCATATTCCTGGGTCCAAACTGAGGTAGCATGTGGTGCACAATAACGATGGACTGGGATGCGGCCCTAAGTAATTACCCATGGCTGAGATTAATTCAAGCCTTCCACCCATTACTTTTTGTATGCTTCCTTGTGAACGGGCAGCATGCTGTAACTCAAAGTGACATCACCCAGTGGCTGAAGTGTGCTAACCCACTGCCCCATGATGCATGCTGCAGTTTCTGGAAAAAATGTGAATGACACAACAACAGACTAATGAATGAAGTCTGGTCAAAAATCCCTATAAATAACTATGTTATACACATAACAGTGAAAAAATCAAAAGGTTTTCGCTTCACTAGGCCTAAAAAAAGTCAAATGGTTTGACTTTGGATGCCAGCCTCTTGCCTTTGCTAATGCTTTTTTGTAATATTTATGTAAAACTGTCTTACAAACAGACAGACAGAGAGGCATGTACAGATAGACAGAGAGGCTTGCACAGACAGTCAGCGGCTTGCACAGACAGAGAGGCTTGCACAGACAGACAGAATTGCAAAGTTAGATAGAGTGCAAAGATAGATAGATAGATAGATAGATAGAGTTGCAAAAGTAGATGGACAGAGAGACAGATAGATATGGTTGCAAAGGTAGTTGGACAGACAGACAGATAGAGTTGCAAAGGTAGATGAACAGATAGATAGATAGATAGATAGATAGATAGATAGCTAGATAGATAGATAGATAGATAGATAGAACAACAAACTGAAATAAGTGGCAAAGTTAAAATTAGTAATATGATAGTTAAATGTCTATGTAAGCAGAACATGCAAGACCACTAAAAGCACACTCTAAGGCATACAAGCAGGGTGTATGGCTTACATTGGTTTACAAGTATAACAACAGACAAGAGCACTGAAAGCAAACTAGAAAGTCATGCAAACAGAAAATATGAACTAAATTGGTTTGAAATATAACTGAAAACCTCAATAAAAATACATACCAGAATAAAATACAGAAGTTCAATTAGAAACGCACTTCATTGCACACATACTTAAATAAATTACAACTTCTTGAAAACTGTTTCCAAGGGAATTTAGCATGCTGAGAAATAGAAGCACATAAATACAGAGCATCAATGGGGAGGCACAGACCTGGGTGAGAACGAAGAAAGCAATGCTTTCCCATGGAGTACATTAAGTGAAAAATAGGAGCCTGAGAAATAAAAAATATGTTCCGTCCCTTCAGCAGAGTAAGGATATAAGTCACCCAGTCAGAAATGGTGGTCAAGCAGAAATGCTCCAAGAGTGGGACAAACACAAAAACAGACTGAAAAGCCAGCAAATAATGAGCAGGGGACTGATATAGACAGGAAAGCCATCCATTCCAAATCCCACTCTAATTATATGTTCAGGTATGGGTTGCAATGCTGTCTTGACATACAGCTTAAGGGGTCTGCAGTAAGAAAGCAAAAATCACTTCAGATCAATGCTGTGGGTATGTGAATTTGAAGGAAAGCAATTTAGTTTTATCTCAAATGATGCTACGACCATGAAGACAATGAACAAGATTGCAAAGAGAAGAATCCTCAGAGTACCTTACTCTTTCAGTGAAGTAGAGATGCCTGCCATAGTAGTACTGGTACCCCATCCTCTTTAAGCAAGAGACTTTGATAGCGTCAAAAGTAGCCGGCAGCTCCTATAGTTTAGAGATCCCACTCTTCTTCAGTGTGAAACAAATGCCATTGTGTTTATGGCCCTCGGGCAGAGGGCCTCATTAAGAGCATATCGAGCCTTCCAGCATCACCACTCTTTCCAGTAATTATTTTACTGCAATCTGTAACTGTAATTTTTCCGCAAATTTAGAATTTAATGTGGAATAACATGCAGGGACTGTGTTTATGCATTTTTTTCCGCATTTCTAATGAGGATGGATTTTGCATGCAGATAAGTGGTGTTTCTGCAGGCACTCCCTCCACATTTGGCGCATTATTTTGCCTCCTGATGATCCCCTTATCAAGGTCCAGAGTGCCGAATTCAGAACTTCCCAACATGTGATTAAAAAAATCTGAAAGCTTTTATCAGATCGCATTCCACCAAGGTTGAAAACAGAACAGTTGACCAACTTCAAGTTGACCTTCTCGGCAGACGAGAATTTTACAAGCTAATAAATTGATCTTGGGATATCACATGCAGCAAGTTGAAACTGTACTTTTGCTTTTCACTTTTCTCAGAAAAAACATGTACTCAGGTGGGGAGAACCTGCCGAATGGTGATGCCGCTCACGATGAAGGAGGGGGCGGTCACGGCGACAGCGCAGAACTGCAACGAACAGGCCGGTGAGTGTTGGTCATCTGTCTTAAATAGGATCTTTCACAGTGTGTTGACAATGCTCTTATTTTCTTTCCCAGAGCTTCTGTAAAGGCTTTATTTAAATTATTGATGACATATTTTCATTATGCTAAGAAGTGCTTATAACCTTTGCTACCCTCTGAACACTCTCAGTCCTATTACCTAAACTTAAGCACAGTTGGGCGCAAGATGCAATGGGGTACTAAGCGATGCAGCTCAACTGACAATGCCAATCATTTTTCACATGCACATAAATGTTTGTGGCAATAGGTGACATGAGCACAGTGCTGAAACTGCATTGCGTTGCATTGTGCAAAACCCCTAATAATGTTTGCAAAGTGGGCATAACGGGGCGGGAACACTCTTAGGAATTTACTCAAAGCCAGAGCAATTAAAGTCAAGTACAGGGGAATTCTAGAGCCAGACCAAAACAGGTGCATACAGTGGGCAAAAGGTAATGTATTTCCTTGCATAATGAGTGTGATTTCCATGAAATTACACACATTATGGGAGTTACTCTTAGATGAGTGTCTGCACCTAGAGGTTTGAACCAGCGGGTGTGCTTTGAGTACACAACTTATGCAGGACACTCCTTGCTTGCCTTTGCACAATGGCACAGGCTAAGTCATATTTAGAGATTCTCAAACAAGGCTTTTCCAGTCTGCCTGAAAACATTACCAGTGTATGACCCATAGCAAATACGGTGCTGCAGACTTTGTTCCCTTTGAACAAGGCAACACTGCAGACTTTTGGAAAGTCTGGGCCAATCCATTCTGACACGAAGGGCTAGATGTGCCAAGTGCACAACTTATAAAATAAAGCACTCCTTTCTGGCCGAGTTGCAATTTATAATACTTTAAAATATACTGAGAGTCAGATGATACAATTATGTAATGGAGCCCATTTTAACACCACAGTGGGAGAGTAATACAAGTGATTCAGGGGAAAGATACTGCCTACCAGATGGTTCCAGAATTGGTTTTCTGTTTGCCTTCTATGTGGGTGTCCTTGGGAGGTCCTTCCTTTGGTGGGTTTGAAGCTCTCTAGTTTGCATGCCCATGCAGCTCCCTAAAAACCCAGTAGCTACTCCATATCTTCACTGCCAAAAAGAAAACTAGTGTATCACTATCTCCTCTTCTTTAGATAAAAAGGCACACCTCAATGAGGCATGGTCTAAATCCTGGACCTCAGATTTACAGAGAGGACATAATCATTGAGCCAAGGGGAGACCCTTCCAAGAGCCCAAAACCTTCTCCAATGGTACTCTGTCTGATCCTAATGGAAACACTATTCTCTGGACTTTTGGTGTAATGATCAGCCTAAAAGCCTTGCAATTTCTCTACTATGGCTAGGTTAGCTATTACGTCATATTTTTTAAAGAACGGCAATGAGCAATATTCACATTATAGCTTAAGAGTGGAATCACTCTTTTCAGCTCAATTTTTAACCGGCTCTAAGTCCAATTACTGAAATTGTCGATTGAGAAGTCCAGAGTAGTCAGTGCATTTTTAAGATTCTGAGAGAAAGCATTATTGGGGAAAAAGTGTAGTGAGCATGTACACAGATTTTGTTCAGTGTATTGTCTTTTTTTTGATCTCCTAAATAAACCAGCATTGAACGTTAACAACAGACCCATTTGGATAGCCACCATTCCCTTGGGGTGTGGTGCACCTTTGCCAACAAATTAGCTTAATCGCGGTCTGTAAATCCCTTAAAATGAGGGAATATGAACAAGCTGACAAAAAGATGTACAAACCCACAGAGATATGTAGCCTCTCTCCAAACTCAGGCTGATCTGTATCCTAATCCTACCTCTGGTACAGGAACTGCATTTGAAATTGCGGAGAGGAGTTGAAAGCCTAGCCATTTGTTAGCTGTGTTTCGTTTTCGGCATCTATTTACGCTCAATGTTTTTCTTGCACTTTTTGTATTCTCTCTGTAGATTTTGTGGTGGGCTAGTCAAAGATGTGCAGAGGAAAATACCATATTTTGCCAGTGACTTTTATGATGCTTTAAGTATACAGTCTCTTTCCGCCATCCTCTTTATCTATCTTGGAACAGTGACCAATGCTATTACCTTTGGGGGACTGCTGGGTGATGCTACAGACAACATGCAGGTGAGCTTGGTATCCATTATACCCTTGTTACATTCTTACTCTACAGCATTAGGGTGCATTTTAATATAGCTGTGCATTATAGTATACTTTAACACACCATCCCAACTCCATTCCTTTATGTTGTGTCCTGTGTTTTGCCTCTACTGCTCTTTAGACCTCCTCATTTTGAGCCCCTTTATTTCCACTATGTTTTAGATTGATTTGTGTTGTGAGAATAAACAAAGCCGCATAGGCATTTGCAATTCATCATGACTTTATTTGGATAATAAACAAGCCACCCAAATTCATGGCAACATCTATGTTAAAAAATACAAATTTGAGGTTGTTTTTAGTTTAAACAATATGTTTAAGTAAGTTATTAAATGTTCCACAAAAATGTTGTTGTTTGTTAAAACAATCTACCTATTATTTACATTTCTGAAGAAGGTTAAAATGGTTAAACAGTCATATCTGCAGTTTAGTTAATGGTTATAAGTAGTAATGAGTAGTTTACTAAAGAATTCGGGGTTTTAGAGAGTTGGAGACATTTCAAAAGATATTGCACACATTTGTTAAAGTGTTTTAATGATCTGGAACTTGTAAGTATTAATGTGAGGTGTATTTGAGGGATTTAAACTTGTTCAGGTAGTTTGTTATGAAGTTTTAAATCATAACTGGGATTTGGGAAAGTTCTCATGCTTTTTTCAAAGGTTCTAATTTTTGTTTTAATTTGTCGAAAATTCGTCAGGTAGTATGTTAAACATTGTAAGGATTTTTTCAATAGCTGAAACATTAGATTGAAATTTTAAATTGGTTCAAATGTTTTATTAAAATTCATTAAAATCGATTCAAACTTAAAGATATTGGAGGTGTATGCTAAAAGTAGTTAATGCACAACTTTTCATCAACTTGGAATTCTTTGTGGAATAGTTTGAACAAGCTTATGGAGAAGTTTAAATGCAGTTAGGATGTTTTTGTTAAAATACTGTAAACACGTTTGTTTTCTGTTACAATGTGTTTTTGACATTTTAAATACACTGGAATTGTTATTCCTAATGCATTCAGAATGATTAAGCAAGCAAGTCCAACTTAAAAATTCCTGCGAAACGTTTTTGATTATTTTAACAAAGCATACCCTCCTGTAATATAGCTATTTTGAATTTACAAATTGCTATTTTAATAAGCCATTAAAATCTTAGTAAAGAAATACTTGATTTGCTTAATTGCTGTCTGCTTTGAATTACCAATACCAACATTCAAAAATAATAAATGTTATATTTTTAATTTTAGAAATGTTCTATAATATTTAATGTGCTAATTCCAACATCTAAATGCTCCCCAGAAAGTTTGTGTGACCTTTTACATTGAAAGTCAAATGTTAACATATATCTGCCAATTGCTGTTTTTAAAACAATGCTTACATTTTATTTAGATATTAATTTCTGCTTTTAACAACACCTAATCCAGTGGTTAATTTGTAAATAAAAATAAGCGCCGTGGCTCTCGTCAGGAGGCAGTTTGCACCAGCCCATTTCTCCTGTTAGCCCCGCCTAAATGGGAACCAACTACAAACCATGAAAGTGGGGAGAGGATTTTTTCTTTCATTAAGTTTTATTGGCATTTATAGGTAACCGGATTACAGTTGCATACAAGAGCATCATTTGTTTCATTTACCATTTACAGATCCCATAATTACCCACATTGTCTTTGCTAGCTTAACTTGTATAACATATTCCAACATGTAACATCCCCTAGTGGGGAGAGGATGCGGTGTAATGGCCAGAGCTGTCGACCTCAAAGCTGGGGTATCAGGTTCGACTCTCGGCGTCAGCTCAACATCCTATGATTCTGTGCAGATCAATTAATCTCCTCATAATTAATGTGTCCTTAAGTGGTGCTCAAGAAAAGCGCTGGTGTTGATGATTAAGTGTCGGTGCTGAGCACTGGAAACCACCGGCTCAAATTTAGCACTGCCCTAATCAGTAAATAGGTATTTGCCCCATGTTAAAACGATTTTCATATCTTCTATCTGCTTATACAGCATAATGATCTGCTTCTCCATACCTTCTCTACTCTTTTTGCCTTTCAGCATCAACCACCTTCCCTCTGACCCTTCTTTTGTATTGCTTTTTCTTACTTTTATAGTGACTTGAAATGGCCATTTGGCAACATGTACAAACTTTATAAAACTCTTTAAGTAAATAATTAAACACAAATACATAAATTGTCCTTTTCAGAACATGGTAGGGAACCATTTATTCAATGGTGCCATGTTTTAGATGGTATAACATTTAAAAACTAGGCAGCAGTACTAAACGTTTTTACCTGAATTTGAGCCAAAAATTCATGAAAGTTTGTGAATCACTTAGAGAAATTTTGCCCAGAACCACACTTTAACACCTGATGCAGATCAGTAGTTACACCAAGGGCATGGTCAATTGACCCTATGTGGTAAAGAATGGCATTTTGCATATTAGCAAGCATATGACCTAATGGGTTCTAGGCTTTGATCAACATGTGGAAAAATTACTAGATTACAGCTGTACAACTAGTGTTTTACAGTGAAGAACTGTGTACATTTGTATTCTGCTAGTGCAGTTCCTGGACTCCACTGATAACCCAATTAATAAATATGAAAATTCCAGAATTGGGAGATACTACAACTAGATAGTGGAAAAGTTCTCTAGAACATGTCCTTAGTCACAGGGCTATCCAAGGAAACAACATGAACATGCTACATTTTACAAAATACTTTTTCGAAATGTCAAGTGAGTTGCACCGATCAGACTTGTGCAACTAGATAGTAAATTAACCCAAATTACGTTTTTCAGCCAGCCAGATAATGTAGAAGAAATTATATAAATAACCAATGGCCTGATTCTGACTTTGGCACAGTTGCGCCGACTCTCCGCCGGCATGGCTGCGCCAAAGCCACGCAAAGACCGCCCGCCTCATTACAAGTTGAACTCGTGTAAGGCGGACGGTCTTTTGCCTTTCTAACGGCGGTTCCAGAAAACCAAGCACCGCAATGGGAACGGCAAAAATGTTCCAGCACGGCATGGACGGTGACGTCCTTGCCCTGCTGGAACTGGGGGTGCAAGCATACAGGGGGCACATGTTGTGCCCCCTGAATGCATCCCCATGGCATGGGGGCACTGTAGGGCCCCCTTTGTTCCTGCACCTCCAGCCTTTTCATGGCGGTGCTCCCGCCATGAAATGGCTGGCAGTGGCGGAACTCGTAATATGCTGAGCGGGACTGCGCCAGTCCCGCTCAGCATATTGCATTGTGGCGCAGCTCCACCCCCGCAGGGAACGGCGGTTCCCTGGCGCAGCAGTGGTCATCCGCCGCTACGATTACATGTAGTCGTAATATGGTGGACAGACCGCCACACTCGTAATCAGGCCTTTGATCTATAGCTACTGGTAGATCAGGTCCCAAAAACAGAAAGAAGAGGTGAAAGGAAACACAGCTGAGTGTGCAACCTTTGTCGCTTGTTCACTTTGATTGAGCAATATTTGTGGCCATGTTGGTCATGTGCATACAGGAACAGATACTCTTACTCTATGTTTGTATCCATTCCAGGGCGTGTTGGAGAGCTTTTTAGGAACAGCAGTCTCTGGAGCAGTCTTCTGCCTTTTCGCTGGGCAGCCACTTACCATACTGAGCAGTACAGGTCCAGTTTTGGTCTTCGAGCGACTCCTTTTTAATTTTAGCAAGTAAGTGCATGGTGGTCAGTTTTTATTTACTCATTTATTTTGTCATGTACATATTCATTTCTTTATTCGTGTGCTTATGTTTTATGTACATGTGTATTAAGGTGCACTGCATTTCTAATCATTAGGTGGTTGTTTTTTATGATTTGTTGCCTTTCCCCACTTTGCAACACAGGATCTGCCATATATTATTTCACTGTCAGATTAGTCCCTCTTGTTTAGGAGATTTGTTCTGTGTTTGATCCACAATTAGGTTAGACAATGGGGGCCAATATCTTATGGTAAAAGGGCAAGAAGGGTAATCCTGCTGGAGCATTCAACCTGGAGGCCAAGTCCCTAAATAGACATTAGGACTTCACCTGGTCAGTTCAGGCTGAGAACACTTCCCTAACAAGTCTACATTTGAGCTCTCCTCAAAAATAGTCAAGCTTCACAGTTTTCTCATCTTGAGGTTCAGTGAGTTCTATCGGGCACTACATTGCACCTTGATAGATTTTTTCACATGAATATATTATTTGTTTTGATGAGGTGTTTTATTAAGCACCAACATGTCCCTTGTCAACACTGCCTACAATCACCTTGTCACCACTGCCTAGAATTAAATGCACTATATTATGATCAACTGGTTTGGAGTGTACCGTCAGACTGTATTAGAAAGAATGGTTTTTCAATTAGATCTTGGCGGGTTTTAGTCATGTGCAATCCTGTGGCAGTATGTTATGGTCCCATCTCTGTTCACATTGAGTCTTCCTTTAACTGCCAGTCTGCATATCTTGAATGTTTCCTTGATACTGGCTAGTTCTACTGCATTTTTTAAGATATGGACACTGGGCAGGTTCCTTGGGACGGTCATAGATGTTCCAAAGATAGTGACTCATACCTGATGGTTTAGTATCCAGACTTCTTCCATCTGAATTTGTCTTGACTGATGGTCCTGGTAGTACCTGATTTGAGGTTTTGATCAGGTTTAAATGAGGGGCTAGTTACTTTTCTCCTTTGTACGGTGGCCAAGATTTTAAATTCCACTCTGTTCCACTTGAAGGGAATGAAGTTCCATCATTGGTGAAGCAATATATTTATTTTAATATTTATTTATGGTAGTTTTATATTGCATCATAAGGAACTATTCGGCTACTTCCCAGCACAGGATGCAACACAGGATGCAAATTGCACAGAGATTGGTCAAGAGGAAAGGCAATGTAGGGAGAGAAAGTGTCCAATTAGGGATAGTGGGTACCAAAACCCGATATTCTAAGATTGCTTCCCATGGTAAGCCAGCAGGTCCATTAGAACAAACATCTGAGGGTTTAGTTTTCATAAGTTTCATGACACAAATGTGGCTATGTGTTTGGATTCTATCTTTTTCTTGTGAGTTTGAAGCCTGTTTTCAAGGTTAATTTTTAGGCAGATGATATAGCCTATATTGGAATAGTCCAGTAAGGAGAGGACCATTGCTCCTGTGATTTTCTATTATAGCTCATTTGCAATTGAGGGCAGGACTTTCCAAACCATTGCTCCAGGTCATTGGTATTTGACTATGGCTGCAATCTTTTGAGTGATATGGAGATGTAATTCAACCCCATAGAAAGGTTTTAGAGGCAGATAAGCAGCGGGGTGTGCTTTGCCATTCTTCCAGTCATCAGAATTTGGACCCATTGGACCATGGGAAGTTTCGCTTCATTCAGTAGAAGATAGACCTGCGACACTCTGTGATTTCGATTCAGTGTTCACGCATTTCATCCTGAAAGAGGTGGATTTGTGTGTCATTGAAATACACAAAAAGCCTAATGCTGAAATGGGAGATCCCTTGTGAGATCACTTGAGCTGGCACTTGCTTGTGTGCATTCTAGGTCTGGGGGGGTCAGTGTCTTAATGCATCCGCTTAGGAATCTGTGCTGGACCTCATTGTCTCAGGTTTGGTTTACAGTGAGTCCACTCAGCCTTTCTTCTTCTCAGTGGTAGATAAAATAAGTACCCTTAAGCAGGGTAACAGGACGTATCTGTTAGTCAGTGCCAAGATGTCCCTCAGCATGAACATTCCCTGTACAAACACACAAAATGTTATGCTGAAAGGAAGTGGCCCCCCGAGGTCCCAGCCGGCTCCCTGACTCCTTCATGAGCCGGCATTTCTCTCGCACAGAGGGAGCTGCTGGAAATGCAGCTCCCTGTGTGTGAAAGCAATATTTTCAAGTCTTTCCCTGCCCGCATGTCTGCGGGCCGCGAAAGAGATGAAAACTCCGCTTCCAGCAAGCGGGAGTGGTTTGACAGCTCCTGCTTGCTGGAAGCAGAGTTTTTGCTTTTACTTTGTGGGAGCTGTCAGCTCCTGCCAAGCAAAAGCAAAGAGCTATTACCCATGGGTGGGCACCTCGGGAGATAGCAGGAGCCAGCCCTGGAGGTTGGCGATCCCCAGGACCATATGTGGCTCCAGAATGGGGGCCTTTTGTTTTCATGGGCCGGCCCTCTGGAGGTGGTTGTCCCCAGGGCTGCATATGGCCCAGGAAGGGATATATGCATCCTGGTTGTTAAAGTTATTTGGCCCCGGGGAAATGGTGGTCCCAGGGGCATAGTAAAGACCCTGGAGGGGGGGTCCACATGGTCACCCTACCTTCTGTTTAATAAGCCCTGGGGAAGTGGTGGTCCCCGGGACTCTTGGAGCCCAATTAAGGAGGGGTCCCTGTGGCCCCTCTCCTTATTTTCAATAAAGCCCCGGTAAGTGTTGGTCCCCGGGCTAAAAATACCCATAGGAAGGTGGCCCTGGGTGCTCCCTCCTTTTTAAAAAATATCTGTGCATACACCCAGGACCTTGCCTACCCATGGGTTTTTTAGTAAACAAGCGCGAGGGCCCACACTTGTTTTTTTTTTTTGCCATGGATTCATGGCGGTCCCTGCTAATATTTTTTAAAGAAAGCTTTTTGCCTAGTGTTGGTAGCCAATCAGCACGGGGACTGTCGGAACCTCTGAGGACACGTGCCTCTAGATATCCAAATTCGAGTATCCTTTAATATCTCCAGCACTACTGAACGGATTTACACCAAATAACCAAAAGCATGATCTCTGAAACAAAATCTACCTTTCTGCCAAATTTGTTGTAATTCCGTCCAGCAGTTTGCGTTGTAGTCGTGTTCCAAACTCCTATGGGAATTAACATGGGAGACACCATTTTTTTTACCTCCCCCCTTTTTCTTGGCCCCCGCTTGACGGATCACCCCAAAACCTTCCATGCTCAACAAGACACAACTTGACACTCTTTTGGAAAATTTCGTGACGATTTGTTTAACGGTGCCAAAGATATAGGCAAGTCAAAAAACGCTTTTCCTGTGGAAACATGCTCCTAACTATAACTACCTAATGGCGACGCCAGTAGGTAATATGTATATATATATATATATATATATATATATATATTCCAAATGTAAAGAGCGAAAACGAAACAACTCCACGAGCCCACTGATCAGGTTTGTGAATATTTATTGCATGACAAAAAGACGCGTTTCGACCACATCCGTGGTCTTGGTCACCTGACCCCATCCTGGGTCGGACCCCTTTTAAATACAGCATCATGTGACATAGTGATAAACATAAAAGAAATATTTCAAAAGTGAGTAACAAAGTATACATCAAATTGGTAAACAGTATTCTACTTTTCAGTGGATACTCCTATACAATATTACAGTATGTTTGTGTATGGTATACCTCAGTGTGCAGTGGAAAGTGTGAACTAATCGTGAGAACATAATCAAAATCAAGGTGGGTGCCCGTAGTGACCTGAATATTAAAGTATGTCGTGAAGAGTGCCATTGGTAGTGTTGTGGCGCTCATGTCATACTTGTTGAATGAACACACGGTAATGGTTTAGTACCTAACGTGTGTCAACTGTTAGACGTCCGTCTCATGGTTAGGATATAATAAGAACTGCTGTGTGGCTAAAGCGTCCTGCTGTGTGTGTTAGGACACAAGGGAGCAATTGCGGTATAGTACCCTACATGTGCATGACTGTATTACCCAATGTCCGGATCAAAAAACTGAAATTCAAACAGACTATGGTGTCTAAGAGATAGGAGGATAGCTGAAAACGTCCTTCCCCTCAAGGTGCACATAACTTTATCGAGGGTGAGTGAATCCGGTGTTAAGCCACAGCAGTATACCTATAATAGAGGTGTATAAAAACATAGTTAATACATTCAAAAATGTAAGATAAGGTCTACAATATGGGTATGATCTTCTTCGCACCAAGATCTAGGAAGTTAATCTGGTATCATAGTCACACATTTCCTATGGTCACAACAGTTTGTATCAAGGCTCCGTATATACACATTCACATTACTAAATCATGAGTCCAAATGAGTATACTAAGATGTGCAGAAGTGTATTGAAGAGAAAGAAGAGAGGGCTTGGGGAGGGGGTATTTCGGAAGGAGGGGTTTTGTGGAGCGTGAGGACAGTTGTTAGTAGGATTGTTGTTGGGTCTATGCTATAGGTGAGAATGCATCTCCTCATCTAAGTTTAGCCCACCAGGAAACTTAGTGCCAGCTTGTAATATGAAGCGTGATTCTAGTCTGAGCAGAGCTGCTAGTCGGTTGCCGCCTCTGGGGTTAAGATTCACAGAGTCCAGGCCAAAATATTTGGCCTGCGTCCAATCACCATCATGTTTGTCGGTGAAGTGCCTCGCTGTGTTATAGCTATGGTCCTTGTTAGTTGTGGCCCTCCAGTGTTCTAAGATCCTTTTCTTCACCGGGAATATTGTAGAGCCAATATACCACAGGCCAAATGGGCACACGATGGTGTAGACCACAAAGTCAGTATTGCATGTTATTAACCTAGGAATCTTCCATGTGGTTTTGACTCTCTCAAGGGTAGTTTCTGTGACATTGCTACTGTGTCTGCAAGCTTTGCAGTTCCCGCATTTGCGGAAACCCTTAGTTTGTTTCAGCCAGTTAGTCTCTTTTGTTTGTAAATGACTGTGTACAAGGATATCCCTGAATGAGGTGCTTCTCCTATAGGTCATTGATGGATTTGGTCCTATCTTGTTTCTGAGTATCGGGTCCTGTCTGAGGATCCCCCATCTCGATTTCAGAATCCTACGCAGTTGTTCTGCGTGACTACTATATCTGGTGATGAACCTAACGGGTTTAGTTTGGTCTCTGTTAGGTGTCTTAGTTGGGCTGTGCTCTGGTAATATCTCATCCCTAGAAATATCTTTTACTCGAGCTTCAGCTTGCTTGAGCACTCGAGTGGAATAGCCTCTCTCCTATATATATATATATATATATATATATATATATATATATATATATATATATATATATATATATATATATATACGCATCTCCATTGGCACATCAACACAGTGCATTCTGCATACTGAAAAGCAGATTAACTCAGCACTTTTCCATCATAGTCCCTTTTGAGATTATTTGATTCTGAAGCAGAAATACTTCAATATAATATTTTATGGGTACAACTTGAATTTCTTGGCAAGTAGTTTGAGCAATTGCTGATAGATCTAGCCTTTTTAGGTCTGGCTGAAGGCATTGTTTTGATTTCTGAAGACCTCAAGTCATCAGCTGGTCAAAAAAGTGTAATAAAAAGACGTACGGAGAGTAAGTGGCCACTGGGGCAGTCTCTTGCTACCTCTAGCTTTCTTGTGCTTTCTTGGTTTGCCATTGCCTGGTTGAGCTGTTTATCAGTCCATAACATTTTATAGATGATTACATTGTCATATGTGTGTTCCCTTGAGGTTTTGATGATGGGGCCTCAAGTAGTCTTTTTGTTAGACTGCAGATGTGACATGATGTGCAGCTTGGAACAGAAAGGCAGTGTGTGTTTTGATGTATTTGCTGACATGACAATGTTTTATTTGCTGACTTATGGCTTTTTTGTTTAGGAAGTGCATGCTGGTTGATTCCTTACCATGTCATAAAGACACAGTACTATTAACTAATCGCCCTTACCAGTTCAATTGTTTTATTTTGCTGTCATGATAACATGTTCTTGAATTTTCCGGGTTTTTTTTGTTTGCAAAGTAAAGACATGCGCACATAGGCTTTCTTAAGGTTGTCACGAAAATGCTTTCTTTTTGTCAAAATAACTACTATGCAATACTTTGCTGTGCATGCCTTAAAAATCACCACATACAACACAAAATTCATCTTGTGACTCCTTTTCATAACACCTAATTTAGCTCTGTTCTGCAAAGGGGTCTCTTGCCCATCTTCCATATTGTTATAGATCAAGATTCTGCTTCGTTTTGGGATTTTCTTTTTAGGACAGCTAGGGACAATACACACAAAGTTGCCTAAATTCCCCTAACACAAAGCTAGACATAGTGCCTTTCCCAGTACTTGCTTGGACTGCCACTTTCCCAGTACTTCGTTGGATTGGCAACATGATGGAAGACTTATGGCATAGTCCTGGTATGTCCCCATACCAAGTAGGCTCATGTACAGCGGTGGCCAGCGCAGGTAAGTGCGGTGGGGTGGGGGGATGGTGAGCCGACAGACGACGGCATAGGTAAAATTAAATAAATTAATAAAACCTATTCCATCATCTGTCGACTTCCCCCCCTCCCCGCCATGCCCCACCACGCTTATCTGCACCGGCCGCGACTGCTCATGTATTGATATTGCTGGTATTTGTAAAGTGCGATATCTGACAAGGACTCAGCATTTTGGCGCTGTCATTCACCCCAATATCTTTGTCTCGTCTCTGCCCTTGCTTTACAGGGACAACAGCTTTGATTATTTAGAGTTCCGCCTCTGGATCGGTCTGTGGTCTGCCTTCCAGTGTCTCATCCTGGTCGCCACGGACGCCAGCTTCTTGGTGAAGTACTTCACCCGATTCACCGAAGAAGGCTTCTCCTCCCTGATCAGCTTCATCTTTATTTATGACGCTTTCAAGAAGATGATCAAGTTGGCCGATTACTACCCAATCAACTCCCATTTCAAAGTGAACTACGTCACCCAGTTCAGCTGTGCCTGTTTCCCCCCTGAACCAGGTAAGAATGGCCCTAATTGTACCCCATATTCCATGTCTGGGAGCCTGTTTGGTGGCCGCCACTTCTGTACTGCCACTAATTAGCCACATGCCTTTGTTACCAATACTGCTGTATGTTTCACGGCTGCTAGTCCGCGCTCACTTTTTCTTTGGGTACCACTGAGTCAGGCACAGGGCGGTGTATCATGTCATGAGAAAGTTGTTAATGTGTGCTGTGGTCATTTGAACTGTTTGCATTTTCAGACGTAGGTAATATGTCTGCTTGAAAATTATTTTGAGAGCCGAGCTACATCCACTCGCAGAGTATTGATCATTTTGCGCGGAAAAGTTACAGTTTTTGGTTCCATATTGTATGTTGTGAGGGGTGTTGTTCTGAAGTTGTCTTTGATTCTGTCTGCTGGTTTGCAGCAACAAAAACCAACCAATGGTCGTGTTTTATATTCATTGACAGAACCTGAACAGTGATTTTTACTAGACCTCGGTGGAGTTTTACTCTGCGGAACTCCACGAAGTGACAGAAAAACTCGGTTGCGCTCCGCGGAGTTCCGCCAGCGGTGGAGTATTGTTAAGTCGCGCTGCTCGCACTGATTTTAAGCACCAGGAGTTTGTCCCGTGCTGTAAAATCAGCGCGAGCGTCACTCTGTGTCACACCGGAGGGCGCTGCTGCTTTCTGCCGCTCGAGTAGACATTCTACTCGAGCGGCACGAGTGGTCAGGACCTGCCACGACCGCCTGCATTGATAAATCTCGCAGGGAGGAGGTCAAGCTCCATTTT
Organism: Calotriton arnoldi; assembly: GCA_963921515.1. Lineage (NCBI taxonomy): Eukaryota > Metazoa > Chordata > Amphibia > Caudata > Salamandridae > Calotriton > Calotriton arnoldi. The sequence continues at coordinate 3,254,939 of CAWUFW010000871.1, forward strand.
TCTCTCCCAAGCGCTCGCCAACTTACCGTTGGCGAGCCGCACAAGAGAAAAAACTTTGCTCCGCCACTTCGTGGAGTTTTGCGGGACTCCGTGCTCTGCACGAGTGCAAAGTGGGCAAAACTCTGCAAACTTCCCCGGCGGAGCGGAATTCTTCACCCACCCCTAATTTTTACACTTTGAAATTTAGCACCACCCAGGCTGTTTATGTAATCCATTTCCTGGATGCACACATGAAGTTGGGAGAACTCTTCGCAAACTCCATGAAAGCTGGAAATTTATGGGACGCGTAACTCTCCCATTGTAGATTTCCGCATTTCAGGTTGGGATTTTTGTGAACAGGGCACAATGTATTAGTGAAGTTATTGTTTCAAAAAGCAATGGAAGTCTCTGCACTTCCTCAACCAGTATTAGAATTTCCCCAGGTAGGGCAGCTGACGTCACCTTGAGGAAGAACATGCCAGAGACCACAGTCATTGAATGAAGAATGTTTGTACTGGCACACACAGCCTTTCTTACCTCTTAAGTCACTGTCAAGGAAACACTCTCATTAAAGCACAGAGGGGATTCCCCGAATTGTTCAGTGTTTCCCTTCCACGGTTGATCAGGGTCAGACGTGGAAAGAGATGTCGTTTTTGAGGAGAAGCCTGTCTGTGACTAACAGGTTGATTGCAATGTCTGCGACAAAAAAGAGTGTGACACTGTCAGTGAGAACTACCTCCTTTTGTAATTTTGGGGAGAATAATACCTTTCCTTCTATGCATGAGGTCAGACTGCAAGACTGATTCTGATCGTCCACGTTCAGTTGTCTACAACGTGAGTGAACAACAACGTTTCTTATGAATCAAAAGAAAGACACGTTCATTTATTGTTGAATGAGCATTGACATCAGTTTCAAAAACATGTTGTGCTGTCAAAGTTGACTAAAACCATGCATAGTACAAGAAACTATTTGTATTGCACATAGAAATTACAGAAGCAGATCTCAGAAGTGCGAGTGCCTTGCTACATGTGCAAACAGTGTGATTCTGAAAGATATGTTGTAAATACATATTCCTGGCAGTAAAGAAGGACGTGCATTTGTATTTCTGAAAACAGTAGTTTATTATTACACTCAAGGGTCTTCGTCCATGGTTCCTTTGCGCGATGCACGTGCTTCCCTCTAATTCGACTCTGAGGACCATCACTGGATTGCAGCTTGGACAGGTGTAAGAATGTCGAGGCAGAACAGCACACTGTGTCAAGGGTTAGATGTGACACCACTTTTTGCAAAAATTATAAATTTTTATAGTTGGTAAATGGTAAACCTAAACTGCGAGTGCTGATTACAGCAGTGCTGGCTGGTATTCCAGGATCCCCGATGGATATTAGTAATGCCATTGAATGCCATTCGAAGCAGGTCCCCCTCGCTGTCAGAGATGCTTTCTTTCCAAATCAGGTCCCCCGCGCTGTCAAAGATGCTTTTTTTCCAAATCAGGTCCCCCTCGCTGTCAGAGATGCTTTCTTTCCAAATCAGGTCCCCCTCGCTGTCAAAGATGCTTTCTAAATCAGGTCCCCCTCGCTGTCAAAGATGCTTTCCAAATCAGGTCCCCCGCGCTGTCAAAGATGCTTTCTTTCCAAATCAGGTCCCCCTCGCTGTCAGAGATGCTTTCCAAATCAGGTACCCCTCGCTGTCAAAGATGCTTTCCAAATCAGGTCCCCCTCGCTGGCAAAGATGCTTTCCGAATCAGGTCCCCCGCACTGTCAAAGATGCTTTCTTTCCAAATCAAGTCCCCCTCGCTGTCAAAGATGCTTTCTTTCCAAATTAGCTCCCCCTCGCTGTCAAAGGTGCTTTCTCTCCAAATCAGGTCCCCCTCGCTGTCAAAGATGCTTTCCAAATCAGGTCCCCCTCGCTGTCAGAGATGCTTTCCAAATCAGGTCCCCCTCGCTGTCAGAGATGCTTTTTGAATCAGGTTCCCCTCGCTGGCAAAGATGCTTTCTAAATCAGGTCCCACTCGCTGTCAAAGATGCTTTCTAAATCAGGTCCCCCTCGCTGTCAAAGATGCTTTCCAAATCAGGTCCCCCTTGCTGTCAGAGATGCTTTCCAAATCAGGTCCCCCTTGCTGTCAGAGATGCTTTCTTTCCAAATCAGGTCCCCCTCGCTGTCAAAGATGCTTTCTTTCCAAATTAGCTCCCCCTCGCTGTCAAAGGTGCTTTCTCTCCAAATCAGGTCCCCCTCGCTGTCAAAGATGCTTTCCAAATCAGGTCCCCCTTGCTGTCAGAGATGCTTTCCAAATCAGGTCCCCCTCGCTGTCAGAGATGCTTTCTTTCCAAATCAGGTCCCCCTCGCTGTCAAAGATGCTTTCTTTCCAAATCCGGCACACCTCGCTGTCAGAGATGCTTTCCAAATCAGGTCCCCCTCACTGTCAGAGATGCTTTGCTAATCAGTTCCCCCTCACTGTCAGATATGCTTTCTGAATCAGGTCCCACTCGCTGTCAGAAATGCTTTCCTAATCAGGTCCCCCTCACTGTCAGAAATGCTTTCCTAATCAGGTCCCCTTCACTGTCAGAGATGATTTCTGAATCAGGTCCCCCTCGATGTCAGAGATGCTTTCCGATTCAGGTCCCCCTCGCTGTCAGAGATACTTTCCGATTCAGGTCCCCCTCGCTGTCAGAAATGCTTTTTGAATCAGGTCCCCCTCGCTGTCAGAGATGCTTTCCGAATCAGGTCCCCCTGCGCTGTCAGAGATGCTTTCCAAATCCGTCCCCCTCACTGTGAGAGATGCTTTTCAAACCAGGTCCTCCTTGCTGTCAGAGATGTTTTCCGAATCAGGCCCCCTGCGCTGTCAGAAATGCTTTCCGTATCTGAAAGAAACAGTTAGTTATAGATTCCTTACCTTAGAATTACCCCCAGGCGCCAGACTGGATCCGGAAAGTTTTTCGTCAGCAGTACCCCTGCGCATCGGAAGGTGGTGTCGGTCGACTCCGCATTCGTCGTCGGCGTCGTGGTCGCCAGGATGACGTCGCGGTAGCTACATAGACGCCGCCCTCGCGCACTGACGTCAGTTCTTTCTTTTTCCGTGCCAGCAATCGCAGATCCGGAGAGAGCAGAACGTCAAGTCACTTTTTGACTGACTTTTTTCTCGACTTTTGTCGAATTCGTCTTTTGAGTCCATTGACTCCTGGTGCACGAGAGATGCCCGGATTCAAGGCCTGCGGTTCCTGTAACCGACTGATGTCGGTGACGGACCCGCACCGCGTGTGCCTCTATTGCCTGGAGCGCGACCACGACCCCAAGTCGTGCTCCGACTGCCGGACCATGGCCCCGAAGTCTTTGCGGGAGCAGTCCCGAAAGCTACTCGAGGCCCGGCAGTCGGCTCTGCGTCGCTCGAGGTCCCGGCCGCGGAGGAGGTCGAGGGACCGGTCGCGGAGCCAACACCATTCTTCGTCTAAGTCTTCACACTCGGGGTCAGGTAAGTCGAAGCACAAGAAGAAGTCGAAGACGCATCGTCGCTCTTCGACTTCTCCCCGTCCGTCGGCCAACACGACAAGGGATGCGGGTGGTGCCCCACCTGGGGCTCCGCGTGCGGAGCCCGCTGGGTCGACTTCGGGTTTCCTTCCCTTTCCGGGACCCGGTGCGACCCCTGCCTAGCTTTGGAGTTTCTACGAAGCAATGCATGCCATCTTTTGGCAGCCCGACTCCGCCGGCGCGCCTTCCGGCCCCGCGGACTCAGCTGGGGGCACTGGGCCTTTGGCGCCGGCGGCTTCGGCGCCGCAGGGCCCCCTTGGATCCAGGGCTGGATCCGGATCGGCGCCGGTCAACCTTGCTACGCCTCCCCCGGCGCCGATTCGACCGGCACCACGTCCGCAACCGGCGTCGGCTGTGTCCCCAGCTGACGTCGACCCCGACCTCCACCTCGAGGTAGACACGGAGACGGACCGGCGTCGACCGACGCCGCCGGGTACTTTTGTGCCCCTGTTCTACCTTCGTTCTTTGAGACCAGATTGGCAGCCAGAGGAGGGTGAGGAGGACTGGGAGGGGTCTGGGGACCCTTTAACTGACCAGCTGACTTATGAGCAGGACTGGAGAGAGGAACTGGGGGAAGCCAGTGGTCTGGATACCTCACCAGACCTTGGAATGTTGTCTCCTCCTACCGTGTCTACGGAGGAGGGAGCGTCATACGCAGTGGTGTTGCGTAGGGCGGCCGAGGATCTCCACCTCGAGCTACCTACGGTGGCAGTCCGGACTAACCTCCTGACAGAGGTCCTTCAACCAGCAGCGAGCTCTTTGGAGCCCCTGCTGCCGTTTAATGAAGCCCTCACAGACATCCTTTTGAGCACCTGGTCCAGGCCCAACACAGGGGCTCCTGTGGACACGATGATTGCCGGACGCCACCGCCCGGCTCCGGGTGACCCCACTTTCCTCTCCCAGCACCCCAACCCTGAGAGCTTGGTGGTCCAAGCCTCTACTTCCAAAGGCGCATTCCCTAACGCACCACCCAATAGGGAATCCAAAAAGCTGGACCACCTTGGAAAGAAAATGTTTTCTTCCGCCAGCTTGGGACTGCGGTCGGTAAACACCACATGTCTGTTGGGCCGTTATACCCAATCTGTGTGGGATACGGTAGCGCAGGTGCTGCCTCAGTCCCTGGAGAAGGCCCGGGCCATGCTCTCCCGTGCAGTTGCCGAGGGGAGAGACGCAGCGAAGTTTACCATCCGCTGTGGGCTGGATACCGCCGATGCACTAGGCAGGACGATTTCCACGTCAGTAGCCCTTCGACGCTACGCCTGGTTGCGGTCGACTGGTTTTTCTGGGGATGTCCAATCCACCCTTATAGACATGCCTTTTGATGGCTGTCGCCTTTTCGGCGACAAGGCAGACAACCCGCTGGAGCGCTTTAAGGACTCTCGGGCTATGGCCAGGTCCTTGGGCCTCTCCACCACCCGCCCTGCGCAGTCTGCCTTTCGCCCCTTTTTTGGCTATGGAAGGGGTGCCCCACCATGTCCCACCCTGGGCCACAGGCCGTCGCAAGCTGTTCAGCCTCTGCTAGGCTGGGGACGTGGGAACCAGTGCCGTGGTTCTGGGGGCCAGCGGGCGGGCCAGTCCACCACAGCCCCCTCTGCAGCAGCATCCAAACCCTCCTAGTCCGACCTTTCAGGGCCACCAAATGCCAGTGGGTGGCAGGATTCGCCATCACCTCCCCCACTGGCGCACCATCACGTCGGACAGGTGGGTTTTGCAAATTGTCCGAAAGGGCTACTCCCTCCCCTTCGAGACTACCCCTCCATTCATGCCACCTCAGTACCATCGCATGTCGGAGGATCATCTGGCCCTTCTCCAACAGGAAGTTTCGGCACTCTTGGCCAAGTGAGCCATTGAGCACGTTCCTGCCCCAGAAGTAGGTCGTGGTTGCTATGCCCACTAATTTCTGGTGCCCAAGAAGAACAAAGGCCTGTGTCCTATCTTGGATCTCAGGAACGTCAACCGCTTCCTCCGGAAGGAGAAGTTCAAAATGTTTGCGCTCGCTCAGGTCTTGTCTGCCCTCGACCCTGGAGACTGGATGGTAGCGTTGGACTTGCAGGACGCTTACTTTCACATCCCCGTCCTGCCAGCCCACCGGCGTTACCTTCGGTTCACGGTAGGCCACGAGCACTTTCAGTTTACCGTGCTCCCCTTAGGCCTTACCATCGCCCCTCGGGTGTTCACGAAAGTGATGGCGGTGGTCGCAGCTCATCTGTGCAGATCAGGGGTTCCAGTCTTCCCCTATCTCGATGACTGGCTGTTGAAGGCGGGCTCGACCCAGGCTGTCGTCTCCCACCTCCAGACTACGGCCGACCTCTTGCATTCGCTGGGGTTCTCCATCAACGTGCCGAAGTCACACCTGACCCCCTCTCAGAAGCTCCTCTTCATCGAAGCGGTTATGGACAAGATGCAGTTTCGGGTTTATCCTCCCGAACAGCGAGTCCGGGATATTCGGGCTATGATTCCGATCTTTCAGCCTCTATCCCGGGTTTCAGTCAGGATGACCCTCAGACTGCTGGGTCTGATGGCCTCCTGCATCCTGCTGGTGGACCATGCCAGATGGCATATGCGGGCTCTGCTGTGGGACCTGAAGTTCCAGTGTGCACAACATCAGGGGAATCTGTCCGATTGCGTCCAGATCTCGGAGGGCACTGCCCACAATTGCAGTGGTGGCTTACGAACCAGGATTGGGTCGACGGCAGATCCCTCTCCCTTCCTCAACCAGAGTTCACAGTGGTGACCGATGCATCACTTCTGGGATGGGGCGGCCACATGGGGGAGGCGGAGATCAGAGGCCTTTGGTCTCCGGCGGAGTCCGGGCTCCACATCAACCTTCTGGAGCTTCGGGCGATTCGTCTTGCACTCAAGGCATTCCTTCCCTCTGTCCGGGGAAGAGTAGTGCAGGTGTTCACGGACAACACCACCGCCATGTGGTACTGCAACAAACAAGGCGAAGTGGGGTCGTGGACCCTTTGTCAAGAGGCCCTCCGCCTCTGGACATGGCTGGAACATCAGGGCATATCTCTGGTGGTTCAACACCTGGCAGGTTCTCTGAACGCCAGGGCGGACGAACTCAGCCGCAGGTGCATGATGGATCACGAATGGCGTCTCGGAGGTGGTGCAAGGTCTCTTTCAGCAGTGGGGAGAGCCTTGGTTAGATCTATTCGCCACCGAAGAGAATGCGCAATGTCAGCAGTTCTGCACGTTGGAATTTCCAAGGCGGCACTCGCCAGGCGACGCTTTCGTCGCGAGTGAAGTTGCGGTCTTCTATACGCCTTTCCGCCTATACCACTTCTGCCCAGAGTGCTGAAGAAGATCAAGCGTGACCGGGCCCAAGTCATTCTTGTGGCTCCGGATTGGGCACGAAGAGTCTGGTATCCCGAGCTACTCAACATGGCCATCGATCCTCCGATCAGACTGCCTCTTTGGGAGGATCTTCTGTCGCAGCAGCAGGGGACGGTCCTCCACCCGAACCTGTCCAGCCTCCACCTCCTTGCGTGGAGATTGAGCGGTGGCAGTTGACGTCGTTTGACCTGCCTCCCGAAGTCTGCGATGTTATCTTGGCAGCCAGGCGTCCCTCCACTTAAGACGGTATACGCCTGCAGATGGAACAAATTTGTGGCATGGTGCGCAGCAAAGGCTGTGGATGCCCGTTTTGCCCCGCTTTCTGAGGTTCTCTTGTTCCTCCTTTCTTTGGCCCAGCAGGGCTCTGCTCTGGGCACTCTAAAGGGCTACCTCTCGGGCATTTCAGCCTTCCTTAGGCTTCCTGATCAGCCTTCTCTTTTCAAGTCCCCTGTTGTAAATAGATTCCTTAAGGGCATTACTCATCTTTTTCCTCCTGTTCCCTTCGTAATGCCTCAGTGGGACTTGAACTTGGTTCTTACCTACCTCATGTGCACTCCCTTTGAGCCGCTACATAACTGTCCTCTCAGACTTCTCACTTTGAAAACTGCCTCTCTGGTGGCCATCACCTCTGCACGCAGGGTGAGTGAGCTACAAGCTCTTTCTTCCAAGCCTTCCTTTCTGGCTGTCCATCCGGACAAGGTTGTCCTGAGAACTAGACCTTCCTTTCTTCCCAAGGTGGTTACTTCTTTCCACATTGGCCAAACCATCACTTTGCCCACCTTCTTTCCGCCTCCGCATCCTTCAAAAGAGGAAGAGAGGTTCCACCGCCTGGATCCAAAACATGCGCTTTCCTTCTACTTGGATCGCACCAAACAATTCCAGGTGGACGACCAGCTCTTTGTTGGTTACGTGGGCGCTAAGAAAGGTCGGGCCGTGCACAAACGAACCATCTCCAGGTGGGTCGTTCTGTGCATCAAAGCCTGCTACTCTATGGCAGGAGCCTCCAGTAGGGCTGCGCGCCCATTCCACCAGGGCGACGGCAGCTACTACTGCTTTGGGACGAGGAGTCCCCCTAAATGACATCTGTCAGGCAGCTACATGGGCATCGCTGCACACATTCACCAAACACTACTGCCTAGACAGCCAAGTCCGGAGAGACAGCTTCTTTGGCCGTTCTGTTCTCCAGGACTTTCTGGTGTGAACTTGGTTCGCAGACCCACCTCCCGGGTTGGTATTGCTGGGGTATCTATTCTAAGGTAAGGAAGCTATAACTAACTGTTTCTTTCAGATGAACAAGTTACTTACCTTCGGTAACGATATATCTGTAGGAAACTTAGGTTAGTTATAGATTCCTTACCGCCCCACCCATCCTCCCCGTTCTGCAAACTGACTTCTAGGGTTAAGGACTTCCTTTCAGGGCCCTAGTTTTGTGCACCAGTGGTCACTGTCTTGCATGGCTCTGTGCTTCTGGCGTGGAAAGTCGTGTACAGAACTGACGTCAGCGCGCGAGGGCAGCGTCTATGTAGCTACCGCGACGTCATCCCGGCGACCGCGACGCCGAACGCGGAGTCGACTGACGCCACCTTCCGACGCGCAGGGGTACTGCTGACGAAAAACGTTCCGGATCCAGTCTGACGCCTGGGGGTAATTCTAAGGTAAGGAATCTATAACTAACCTATGTTTCCTACAGATATATCGTTACCGAAGGTAAGTAACTTGTTCATCAGGCCCCCGTGCTGTCAGAGATGCTTTCCAAATCAGGTCCCCTCACTCTGAAAGATGCTTTCCAAATCAGGTCCCCTCGCTGTCAAAGATGTTTTCTTTCCAAATCAGGTGCCCCTCGCTGTCATAGATGCTTTCTTTCCACTTCAGGTCCCCCTCGCTGTCAAAGATGCTTTCTTTCCGAATCAGGTCCCACTCGCTGTCAGAGATGATTTCCGAATCAGGTCCACTCGCTGTCAAAGATGCTTTCCGATTCAGGTCCCCCTCGCTGTCAGAGATGCTTTCCGAATCAGGTTTCCCTCGCTGTCAGAGATGATTTCCGAATCAGGTCCCCCTCATTGTCAGAGATGCTTTCCAAATCAGGTCCCCCTCGCTGTCAGAGATGCTTTCCAAATCAGGTCCCCCTCGGTGTCAGAGATGCTTTCCAAATCAGGTCCCCCTCGCTGTCAGAGATGCTTTCCAAATCAGGTCCCCCTCACTCTCGAAGATGCTTTCCAAATCAGGTCCCCCTCGCTGTCAAGGATGCTTTCTTTCCAAATCAGGTCCCCCTCGCTGTCAAAGATGCTTTCTTTCCAAATCAGGTCCACCTCGCTGTCAGAGATGCTTTCTTTCCAAATCAGGTTCCCCTCGCTGTCAGAGATGCTTTCCAAATCAGGTCCCTCTCACTGTCAGAGATGCTTTCCGAATCAGGTCCCCCTCACTGTCAGATATGCTTTTCCGAATCAGGTCCCCCTCGCTGTTAGAGATGATTTCCGAATCAGGTCCTCCTCGCTGTCAGAGATACTTTCCAATTCAGGTCCCCCTCGCTGTCAGAGATACTTTCCTATTCAGGTCCCCCTTGCTGTCAGAGATGCTTTTTTAATCAGGTCCCCCTCGCTGTCAGAGATGCTTTCCGAATCAGGCCCCTGCGCTGTCAGAAATGCTTTCCGAATCAGGTCCCCTCGCTGTCAGAAATGCTTTCTGAATCAGGCCCCCCTCGCTGTCAGAGATGCAGCAGCGGCTCCTCCGTAATGGCAGAGGAGTGTCGCTCCACCTGCCAACAGCCGAAAAAATGAAAAGTAAAACATTAAACTCTTGTTTATTATCGTTTTATTTTTTTCTAAGAGCCGAGGCGTTTGGGCGGGGCCAGGGTGGTGACAGGGTGGGCGGGTAGTGTTGGGCACTGCCTTCACTGCGCATGTGGGTTTGGCCGGCTAAGCCCACTTGCGCAGTGAAGCTCTCTCCAACCTCAGCTGCATTGCTGGGTTGGAGAGAGCAGGCACAGGCTCCCAGTCTGTGTGGGAGTGCAAATCATTGGTGCTCAGGCCAATCCTGATGCTGCTTTCAGCAGCATGAAAGCAGCGTCAGGATTGGCCACTGTGCACTCTGGGAGCCTGTGCCTGGAGAAGCGAGGAGTGCAATGCAGCGAGCAGGTAAGTGTTTTCTTAATTTTTTTGTTGTCTCCCCCATCCACGTTCCCCACCTTCTCCCCATCCCCATTCCCTACCTTCCCCCCGCCACTCTGTCAACTTGCCAGCCGCTACTGCAGAGATGCTTTCCGAATCCGGTCCCCCTAGCTGTCAGAGATGCTTTCCTAATCAGGTCGCCCTCGCTGTCAGAGATGCTTTCTGAATCAGGCCCCCGCACTGTCAGAGATGCTTTCTGAATCAGGCCCCAGCGCTGTCAAGATGCTTTCCGAATCAGGTTCCTCTCGCTCTCAGAGATGCTTTCCTGCTTCTCTTTGCAACAGTCAGAGTAGGTATATGGTAGAGAACAGCTTCAGATGTCAGGTTTGAGGCATGCAGCTCAGAGGCAACCAACGCAGGTCGTGGAGGGCCAGATCCGTACCAGGTTTTCATTGTAACGAGTCAATATCAAAATGAGATATTTTAAGTTCACTGTATCCTGGAGATCTAGCATGGACCCATGCCTTCAGGACATATGTTTGAGGCCCCTGACCTCGTTAGATGTTATTTGATGGTCTCTTGATGAGAACTACAGCCTCTGTTGCGATCCCACGATGAGCCAATGCCCAGAGGTCCAGCTTGCAGATCTTATCCTTCACGTTGGCGATACTTGGAGCCACAGCACGCCGAAAATGGGAAGCTCCCAAGAGAGGATCCTGAACTTTTCTAGGAGTTAATGGGATCCTGCAATGGCTCTTAGGATATCGCGACTTGCCTTTCCTCTGGAATTAACTCTCCACCAAAAACTTTTTACGCTGGTCTAGATGAGTCCTGTACAAGAGGAAGGGGTACACATTGTCTTTTGTCCCACGGTGGCACGCCACTAGCTGTTATAAGGAATTCATTAATAATAGAGGAAGGTTGTGTGAAATACATGAACATTACTACACTTTATTTAAAGGAGGGTACCGTTAACTGCTAAATATCCAGTATTAACTAATTGTAAACATGTAACTCTATGTGCGCATGTTTTAATCTTGCAGCTTTGTGATTAACCCACACCTCAGTGAGGAATGAGACACACTTACTCATTGAAAATGTTTAGTGAATCAGGCCTTCGGCACCTAAACTTGTACACAAGGCATTATGTACAAGTTACAGTAGAGCGAGTGAAACTTGGAATCCATTGTCTGGGAGCACAGGGTTACTTCCCAGCCAAATACATGAATTCACAGGAGGTCTCTAACTAGTGGTGGATTTTATGAGCTCTTGCAAGGGAGCACATGCATTTTAAATTGACGGCTACCTGTTATAGTGTCCTACTGCAATGTAGGAGGTTGGCACCATCGCTGACACACGCCATGAGGATCTAGAGGTAAAGGAACAAGTCATGCCAGGCGACTGGAATGTGGCTGGTCAGTAAATGTTGGTGGGAAGAAATCAATTAATGTCTGAGGGAGGACTCTTTCTGTAGAAGAGAAGGTCACTTCTCAGCTACTGTGTGTGCCACTTGAAGAAGGTGAATATTTCCCAAAAGACTAAACACCATTGTTTCCAGTATTGTTATGGGGCTGTTGAGGTGCCCAATATTTTAATTAGTTGGGCTGATTTATTTCAAGAAATATTCGCTTCAAGATAGCAGAGATGGAATGTGTACATTCAGACACATTGCCTCTAACCCTGGGCGTAGTTCGCGAAGTAACGCTTCGCGAAGCTACGCAAAGTGCAGTTCGCACTACGCGAGCTACGCAGTAGCACTACGCGAACTGCGTAGTGCGTAGTTCGCAATGATTGCACAGTGCCGGATGCTTGTCCGCACTGTGCAATCATTGAAAACGGCATCTTGCACAGTGCAAGCTGTCTTTACTGCCGCCGAGTAGATTTTTACTCGAGCGGCAGCTTTCTCAACGCGGACTGGTAGTTTCTAATAGCGAGCGGTCGCGAGCATACGCGACCACTCGCAATGAGAAACCTGACCTCCCGCGTTGAGAATCTCGCCGGGAGGTTTATTTTCCACGCTCGCGATCGGCAACTTGATGTTGCTGATCGCGAACGCAGAAAAGTCTCGCTGGGATAGTCATTTTGCTTGCTCGCGGTCGCCAACTTGACGTTGAGGACCGCGAGCAAGCAAAAATGACCGCTGCACTACGCTACGCGTGTTCGCACTGTGCTACGTGCAACTCGCGTGAGTGCGAAGTAGCGCAAACTTCGCAAACTACGCGAGCGTAGCGTAGTTTTCCGCCCAGGCCTAATTGCCTCCCAACAACATTGACTATGGAAAACTGCTTTTGGCCATAGAATATGTTCATGGGACCAATATTGCAGTGACTTATTACTCTCTCCCACTCTGATTGTGTCTTACACACTAGACACTTCTAAGTGTGAGAGTCCAGGTGTGTTCAGCGAGTAAGTTGCGCAGGTGCTGCAAGTAATATGACCTGCACTTAGTATCCGTCGACTGCTAAAGTCTGAGCTGGTGCACACAGAGTCGAATGAAGAAGCTCCTTTGTAAAGTGATGGCCATTGTTTACCATTGGCTGCTTCCAGGCCCATTCTCGCTACCGCTTCCAGGCATGGCTTTAATTGCTTTTCAGAGGCGTTCCTATATATGGTATGAGTAGTTACTGCACTTCACTAGGCCTGAACTGTGCCACGCTTACTTCAAAACACGAGGTAGGGAAGGAAAACTGTAGATATCCCAGTGTTACTTCCTTGGGCACCATGCAGGTGAGAGCAGGGAAGGCCATTCTCACAATCTAGGATAAGTTGCTTGTAACCAAATCTGTCACTTCATTAACCTATAACTGTCAGAGGATCCTGCTAAGTGCAGCACCACTCAGACTCGTAGCCAAGGTTTCACTCAGACTCATCACCAAAGTTTCACTCAGACTCATCACCAAGGTTTCACTCGGACTCATCGGCAAGGTTTCACTCAGTCTCATCGCCAAGGTTTCACTCAGACTCATCGCCAAGGTTTCACTCAGACTCATCGCCAACGATTCACTCAGACTCATCGCCAAGGTTTCACTCAGACTCATCGCCGAGGATCACTCAGACTCATCGCCAAGAATCACTCAGACTCATCGCCAAGGATTCACTCAGACTCATCGCCAAGGATTCACTCAGACTCATCACCAAGGATCACTCAGACTCATCGCCAAGGATCATTCAGACTCATCGCCAAGGTTTCACTCAGACTCATCGGCAAGGATCACTCAGACTCATCGCCAAGGTTTCACTCAGACTCATCGGCAAGAATCACTCAGACTCATCGCCAAGGTTTCACTCAGACTCATCACCAAGATTTCACTCAGACTCATCGCCAAGGTTTCACTCAGACTCATCGCCAAAGATCACTCAGACTCATTGCCAAGAATCACTCAGACTCATCGCCAAGGATCATTCAGACTCATCGCCAAGGTTTCACTCAGACTCATCGGCAAGGATCACTCAGACTCATCGCCATGGTTTCACTCAGACTCATCGCCAAGGATTCACTCAGACTCATCGCCAAGGATTCACTCAGACTCATCGCCAAGGATCATTCAGACTCATCGCCAAGGTTTCACTCAGACTCATCGGCAAGGATCACTCAGACTCATCGCCAAGGTCTCACTCAGACTCATCGCCAAGGTTTCACTCAGACTCATCGCAAAGGTTTCACTCAGACTCATCGCCAAGGTTTCACTCAGACTCATCGCCAAGGTTTCACTCAGACTCATCGCCAAGGTTTCACTCAGACTCATCGCCAAGAATCACTCAGACTCATCGCCAAGGATCATTCAGACTCATCGCCAAGGATCACTCAGACTCATCGCCAAGGATCACTCAGACTCATCGCCAAGGATCACTCAGACTCATCGCCAAGGATCACTCAGACTCATCGCCAAGGATCACTCAGACTCATCGCCAAGGATCACTCAGACTCATCGCCAAGGTTTCTCCCTCTGTTACTGTACTCACAGCAGTGCACTGTTCACTAAGGTGACCCATCACTTACAAGGTGGAGTTCCACCAGATGAGGGAGTGGAGGCATCATTAACCATATCGCTGGCCCTGTGGGAGTGGATGGAATTTGAGGAGACTTTGCGCGTTTTAACAGGCATTTCATAGTCAGGGGTTACATCCACATATGAACTGCGTTAACACGAGTTAGGTGGCATAGGCAAAGTAGGGAAAACACTATGAGGCCTACTCACAAAGACATTTTAGAGTACGTAAGATAGTACTCCTGTACAACTTCTTTATGTGCCCTTACGTGCCTTTATGAATTGGCCCCATAGCATCTAAAACAAGAATAAAGTGGGAATAAAGAGGTATATTTATATACAGTTAGTATAGATGGAAAGACTGGTGCCCTCTTTGCTCTTTTGCCCGCAGAGACATTCACAAAGATATTTAAGGTAAGGTACTACTCCTGTAATACTACTTCTCATAAAGGCATGTGTGAATCGGACCCAGCCATAGTATAGCTGCAGCATTGGGCCAGTTGACAACCATCCTAAAGCCCCTTGGCTGAAAGGGAGGAACTACCATACCCTGTGGATCCTCACACCTGCCACCTCCCTTGCAGGAATTTGCGTAACAACGTTGAGGTTGCAGAGTTGTTCGTGCATAAAGCCGCTGGCCCTGCTGTTGGTCGTGTCCACCCGCGTCCTGCAGTCTTACTGCATAGGGGAACAGAGTTCCAGTGTGCTACACTCGCCGCTTCCCCTGGTGTTCACAAACAATGTGCTTACCTGAGCACAGCCCATAAATCATTTTCAGACAGAACTCCAAGCTGTGAAGTCTTATTAAAAAAGGCAGCGGTATCTTTTGACATAAATGTCAACACCATAAAGAGGTTGGAGGCCTCAGGCTTTTAATTGGGCCTCGTGCTGAATCAGAGAGACATTTGGAGAAATAAGGGCCCTCCCTGGAGGATAAATTAAAGGTAGATGCATCTGTTTTTATGCTGACATACGGAACTTATGATTGGAAGCTCCTTTTGATATACATGCACCTAACCATAATACTGTGGGCTCTCTTTTCCTGTGCTTAGTTCTGAAGACTTACCAATAACCTTTCTATCTGGATTTTTCCTCAATTATTTTGCCATTACATATATTCAAAACACACAAGATGATGGACGGAATGTTGCACATTGGCAAACATTCACCCCCAGTCACAGATCTGGGTTTAATCCATCGTTATTTTGCTTCACCACGCCACTCCCAGTTCAGACATAGCCATATGCAAATCAGTCTTGACCCTGTGCCTCATGGGAACAGTCCAGACCGAACTGCCAAGCCATGTCTTCCCTGGACCGGAATCAAGCATCCTAGGACCGGTTTCGGGCTTTCAGCCCTCATCAGCCAGGATAGCTTGACTCCAGTGGCGTAGTGAGCACGGGACCCACGTCTGGGCATACCCTTCCCACTTAGGGCGAAATGCAAAACACACAAGATGATGGACGGAATGTTGCACATTGGCAAACATTCACCCCCAGTCACAGATCTGGGTTTAATCCATCGTTATTTTGCTTCACCACGCCACCCCAGTTCAGACATAGCCATATGCAAATCAGTCTTGACCCTGTGCCTCATGGGAACAGTCCAGACCGAACTGCCAAGCCATGTCTTCCCTGGACCGGAATCAAGCATCCTAGGACCGGTTTCGGGCTTTCAGCCCTCATCAGCCAGGATAGCTTGACTCCAGTGGCGTAGTGAGCACGGGACCCACGTCTGGGCATACCCTTCCCACTTAGGGCGAAATGCAAAACACACAAGATGATGGACGGAATGTTGCACATTGGCAAACATTCACCCCCAGTCACAGATCTGGGTTTAATCCATCGTTATTTTGCTTCACCACGCCACCCCAGTTCAGACATAGCCATATGCAAATCAGTCTTGACCCTGTGCCTCATGGGAACAGTCCAGACCGAACTGCCAAGCCATGTCTTCCCTGGACCGGAATCAAGCATCCTAGGACCGGTTTCGGGCTTTCAGCCCTCATCAGCCAGGATAGCTTGACTCCAGTGGCGTAGTGAGCACGGGACCCACGTCTGGGCATACCCTTCCCACTTAGGGCGAAATGCAAAACACACAAGATGATGGACGGAATGTTGCACATTGGCAATATATTCGGCAGTAAAAGCAGAAGAAAAGGCGCAACTTTGGAGCCAGAACCCCGGGCAATGTACACGTGAATGTGCAATAATTTGCCCTCATCGCGGTGTGATTTTAGATACTCATACATGACTTTCTCTGGCTGATTGCCCTTGTTTTTCACTCTGCCCTTAAAGGAGAGATATTTGCTTAGCACCTTTCTCTCACTGGAACCCAGAGTACACAGGCCTCATTTCGAAGTGTATAAAAAATGTCTTTGCCTAGCAAGCACAATTTTGGGTTGGTTAATATCGTTGCTTTGAGCTGCATGGCTAACCCCCAATACTTTTGTTGACCATCTGATGGCAGTATGGCGGTAGTATTCTGGCTGGGGCATATGGCTCTATGGTAGCTCACACGATGGTAATTATTCTGGCCGGGGTTACAGCTTTATGAAAGCTAAGCCACCTCTCATCGGGTCTCTCAATAAACAAAAGGCGCTATAGGCAGTGCGCTGTGATGCACTTGCGGCGAATAGTTTTGGGTGTCTCAATAAACAGAAGGTGCCTGAGGCAGTGTGCAGTGACGCGCTCATGGAGATAGTGCTTGTAGTCCCGGATGAAGCCAAGGTGAGGCTGCGTTGTCTATGCATGAGGTGTGCACGCTGGGTGATGCATGAGTTGTGAGCCCATGGACTAAGTCAACATTTGCTTGTTTCCAGCTATGCACTTGCCGCCCAAAGTCTTTAAAATATGCAATGAATTTAGAGCTTAGTTTGTCCTACCTGTGTTATGATGCTGTGGGGTAGGATTAGGGGTGGCTGAGCAATACTCCGCCCACACACGGAACTCCGCGGAATCTGGCAGAGTTTTTCAGCAACTCCACGGAATCCCGTTGAGTGAAACTCCGTGAGCTCCACCCAGGCCTAGTTTCTTGGTGACATTCTTTCTGTTCTTGAACAATCTATATTCTATCTGAAACAAAATAGCATAAGATGACACTGAAAGTTCTTTTTCCACTTGAAAAATATAAGTTATGTATTCTCCAGTGATTATTCTATTACTGCTACCTTTGAAAGTGCAGTTACCACAAGAAGAGTGTCCTCAGTGTTAAAAGAGGAACACAGGAGCCAAACCTTTGAATATTTGTAAAACCTCCTGACTGAAGCCTTTCCCCTGTAGAGATGAAGGGTGCACAGTTTTGGTTTCCTCTTCATTCCTTCTCAGTTGAGTATGTGGTCCAGAGATCTTCTTTGTCCTGGTGGCTGCAGCATCCTAAGGCAGACATGTTTGAAAGACTAAAGAGTCCAAAGGTGCTCCTACGGAATCCCCTTGTTGTTTCATCCGCACCAAGTAGGGTTACGTCTTCTCTTTCTGAAGGGTTCTTTTAGGCATGTAAGGAGAGATGTACAACCCAAGGCAGGTGTTGCCGTGGTGGCCTCACAGGGTGACTTTGCCGGTGATATTGCTGTGCATGTTTTCCAACAAGTGGATTTAGGAGGTGCAGAAATCCAAAACAACCAGTGTTGTATAATCTGACTAGAGGACATAAGCAGTAGGAGAGGCTATGAATAAATGAGACTAGCCGGTTTAACTTATGAACATAGAAGAAATCCTATAAACTGTGCAAACGCCATTGTTGATGTTCAGCCTGTGTGGGGACTTCCTTTCTGAGCACTGGAGGCTGCTTCGGCTACATCTTGGAACATGGGAACGCAGATGCAGTTGTCCTATCCAGACAACCTCATGTTGTCTGCTTGTCGGTTTATTGTTGTTAGGGCAGGGGATTTCACTGGGGATACTCAAACAGCTGCCTCCCTCGCCTACCAATGCTGCACGGGAGGTGCCAACTCTAATCCGCCTTTAAAGTGGATTAGAATAATTTTCAGTAATTAAATATGGAGCATATTCAAGCTCTCGCCACAGAAGGTGAGCACGTGACCTGTTTAAATTGCATATGTATGACAGCGGCTCTCCTGATCACATCAGCAGAATCGGGTCTAGGGCAGGCAAGTCTCCTGCAGGTAAGAGCAGTGGGGCGGGGGAGCTTTGACAAATGACGACGAGGGAACCCTAAATAAACAAGCATTTACAATGCAATAGGTCTCGCATTATTAGAGTTTGAGCTATTGGCATTGCTAAATAATGCAACACCAATAGCTCAAACTTTAATAATGCGAGACCTATTGCATTGCAAATGCTTGTTTATTCCGCTGAAGCTTCAATCAGGAAGTGGTGCTAGCGATGTGTTTTCTCTGCTTCCTCAGCTCGCCCGTTTCTGTCAGGAGCGCAAAGACCGCACATGAAATGTCGACAGTCGTCGATCGCTGGGCGTTTCAGTTGTAGAGGCCAGCAGCGCAGCTTGGACCAGCAGCAGGATTTGGGGGCATTTTTCATTTCCCCACCTTTTTTACGTGGCCTGGAGAGACTGAAAACAAAGAGCACGCCGCTCTCTGGCTGGTTTACTTCGCCGACGGCAACGGGGGTTCCAGGTTGCTCGGAAAGAGAATGAGTGGCCGAGCGCCCTCCAGTCTCAGAGGCTGCCATCTGTAGGGATTGGCACTGGAGCTGGCACCGAGCTGCCGCTGGAGAGACCCGTGGGTGATTGTTGGCGTTCACGCACAGAGGATGGTGTATTGGCGCTCCTGAGATTGGCACATGGGTGCCGAACTATTCCCGAGGTCGGCAACTGAAACTGGCACCCGGCCTGCTTCTTAGGCTGGCATTTGAGACTGGCCCGTGCCATACACTGTGACACTTCTGAGGCTGGCACTTTGCACTGGCAGCTTCTGGGAATGCCAGATGCCTGCTCTTGAGGCTGACCTTTGAGACACCCACTTGCTTCTGGTAATGCCACCTGTTTGCTCTCGAAGCTGGTAACTGAGACTAGCCTTCTGCTGAGACTGGCACACGAGACTGGATTTCTTTTGAGGCTGGCACTGGGCGGCTCCAGAGGCTGGCACCTGAGATTGTCCTGCTCCTGAGGCTGGCACCGGGCGGCTCCTGAGGATAGCACTGGGCTGCTCCTGAGACTGGCACCCTTGGCTCCTGGCTGGCACGGGGCTTTCTGAGGAAGACAGGATTGGCAGAGAGCAGCTTCCAGTCATACAGCTTCAGTGCCTCTTCAGGTGTGCTCCTGCACTGTGTTGGGGCTGGCTACGGTGCCTGACGGCTGGACTCTAGCAGGCGGTGGCCACTTATAACATTTTGAGCGCCCGCATCAGAGGTGCAAGAAAGCGGGCGCTTTGAAGTGATTTTTGGGAGTGTGTGCCAATACTTTGCGTGCGCTGCACGGAGTGGCACCTTCTACTTCTCACAGGATGCGATGCTGCACCCCTGAAAACCTCGCTGTATAGGATTAAAGGGTCTGCCCCCAGCCCACATTATTAAACCCAGTCATGGAGGACGAAGAGGAGGCCATTGGGCTCCTGAACAGAGTGCTGGAGGATGAGTACGTGTTTCTGTTGGAGGACTACGAGATCATCGAGATGCCCGCGAGCCCCTGGACTTCCTCCTGCCGGGAAAGGTGGGAAGACGTGGAAACACTGCTTTTATTTTTCATGTTTACAATGTTCATGTCTTGCAGTTCTGTGCGCTTTGGAATGCCAATGTGGTCATGTACGGACATTGCTTGGGGGCGGAGGAGGGTTGGGGGGGTCGCGGGCGTGGCACAGCCTGCCCTCTTAAAGGTAACTGCTCAGCGCACACAGTAAAGTCTGTCTTCTTGTTTATAGGCGGGCTGCTGGTGCCAAGCGTGGGCCTGTTGCTGCCATGGCCGGCGGGCTCTGGAAAACTCGTCTCATGGTAGATTTGTTTTACCGGTGCCAGGAGCAGAGAGTGCGCCCGTTTCCCAGGGGAGCTGTTCCTTCAGCAGGGGGCAGGTGATGACCCAGAGGCCCATTTGTGCCCCTCAGCTTGGCAGACGCTGTCCTGGGTGAACAGAGCGCCCCCACTTCCCCCTTGGTGTGGTGCCAGCTCGTCGGCCTTCCTGAACACAACGCGTGCCTCTTGCAGGATCAGGCTGCAGCTTGCTGTCCCTGCTTCCCGTCTGTTTGCAGGTGTGAGTCACACGGTACTCTGGGCATGGCTCGGATGGCGTCACACCTCGGTGCCCTGTGGGCATCGCTGCCTCTCTGAATGTAGCTCAGTAAAATGGAAACAAAATCGACCCTTCATTAAATTTTCCCGGACAATGCCGGTAGATATTACTTTTTAACAAAACATCTTCACACAAGGAAGAAAAATTGTGTTCAGAAACTCATTGTAAGGGAGAGCACGTTTGTTTTCGTTCATTCATGGTTTACTGTCTGCAGAACGTCGCCTTGACCTAGACAGCGGCTGGAGGGGAAAGCAATCCCCCGTTGCTGCATAACATTACAGCAGAAATAGCTTGGAAAACAAGTGGTGCGCGCGCACCACAGAGGAGCGGGGGCTAGAGAGCGCGGCAGCAAAAGCGAGACGAACGCGCGCTGCTGCGCGTTCTGGCCACCGTCGGGAATGGGCGCGGCAAAGGCGGGACATGCACCCGCCTTTGCCCAATCGCGTGCCGTTTTCTAAAACGCACGCTACAGCTAATGAGGGCTTCTAAAACAAAACCACACGTACGAGCGTGTGGGTCGTTTTCGAAGCCCTTTCTAGAGGTCTCGCGCTGCGCGAGCAGTGCTGCGCACTGCAACGCTAGGCGCGAGACCTAAAAAACGATGATGAGGAAAACCTTAATAAAAAAAAAAGAAAACTATGTTTTGTTTTTTTTTTAATTTAAGTTTCCCTCGTCGTCGTATGTCGAATGCCCCCCCACCTCACTGCTCTTACCTGCACGGGCCATGCCTGGTCGTGGGTTTGCTGCTCACTGCTGCTTGACTTCTCAAAGTAAGGCAATGGAGTATGAAAAGTATTTCTCAAGTGTGTACCCATTGCAGACTCCTTTCATAAGTATGTTTAACTACGTTTTTAATAAAGAAACCAAAAAGTCCAAAGGTTAGGCTTCATTTCTTTTATGACACTATCTTTTGCCTTCTGTTCCTTGTGAACATTAGTAGCCAATGTTGCCCACAGGCTATCGAACTTTATCTGCTTTTAGTTGCCTTACCCCTCATATTGTGCCCTAGCCTGTGGCTCGGGCCAATAAGTGAGTGGTGGGCAATTAACAATGGATGACGCTTTCTGGAGGGTGTTAACCACTGTCAGCGCCATATGCAGATCACAATAAGACATAGTTCAATTATTGTGTTGGACAAAGTATGCAATAAGGCTTTCACGCGGTGACGCCCGGTGCGACAATGCTTTTTGGCGCCTCCCATCCGTGGTGCAGGGAGTAACCACCTCCACCACGGATTCCCTCACCACTACCTTTTAACAGTGCCCCTCAGGTCTCCATAACCACTCTCTTCTAGATGCATCTAATTAGTTATATAGTGCCACTCATACTAGTGTAGGGTGTCAGAGCACTTTGCATCACACATACATTACACAGAGACAATCAATCATACGTGTGTAAGTCAGCGTATAGGAAATGTCACATAAGCCAGAGGACTACAAGGTGTAGGAGTGACATGTCATCCATACTGGCAGGCAGTATAGTTTAAGAGGGCTTGATTTGGAGAAGCACAAACTCAGAATTGAAAACAGAACACCATAGTTGGGGTTTCTCTTCAATAAGAAGAATTGATTTCTACCCAAATGAGCCCTTTTTGCAACATGCTCTAATCTATACTTGGCAGTGTGCATGCAGTGCTTTGATGACAGTTAATAATTCACGGTTCTATATTAGGATTTTAACTTATGAACTGCAAGTAACAGGATGTCTCTTAGAAAAGCAGTAACCCACTGACCTATTTACATTATATGCACTTTGCGATCTGCATGGTACACATTCTTTTCAGTAGGCACATTAATCCTCTGTGCTATTTTATGATCAGTCAAAACCTCAACAAGACAAAACACTGATCTCTCTCCAGGAAGAACATTAATCACCAGAGTTATCATGACATTTTTATTTTTGCCTGGAAATTGCTGGAGGCAAGGAAAGCAGCAGCAGGTGCTTTTGGAACCAAAATAAACTTGCAGATTCAGCGCTCCCTGAAGTCAGCACCCGGTGCGGTGGCACCGGTTGCACCGCCCTAGAGCCGGCCCTGCAATAAGGACTCATAATCAAGGCAACCATGATGCTTCTGTTACCCAGCTGCGTTATTACTTCTGTGTAGACAAGACGGCTCAGCAAGCAAAGCGCTTCCTGCAGACACCTGATGTGAACAGCAAGATACAAGTTTGTAACTCATCATGGCAAATTCTGCATTCCATTCTTTGAGGTTGATAACGTCCCTACCCATAAATTCGGTAAAAGTGCCAACTATTATTAACAACACTTAGAAAGCACAAAATCCAAGGATTAAACAGTTTGCATTGTAGCAGCTTAAAACTGAAGGAATCCCTGACCACGTGATGGTGGTGAGAGCTCCAGAATTGCCCAGACCATGTACAAAGCTGTCCTATTTATCAAAAGAGGGGAACTCTAGGAGCTATTCAAAAGGTCCGGTGACCCGTGCTCCCGAAGTTAAACTTATACCAAAAGGGAGTCACCGTTCCTAAGTAGAGGGAGAGAGAAGGGAAGTAAGAGGTACTCTTGTCGTGTGCTACTCTGCTTGTGGGAGGCAGGGTGTCCTCATCTTGATGCCCTCACACACCCCGAAGAATGTCATGCTTCATCATTGGGCTTTTGCTCCTCGTCGGGCCAGCGCTGCAATGCCCTACGGGTCTCCCGAAGGGTCTCTTTTTCGGAGATCTTTTGATGAAGCCGTATGGGTGCTTGGGTGTAAGTGGCAGTGAAGTCCTAGAAGGTGTATTAAAAAATGGCTGGAGGGAGAGTGATAAATTTTTATTAAGGTGATCCCTCTGTCATTATTAAAACAAAGTGTATGGTGCTGCTTTAAGGGGTATTATGTCCTTTGGTAGCTGAGTAACTATATGTCCCTAGTGGGCATATGTTCTGGTCATGTACAAAGCTGGCCATTTGTCTTGGGACATGCCCTTCTGTGCGAAGAACCTGTCATCCCTGTTAGCTTGAGACATCTCAGAAGTACTGCAAGCTTCCAATGAGGTCAAAGTTAGTTTCTTCCACCTGAGAACCTTTTGGAAGAATTCTCTCTTCCTTAGTTACCCACACAGAGCTCAGGTATTTTTGGCTTTCATCCTTCCAAGGGTCTAAAAAGCTAATAGAGGAACATAGTAGCTTCCCGTGTCTCAATTTCAGAGGCAACTCTGGCTGTGTGTGATGCACTAATTGTAAATAAGATAAAATAAGGTGATGTAACATAAGTTAAAATAGTTTTACAAAACGTCTGGTACTGTGAGCTAAAATAAGATTTCCATACCAAGTCCATAATAAACAAGTATTAATTTGAACAGACAACTACACCACTATCTACAAACTCAAAACGAAGAAATGTTTTATTTGAATGTTGGCAGTGCTTATTTTGTAAAAAAAAAGATAAGTGACGGGGCCCTTGTCAGGAGGCCACTGCAGCTTGCACCACCAATTACCCCTGCCAGCGCTGCCAGTGACAGTACCAACAAAACTAGCCACCACACTCCTCGAAGTGTGACAATTCAGATGTTTAATATACATTAAAAATGACTAATACCTGCCACTCAAGATATTCTTTTAGATTTGCATAGCAGGTATGAGTCATTTTATTTTACATTGAATTATTAAACAACTGTTGTTGTGCTCCACAAAATTAGACAACTAGCGCCATCATGTGGCAGGCTGTCATAAGTGCAAGTTTTGTCAATAAAGTGCCGGTGCCGAGCACCGGAAACCACTGGCTCACATTAAGCACTGAATGTTGAGCTTATTAAGTGTACTGCTACTTGATTGGACCTCCGACAGCAGTATTATGTATAGGGTGCATTGACCCACTCTGTCCAATAACGCACTCTTAACTGGGTGCGCTGTAGTGCACACCTGGAGAGTGTGCCATTTCTCTGTGGATGGGCTGTTCACAGTGCAGGCTCAGCTTGCGCTTGCATTGTGAACAGAGCAATATTGAAAGGTGGGTTGGCTGTTTCAAGCCGTCAGTAGGCCTTTCATCTTGCCTGCATTTCAGAGAAGAGCCTGAGAACCCCCACAGGCGGGTGCAGTGAGTGATTTCCTTGTGTACCCCTAGAACATTGACAGTGTGCCACCACTTTTTGGTGCACAGTCAGTGTGCTTCCTGACTATTCGCCTCTGTACCTGTGTTCGTAATACCACACCGGTGCAAAGGCAAAGCGATTTCTCGTTTGCCCGGAGGCATGTCCCCTCATGATCACACAGTCTAAAATGTGCACCAGCGCGATCCTTGGTATAGAAGGGGCTGCTAAGCATCTGCAGTCCCTTCTGTAATATCAAAGTGCCTTGGGGACGCAAGAAATGGGCACACATGCCCGTTGTACCTCCCGGGGCACTTCTTGTATTACAGTCCCTTCTGCTGAGCACAATCACTGACTAAACAGAGCTGAAAACTACACTAAGCTACCAACCACATACAAATTATACATTGCACAGAAAATCCTTGACTCACGATTTCCCCCATATATTTCACCAAGAAAACCCTGACAAAATCCACCAGAATTAGAGAAGCTCCGATACCTGGGGTTATTCCTTCATTACGAATTCACATTTTGTAATGGCCCATTAATTTTGCATCCCAGAATTACTGTATCGGAATTACAGATGCACTCACAATAACTGCCTAAATCGTGGAAACTAAGAGCCGGGTACAGGAGCCCTTTTAAAAACAGAGGCAGTTACAGAACAGTCTCAACTTGGAAGCAAAGAATTCTATGTTTTGGACACAAGGTTTGAGAAAGAGCATTCTCCTTTTGTGATGCATTTCATTTGGCGATTTATTAAGGGCTCACATGTGAGAATCAAATAGTGCAAAGGCGTGTATTTATTGAGCATGGGTGGTGAGCAAGAATGGCCTGACGCCAGGCCTTGAAGCCCAAGAAAGCCCTTGAGGCTTGTGGAGACGGCTAGCCACTGAGTCGCAGCACAAACGACCACAAATGAGTCTTCTGGTATCATCCTAGGCAATGATGAAGCTGGACCAAGAAATGGGGGCACCGAAGTACACTAAACACCCATATTAAAGGAGGGATGGAGTTGCAGCATTGACAACCAGTCTCCATGGCAACATGGCCAGGATTATTCTCATTCTGAAGAGCAGGTTAAAAACGACCCGATCGGGGTGGCAGTGAAAGAGTCCCATCAAATCTATATCTGGGTATTGTACCAGGGAGACCAGAGGATGGAGCTAGTCAGTGAGCCAGGCCAAAAAACAGGCAGTAAAAAAGTGGCTACTTTCCCAGAATTAAGCATCAGGCAGTTCTGACTCCTTGATACCGCAGTGACCAACAGGCAGCTCTGAAAGGTTTCTATGCAGAAACTTGGACATCAGCAGGAGCAGTGCAAGCGGGGTCTCCCTTAGCAAGAGGATAGCTTGGGCCCTTTTATCATTGATTAGTTGATGAGGTAGTTGATCATGTCCTTCCGTCCCTATCACACACATGTTTGTGTAACCTCTATTTTAGGAAAAATTAAGATTTGTTCAACCGCGTCTGCAGCTTAGAAGCATGTCCGTGCTTTGAAATTACTGCACTGAAATTTTAGAACCAGCGCATGTTTCAAGTGAACATGAACATGTCATTTGTTCTCATTGTTTCTGTGTTTTTTTCTACATTTGCTGTGTTGTGTTCATGAGACATACACTCCCATGTCAAGCTCCCGGTTATGCTCACACATGTTCTCTTCTATTTCAGCCAATAGTTCTCTATTCAACATGACCACTGCGGCACCAATCGATTGGGTGATGAATGCCACCACCACCATGGTGAGTTTTGAAAGCCATTTCATACTATGGCCTCAAATTGGTTGCTATTTTCTACAGAATGTGCATATTTCCATTATATAGCTGATTGCATGAGGGGATAGATATAGCCTACATTGGAGTAAAAATTCAGCGATCCTAGAAGCAAAACGCTATCATCTTCTGGATCTCACCTGCTTTTGGTTTTTAGCTGTTCTGCATGGGTCAGAGTCACAAAAATACATATCACAGAGGACAGATTGTACATAATTAAGAATACACCCAAGCCCAATCCTGAACATGGTACTTAACATGAACATCTAGACAGATGTTGATCTCCTTAGAAGATCTCCGCCATTGTTTATTATCGGAACTTCTTGGGATCTACCTGGGACAGTGCGTCAAGACAGGTTTGGTCTCGAGGTGACTTATTGCAGCCAATTCTTAATACATTATTAGGTGCTTTGACTTACTTTAGCTTATTGAAAATTGTGTCCGCTTGAAAAACGCCGTGCCGTCAAAATTAGATCACTATTGGAGCACTGAAATCATAAGCTATACACATGTACCATTCATATAAAAAGTATTCAGTCACATAATGGGTCATAGTAAAAATTTGGATATAAAATTACAATCAATTGATTTGTATTCAGTAGCCATCCTAAAGCCCCAATAATCGCTAGGCACTGACCATACATTTACACACGATGTATCAAAAATAAAATATTTCATTAAAAACAACAATTAAACAATCATAGATTAATCAGCGCAATTCAGAGACAATAGAAATGTAATCAGAAAGTTTTCAAACAGCCAATGCTGCTGAGACTCCATGTTGAGGCACAATATATTACTACCATCAAAAAATACGTTAGCTCAGCCTGGCGACACAAAGACATTGCCTCATTACTATACCTTACTTTATATTTTCAGAACAGAGGGCAGACAGTCTTTTTCCTTAGGGATAAGGTTTTGGTACTGAGTAGTATAAAATGTTTCAGTGGTTCTCTTCCGCCTAAATTTCGCAAGCAGAATTATAATTGCTCCTTATTTTTACTCCATTTTTTACTGTATACTAAAACAGGTAAAATACCCAGTCTGAAATTAACATAACAAACCTGATTACAAGTTAGGCAGTTAATTCCATTGTACTCGTAAAGTGCACAGGACAGAATTACGAGTTTGGTTTTATTTAACGCATCCAGTAATTATCGGATACCTTAACAGTCGCGGCTCCTCGAAGGAGTGCTGCGGGGCGGTGTGGCGGGGGAGGGGCAGGGTGGGGGGTAGTAAACTCCGGCATAGGGCCGAACGGAGTTAAGTACATCAATAAATAAATAAAACGAATTACATTGCGCGCGCTGCAACGCCAAATGGCGATGCAGCGCGCGCAATGTAATTTGTTTTCTTTATTTATTTATGTACTTAACTCCGTTCGGCCCTACGTCTGAGTTTACTACCCCCCACCCTGCCCCTCCCCCGCCCCGCAGCATTCCCTCGAGGAGCCACGACTGTGCCTTAAATAACCCAACATTCGTTAAATTTTGGCAGCTCAAACCTGCCGAAATTTAACAGGGGAAATGTGTGCAGTATTTACTGTACCATTCGAATTTTGATGTGTTAAACACCAGAATCCACATGTTATTCCCCAGTAACTTGTAATAGGTGCTATTGATCCCAACCCGGGTATCTTTATTTACAAGGTGCGATAAATAGCAACTTTACTTGTAATCAGGCTCAAGGTCTTCTCTTAGCGACTGGTGGTATTAAATCTAAATGGGTACTGGACAACTTAGGCACATTAAAGTCCAGGTAGAAAGACGACCAAGTTCTTTCCCTCGCTGAGCATATACTCGAGACCTGTACTTTTTTCCAAATATTTTCCTTGATGATTTGGATGCTTAATTTAGCCAAAGAGGAAGTGGTCTTCCAGTACTCAATACAGCCTATTGTTTTCAGGGTAGATTCAGCAGCTGAAATTCCCTAAAGCCCTTGATGTTTGAAATGTCAAGGGCCGAGTTTAGATAGTAAGAGACTGCCATATTTGTCCGAAAAAGACTAGGTTTTACGCATGAGAGCGATTCAATACTGTGCAGACCCAGTTCAAGTTTAGTGCTGCGGATGTAGTGCAAGAGCCAAGATATAACAGTGACCCTAGGAAAAGTTTTTTGATCTTTTGAAACTCTGAAGCATGCCTGAAACCCCAGAGTTCTGCCACATAAAGAGCCAAAGCAACAGTTTTCATTTTATAAAAATGAAGAACTTTTTTTTATGGAAGGAGTTCCAATATTCCTCTTGCAATGCAAAACAGCATTTGCATTTCGTCCCATAATAGAGGCATTCTTTTGTATCTGCTTTGTCCACCACAGTTTATGATCAAGACCGATTCCCAAATAATTCATTGTGGCCACTTTTTCCAGGGCTATTCATAATATTTTCTCAACTTGTTTCTTTGATTATGATTATAACTGAATTTTGGTAACATTATTAGTGAGTTGTTTGATGTTACAATTGCGTTTGAAGCCCCTTAATAGGCAGTGCATTGCCAGCTCAGCTCTTGTTAGGAGAACAGCATCATCTGCAGACAGGAGAATGGGATTTTTTCTCCACCAATTATTGGGGTCTCTAGATTCAGGTCCAGAAGCAATCTACCCATATCATTTATATTGAAATTTAACAATGCACATGCCAGGACGCCCCTTTGTTAGATACCTATTTTGATGGCAGATCCAGAGGTACCTTCTCCCTTTCGACCATATCTAACCACGGCAGAGGTATTAAAATCGCAGCACTTCAAAGCAAGTAGTAATTTCCTGGGTATCGCTTTGTCATTCGGGGTAAACCATAGAAGAGTTCTATTGACTAAATCAAAAGCAGTCTTTCAATCAAAGATTCAAAACAAGGTGGACTTTTTAATCATTTCATAGTTAATACAGGTCCCCTATAATCTCACTGCCTGGTTAACTGTGCCTACTCCATTTCTGAAGCCAGCCTGCTGACCCCTCAAGATCTGTTGTTTCTCGACCCAATCCTTAAAATGGTTAAGCACAATTGCTTACCCTGTCCAACAACTATATCGGCCAGTAGTTCCCAGGGTCTGCACAGAGCCTTTCTAATATTGGAACTATGATAGCCGTCTTCCATGAATCGGGGTTCCTTATGGCTTTATACACCGGTTTGAAAATAAAGACCTACAAAGAGGTATTGTTACGAAAAACATTGATGGGAGCATCGGTGGGAACTCTATCCGGGCCAGGTTCTTTATTGGATTTTTGGGAAAAGACTTCCTCTGTTACTCCCTCTACTGTAAATTCAACAGTTTCCACGTTGCTCATGGAATTAACTTTCTGGATCAATTATCAAAAAAGGCTAGAGAAGTGTCAAACCCTTCAGCAGCCTCCCCTCCCCCCCACTCCATGGTCTAAATTAGTCTGCAGCCCACTTAGTCCCAATGTAACCATTTCCGGGAATTTTCTGGCATCTTTTTAAGTAAACCTGTTTTCATCTCAGCCCAAACTTTGTGTTAATTTTAGTTAAGGATTTATGTTCTTTCCTTGGTTGTTCCAGAATCATTTACCCATCAAGAGACATAATTCTTTATTTAATGGCTACAGAAAGGGATTTTTTTCTTCTTGTAACATTCCTCATCATATGTGTCAAATTTGTTTGTTGCATTTTTGTAGCTGTTTGAATTTGTGGAAACTTTGGGAAGTCTATATATCAGTTTCAAAGCATCCACAAAAGTGTTAATGGCCACCTTCTCCAAGAGTTCTATGTTATTAATCACTTGTATGAATTTGTCTGGGACAATCTCTTCCATGTAAGCGTTTAGGGCATCTTGATTATCTCCCATCCATTTGATAGACTTCAGGCATGGCTTCAACTCTAAATTGTGAGAAGCCAAATGATGCTCCCGGCTATTGGACACAATTTACAGACCTGGTAATAGCAATTTAGCAATTAGATGGTTGTGATTACTTTCAACTCTTGAATGTACAATCACGTCAAGAACAATATGCCTAGACTCCACACCAATTAAGATGTAATTAATGAAACCTCTTCGATGCTTTGCTCTATAAGTTTTATTAGCTGGCGTGTCTGAGGTTTCGCACCCAGTTAGGGTCCAGAGACCGCATAATGCCAGTGATAAGCCATAGGCCTTCTTTAGTATTCATAATGATATTAATCAGAAGTTAAGGAATACCCAAGTATTTTCTTCAGCAACAAAATCTGGCTCAAGTATCATTTTGTGTGGTGTTGTACTGCAATTCGCCACAGACAGATGACTTTGTAGTATTACTTTTTATTGATATTTCCAGTCCCATTTTGTTAAATGTTCCTCAATCCATATTTATAATAGATCTTTCAAAATTGCCTGCCGGCCCACTGTTTTGATGAGGAAGTAGGTGAACATTAAAAAATTCTTGAGTTGCAAGTTAGTTTTTTTAGAGAATATCTACCCACAGAAATCCAGATAGCTAAACTACTCTTAGGTCTACCCATTCTAGATTTTATAGCAAAGACACAATAGACTATATCCGTTCATATTTGTTTCTTCTAAAGCCTACATCTCCAGAAATCAGCAAATTTTTAATATTTTAGTAAAAGAGGCCCAGTCCTTATCTTCAGGTTCCTGTCTTAGGCAGGTGATATTTCAACTTAGCAGGCCAATTAGCTTCACTGTTTCCAATGAACTATTACCTTCTTGTATCTTAGATTAATTTTCAACTAGGTCCCCACAGTAATGATTACCTATTGCTGGAATGCCTCAGTATTAGATAAATCTGTTGCTAACCACACCGATGACTGTGGCTTATCCTTATGCTGGGTTTATGAGGCAGATTTGTCGTTTGATGACACAAAAATGTCTTCTCGCAATTCTGTCATTTCAGGTTCACCCTCAAACTTGGCAAATAATCAGTATTTGCTTGTTTTATGTAGCGAACCTAAATAGGTCTAAAGGCAACCTGGATGTTAGCAACTTCATATTTAGCTTTCCCACCTGTTGATGGTCTAATATTATGGAATAAGGTTATTTAATTGGCATTGTGGCTTTAATACCCCATTTTAGCAGAACCTCATTGTGATGGAATATTACTTTTACCAAGATTAGTGAAGGCCACAAAGTTTCTCTGATTTCTTTTCCTGTCTCCGCACTTGTTCCAGAATTTTTACAGACAAAATGTCTTTTAAAGAGATTTTTTCCAGACCCGGTAAGGATCTGATTATTTCCAAAATGTTTCCTCTGCTGAGAATAACATGAAAACCGTATGAGATATGAAGATTAGCTAAGAGAATAATATTGGGTTTTCTTGAGCCAATTGGTCATAAGCAGCCTTCATCCAAGCAGTGGACCAAGTTAGCTCTTGGAGATATCTTTGTGAACACCCACGGGCAAGGGCCTTTTCTTTTGGTGCATCCATAGCCATATCAGTTGAAGGCATTCTTCCAAAATCCAGGTCATCAATTATCTCTATTGTCTCACTTACGTTTTTGGTACTTTTTGCAGCAAAGCGAGCCACCTCACTTGGGAGATAACATTGTCCCCACTAGTTGTACCTGATCAAAACAACTAGGTTCAAAGGCCTCTGTGTTCAAGTTTGGAAAAGGTGGATTTCTGTATTTTTATCAGAACAGCTTCAGGTAATTACTGACTCAGATTTTCAAGGAAACATAAGAATAAGTTCGGTGGCGCCAGGAACTATAAGAGAAAGATAGAAGATATGTTGTTTCGTAATATTATAGAAACAATCAGGGATCCAGAGTTAGGACGTCACAGGACGTCTGCCACGCTTATGAGAAAAGTCATCCTTTATGAAAGAGGAAAGCTCACACACACAATAGTGTTATACTTCATCATCCTCTCCTCAAACTCTGGATTCCTGATTGTTTCTATAATATTACGAAACAACATATTTTCTTTCTTTCTCTTCTCCTTCCTGGCGCCGCCGTACTTATTCTTGTGTTTTCATTTATACTCCTGGGGGACGTACGGTGACCTACCCGCCACCTCTCTGTTATGTGCTAAAGGTCAGATTTGCAAGAGGCATCCGCTTGTACTTGTTGCTCAAAAAATACCTCAGGGTTTATTTTGTTAGTTAGTCATCAAAATATTAGACATTGCTGGGTCTGAACTGAGGTGCCGAAGTGAGCTAAAGAATGATGATGGATTCAACCCAGATCTGTGACTGGGGGTGAGTGTCTGAAAAGTTTCAGTGCTCCGTCCATCATCTCCTTGTGTTTGCTTTGTTCGCCCTAAGTTGGCAGGGTATGCCCAGACGTTGGTCCCTTGCTCACTTTGCCACTGGATTCAAGCTCTCCTGGCTGATGAAGGGTGTTACCCAGAAACCTGTCCCAGGATGCTTGTTTCCGGTTCAGGAAAGACCTGGCTTGGCAGTTCGGGCTGGACTGTTCCCATGAGGCACAGGGTCAAGACTGATTTGCATATAGCTGGGTCTGAACTGAGGTGGCGAAGTGAGCTAAAGAATGATGATGGATTCAACCCAGATCTGTGACTGGGGGTGAGTGTCTGAAAAGTTTCAGCGCTCTGTCCATCATCTCCTTGTGTTTGGTTTGATTATTCTTAGCCACCAGTCTTTTTCCAGTTGGACTTTATTGTATATGAATATGCTGCTTGCAGTTCTTGTCACTAAGTAAGCTGCCATTATCAATTAAAGAATTTCTGTGAAGCTTGCAAGTCAGCTCTGTGTGATGTGCAGTAGTAGTAGATAGTAGAGGAGGTTTATCTCTCTTTGTGGTCTTTTATCCCCTCTATGTCTTACACTGTAAATGTAATATATTTTTGTAAGAAAGCTTTTTTTCGTGGCTTCATTACGCGTGTGTCATGAAAAACCTCCTTGTCTTGGGCATGTGCATTATTGAAGCAGTCAGGGCAGTGCCTTCCCTCATAGATCTTCGGTTCCTTGGTACCTGGAATGTGTTGGCCAGTTTTAATAACTGCAGATTTTATCAAAGACTGTGCCTTTAGATTGTTACCGGTGCTCTTTTTACATTTTTCTCAAAATTGTCTGAATAATAGCTGGAACTTCACCAAGCATACCTATGATTGCTGAACATCTACATAAATGCATGTTATGGGCTTGATTTCTTTTGAATCTGTGACCACTTCCTCCATTACGCCCATTCTCCTATCAATTGTCTTTAAATAAAGGTCTCTATCCTATAAGGCCATCCTTTGGGCGTCCATTTTGTGCAACTGGGAGGTTAAAGTCTCCGGATTGCATCCAAAGTTCCGCACATTGTTCAAGTGCTGACTTGGTTCGGGGTATTGCCGCTGTTCTGGCCTCTGAAGCATTCGAGTCCCAAGTGCCTTGCTGGAAGTGTTAATAATGGAAAAGTACAGCAGTATCTATTGGTGCGGGAAGAGAAAGGGAGGTACAGGTGGCCATCAGTGCTATACCAACTGTGGCTAGGTTTTGGTGTCTTAGTGGCCTAATGTGGCCACTGCAGGTGGCTGTGTTTGACATCATGGTCACAGGTTCAAATCCCGGCGGGTCCACCCAGCCTTTCATCCTTCTGAGGTCAATAAAATGAGTACCATTGAGTTGGGTAACAATAAAATATCTGCGCAATGATACCCTTGGGTGAACGTGTGCGTTACAAATGCACATGTTATGTTAAGAGAACCATCCATCACTTTTTCACCTGAACAGTGGTCATCTAGATAATCCTTCAGACAACAAAGACGGTACAATTAAGCCTGGAGTCCGCGATAAGTCAATGCCACAATTTTGCTGGGCAGTATCTTGTCTTGAAGACTTCTTCTTGTGAAGAATGATGTAATATTATTTTTTCTGTTATCAGAATCAGCAATTTTAACACTTACATGCAATGCTGGTGATGATAGAGGTGCGGGGAGTGTCGAACTGATGTCATATCTTTGCTCCTCTGATTTACAAGGTGAAAAAGAGACAGAAGAAGGGTCCAGATGGCTCACAGGTGGAAGAACTAAGTCAGCCGATTGAATTACTAGCCTGGCTTTGAGGTATTCAATTTGTAGGGCATTCCGTGATGCATGAGTTACTGGCCCAATAAAGTCTGGAGTGGCATCCTGGCCCTCCTTATTTTATGAGCGCTCCATCTCGTCGGCCTTATGATAAATACCCAATGTCAGGTTATGGAAATAATACAGCTTAAATCTGAGGCAGCAGGTAAGTATCCAAGATTTAATGATAAATCAAGCAGCACCAATGCCAATATGGATAGTAATCAATAACAAGCCCGGGGACAGAGACAGAGGCAACATACTGGTAAAGGGGGCATATTTTACTCAATTTACTCTCCCTGTACATATGGCCCTGTACATAGGTAAATCCTGACAAGAAGCTTGGGGGAGGATATGTGACCTAGTGGCTCGAGCTGCTGTCCCTGGATCTTGAGAATCCAACTTCAAGTCCTGGCCTCAGCGCTAGACTCAACATTGTGTGATTCTGGGCAAATTGATTAATCTCCTTGTGCCTAAAAATGTGACATGTAATGTGTTTGTGTTCACGAACTTGTAGAACATCTCTCTAGCCCTTATGTAATGTACAGTGCTCTGCTGCCTCACAGCTGGTCTTGGTACTGTATAAAATACCAGTGGTACCTTCTTTATGTACGTACGCATTTCATTTACATTACACGGTCTCGCGAGGTTGTTCAGTTTTATTTGTCAGCAGTTGCTGTTCTGAACCTTGAACAATTAGATGTCTCGAGGACACTGCTGAGCGAAATGACAATGCGTGTCACGTTCTGGTGAGATCCAAGCAAGCGCTCGTGCTGACCGAGATGCTTTGTGACGCACAGAACAAGCTTCGGGCAAGCCTCGTGCAGCTGACATCGGACTCGTGCAGCTGACATCTTCATCAGGAAAGGGCAGGTTCTTTCAGGCCACTTGTTCAACTACGGCGGCTTCACAGGCACAGCCACTTGGTGGACAAACAAAATGGAGAAAGTCCCTCCGCTTGTCCCCAGGGTCGGTAGTAGAGTTTGCTACCAATGCCTGTGTCTTATCTTCCAGAACATGCAGGGTTTAATTTTTTTAAGTAAGTGCAGAGGCCCAAGCAGGACTTTAAGTAAAATGAAAAAATTGGGGCGTTCTCAAAGGGGCGTGGCCAATGTAATTAAGGGCGTGGCTTAAAAATACATAAGCTAAAAATCTGTTCTTAGCATAGTGTGCCGCCGGACTGGTGGTATTGTGCTGCTTCTGCCATTGCGTCCAGATATATGATACAAGTAACATTATACCTACAACAAGCCAGGACTATTGGCTTGGTCGATGGTTGTTAGTTGTATAAGAAAAATAAGCAACCACTATGGCTTTGTTGTATATAATATTGAAAATACTTCCTTTCTGAAATGATGAGGCTGTGAAAGAAGTATACTGAGTCTCTTGAAGTTACATCACAGGCAGTGAAGGGTGGCACTGCTGCAGAGTTAAGATTTTTTTTTCACTGAGGGTGAGGGCAAAAATGGAGAGCCCGATAGAGACCCGCCTCAGCACCTGCTTCGGCAGGACCCGGCCCACTTAAAGGGCTGGGATCAAGCTTCTTCTTAGGAGCCCAGCGCTGGTGCTGTGTGATGCGGTGATGGCAAATACTAATGCTGCTTAGTTTCGATTCCACCCCATGGCATTCTCGTCCTCCACCAGACACTCCATGCCCCTTTATCTAACACTTTCAGCGTCTGTCTCACTCTTGCTTTCTCTCTGTCACTCTTGTCCTATCTTTCCCTTCCTCCTTCTTTCTCCCTTTTCAACCTTTCACTCTCTCACCCTAAAGGTCAAAGTCTAAGGATGAAAAAGAGTTTCCAAAAATGAGTTTTGCTGCAGACCACCGCCAACCACCGGCCTAAATTAAGCAGTGCTCTACCGTCACTCTCATGAAGGGCCCCTGGTTCAGCTGATCCCAGATTAATCGCAGCATCACCCACCTTTGATGGGAAGGAGAAACCTGCCCTTTGGGCGTAATCATATGTGCAGACATAGAGACACCAGGATGGTTACACGTGAATTGTTGTATTCATTCATGAGTACAATTTGTACTAATCATTTCCCCAAAGGGCCTTACCACTCTACATTTTAGATGAAGGGAAGGAGCACAAGCGTGATTCTATGGTTAGAAGAGAGCAGGAAGGTGAGAGACGCCAGAAAAAGCTGAAGAATGTTTGGGATCAGTTTTTAAGATTTGCTGAGTAGGAGACAAGTGGTATAAGAAATCAGAAAGTCCCAGAACTTCGCCGCAATAAAGCTAAAAGAACAAAATCACTTGGGGCGAAGGAGGGAAAAGTGAAACCAAAAGACCTTTTCAGGATTTATGCAATGTTTGCGTGGGGAGTAGAGATTATACAGCAAATGTACACACTATAGAAGTGCAAATAAAAAAGGTTAGGAAGCCAAGTTAGCCGATAATTACAGAAGAGAATAAGATAGTTTCAAAATGGAGTTTGATTGCCGAAAGAGTAAAGTCCAGAGTCTTTTAAGGCATGGACACATTGAACAAATGCCCAGAACCTCGACCATCTAATGGACCCCAAAGTGATCTGGACACTTCATCTCTTACTCGCTTTCCGCCCTCTCTCAACCTTCCTCGCTTCCTCACTACCTTTGTAACGTCACATGTCTTTAGAACCACACTTTTTCTATAGCCCCTCTCATGACTCCGCCACTCTTTAGCGCACACCTCCATGCTTCTGCTTTCTCACCAATGACTGCATCTCCCTTTCACTAGCCCACCTCTCTTTCTACCTTACCTTTCGCGATACCTCACCCTTGTTGCACCTCACCCCTCTTAGTCTTTCTGTATTTCCATCTCGCTATCTCTAGCTCATGCCAGCACGCTCTAAAACTTTACCTATCTTTACGTCTCTTTTTGTCCTAACCTCTTCCTCTATCAACCTGTCTGTATCTTTCTTTCTGGCTACCTCACCTTTCTCTCTTTACCTTACATTTCTCCCTCCTTCTCCCCAACTTATCTCTATCTCTGCCTCTTTTCTCCCTCTACTCCCCCCCCCCCTTTCCAAACCCTTCTTCTAACCTCTCTGTTCTTCTCTTTCCTTTGCCTTCTACCATGTTTACCACTGTGGACAGCTGGCGTTCACTGTCTGTCCAGCAGGAGTAATGTACAAATAGAAAGAGAAGAGAAGGGAGAAGGAAGAGGAAGCGAATGAATGGGAGCATTTTCAGATTTTACCCGGCGCAATGGAGAAAATCCTCAGAATAGGCTTTGATTTTCCCTTTAGCAGTAAGGATGCTAGTTGTGAAAGGGGATATTGAGTATCTAGCAGTTAAAGCTACACTTACACGTGCTACGTGCACGTGTCTTACTCCAACAAACATCCATTAAGTCTCCTTCACCATGTCTTTTCTACCCTGGGAGGAACGAGCTGGCTGGGTATTGAATCAAAATATTGTTACAAGACAAACAAAATCTAGATCTAAGCCCAGAATGAAATGTCTTAATCAGTACTTGCTGAAGCTTTGTTTTGACACTGGTGGAGGATGGGAAGATTTAGTTTGTGGTGGTTTTTCCGTGCCCCAGTTTCCAAAGTTTAAGGTGTGGTGAGAGAGGTTGGGTAGAAAAAACAAGAGAGAGCAGGCGCACAGGCGAGGTAATGAACCAGTGGTGAGGATAACTGCGAGCTTAAACAGTTAGGGGGCGGTCAGGGGGAGAGAGTTGAGGTAGAAAGAAAGGGGAATGGTAGAGAAAGGGGAAAAGTAGAAACAGGGTTTAAGGCTAAATTAAAGGGGTGTAGCCTAGTAGAGAGCGGGGTACAGAGGATGAGTAAATTAGGAGAGAGATGCTAGAGCGAGAGGGAGAGAGGTGGGGTAAAGAAAATGGGTAGAGAAATGCAAAGTCAGATGTAGAGGCATGCAGAAAAGGAGAAAGGTTGAGTTAGAAAGAGAGAGTCCTTTGGTCGACCGGAACACTTACGGGGTTGTCTTTGGGGGTGGGGCATGGGCAATTGCCCACTTTCTCCATGCGCTTAAATGGCTCTGCTTTCTGGTGGAATTGCTCTCCTTCGGGCTCGAACTCCGCCGCGTACAATTTCTAGCAGCAGAGCTCCCCCTTGTGACAGTAAGTGAGAACAGGCATAGATGTTGTAAACCTTTAAAATTTGTTTCCGCGACTCTTAGGAAACGCGGACATAATTCTGTGGAATTGAGACACGCTGACGCTGTTTGCACGTTTGTGAGGATAACTGAGTACTTGTTTGTCATCTTTTGTACAGCAGGCACTCACTGACCTCAGTAAGAGAAGAGCCCAGGCTAACTAAATAGATTTAAAGAACGCTAACACGAATGTATATTAATTAATGTGAACATGTGTTGGGTGCATGTGCTTGGTTGGGACAGAATGTTTCCAATCCTGAGATTTGATTTAACAAATTATGCGTTCTGGTAGTTGTTTCACAATATAAATAAATGGAATACACATGTCAAAACGTAATAGTTTGTAAAATGAAAACCATGCATTGGAAACGTGATGTTTTAGTCCAACAACGATATATGATTTATACTGAAGGCAGAACGCTTACAAACGCGTCCCCGGCCCCCTTATGTGCAGGGGGGCCAAAAAGTTCTGGGCACCAGCAGGCCATTGACTTTGTGATAAGAAACATGTTCTCCTCCGTTGCCATTTGCTCACAATCTGAAACAATAAAGGGCTGATTTATTAATGTGTTGTGTCGCCCTTGCGCCACCCAAGGGCGACGCAGCACCAAAGTCAGATTTATCAGGCCACTCAAGGCCACCTTGCGTGGCCCTGCGTGGCTTGACAAATCTGGAGTAACGCAACGCAGAGCACATTGCTGTGTTGCGTTACTCTGCCCCAGGGAGGCGTTCCATGGGTGGAGCGTGGGTGTTCCAACGCATCCACCCATGGATTTTTGCGCATTCCCAGATTTGCCAACAGTGTTAAAGCTGGAAATGGATCAAAATGGTATGCTGCCCCAGGGAAGGCACATGAGGAGAAATATCTGTATTTCTCCTCGTTGTTTCCTCTTTCTAAGTGCACTGCAAAATGCCTCTGAGGATTGTTTTCATGCAGGAAGGTGCCCTTTCCTGCACAAAAACAATCCTACCTACAAAGCAGGCACCCTTGCACCACGGCGCAAGGGTGCCTATGTTCAAGGCGCAAGGGTGCCTGTGTTGGCACTAGACAGCCAAAAGGGCGCAAGGAAAGGACAGAAATGCTCCATATAATGTTAAATACAACGCATTCCTGCCCTTTCCCTTTTCACGCAGCGCAGCAAGGTAGCTTGCTGCACCGAGAGAAAGTTTGATAAATCTGCTCCTAAGTGTGTGATAAGGAGCCTTGTAGGTGCTAGCACAGAGAAGGTGCAGGAAGAGGCTGCCTTTCCGCTTTTAAGCAGGAGAAATCCTGTATTCAACTGTGTGGCTTCACCAGTGCAGCACACACAGATGCTCTAGCTTTTGACGGAAGCTGCAGTATTGCGTGATGGAAGTTGGTGTGCTACCTACAGCTACCACATCACTTGCATGTCTTTGGCTTCGGAGCATTTTAGTTTTTTAGAGGTCACATGCTGATTAGGGGCTGTTAGGCTGATTTGATTGATTGATTTATCTATTGTGGATGTTATTAAGCGTGTGATTGCCCACAAGAAGTCCTGGTACTAAGGGTGAAGTATACCGGGAAAGAAAAGACAGAATTAAGAGGTGCAAAGTCACGTTTTCAGGTCTTTCAGAATGGAAGATGCTGCCCTTGAGCTCTTAACAGTGCCGGATACAGGCTCCAATGTTTGGCGGCCAATACTGTGAATGCCCGACGGCCTTCCTGAGATCGCGGGAACCTGGAACTGAGAGCAGGTGGGCATTAGATGATCTAAGAGAGGAGCCAGGAACATAATGGACCAGTATCTGATGCAACTAGGCAGGACCTAAATGCAGTGGCAGCTGGTACCCTAAAAAATTGGTGCGACAACCACTGACCAGCAATGCCTTTAAGGCGAATGCCAAAGCTGTCAGTCATGGCTCGTTATAAACAGTTTTTATAACAAACTACGACTGAGAGATTTGACATTGAGGCTGAAGGCAGTCCAAGTTTCTTACAGTGCTTATCAGTGGGTCATAAGAAAAATATACAAATAAAAGTGTACTTAACCACTGTATATGCTGGCTCGCTTCCTCTGGTCCTCGTGCTTCCAGTCAGTCGGTGCTGGTCTGCAGCAATTCTCCACAGCAATCCAGACACTGCTCTCATGCTAGTGATAATATTGAGCAGCATGAGAGCAGCGCCAGGATTGGTTGGAGTGGGCTGCCTCGACTCTCCCTCAGGCACTGAGGGCCTGGGCCCTGCTCCCCAAATGGAGAGGTTTAAAGTGTGCATGTCAGGCTTGCCCTCGCAAGACAGCTGGCCAAAGTAATATGCGCACTCTAAACTGGAGTGAGCACCACTCCCCTGCCGCCAGTCAGCAGCAGTGGCCCTGCCCCCAAACACGGCTCGGATTGGGAAAGCGAAAAGTAAAATGGTAATAAATTCATTTTATTACTATTTTATTTTTCACCTCTGCTGCGCTGGCAGCAGGGGTGCGATACTCCTCCGTGCCTAATGGAGGGGCCGCCGCTGACTAAACAGTGGAACGCTTTAAATATAATGCATATGGACTTGAAAAGAATACTTTTGGACTTAGGAAGTCAACTTAAAGAACAGAAACAGGTTGAGGCATATGAATGAGGAGGGGAGCCAAGCGCTAGCTGGGTATCAAAATTCTGAATGCGCTGAAGTCTTTGAATGAGGTATAGTGGAGAGCCCAGGAAGAGTGAATTACCATTATGCAGGTGGCTGAGAATAGCAGACTGAACCACAAGGTGACGAGATTCACTGGGTAAGTATGGAAGACTTTTTTCAAAGCGATATAAATTAGTTAAAAGTTGTGATGGCTAAAACGTTCCCCTGTAGCACTACTGGTTTAGCTCAGTTTTTGTTGGGACCAGAATTTTGATTTGACTCCTTAAATGTTTGGATAGCTGGAGAAAGGCCTCTCGCATATAACTTTGGTGTAGAAGAAAAGCTAATGCCCTCCTTGGCGACCACATCACGCTTCAAAAACAAGCCAGGCGACATCAGCACCCTAATGTTAACTTTGAGCCAGCCAAGATCGTGCATAATATTTACAGATCATGATTTAAAAGCACCCAAACTACCTCGTGCTTCTCCAGGGTTCAACGGCTAGCGTCATTCACTGTCGCCATCAATAATTAGAATTGAAAAGTAAAACCAACAAGTCAGAGCAGCAGCTAAAGTACAAGCCATGTAGATGAATGTGCCTTGAAATGCTAATGCTCAAGAGTGAAGAATATGTTGCGGGTGCTAATATATAGGAATGATTGGATGATGTCTCGTAAGTGTGCTCTGAATAGCAATGCCTGGTGAAGACAACATGGCCTCATGAGTTGAAACCTGTCTGCAGCTGAGTATCGTGCCCACTCCATTTTCAACGGCACTGACAGTTCACAGACCAAAGGCATCTGATCATCGTAGCCAAGGGCAGGAGATTTGTTTTCGATCTGAAATTTGAAGAATATTCCAGGAAAGGTTTCTTTGGAGAGTGGGCTACCTGGCCAGCTTATATTTCAATCCTTTGCTGGACAAACGAGGGTCTGCCTGCGACTGGCCCCATCGGAATTAATGATCCACAGTAAAGGTTGCATCCGGGGTGGTTATACCTGGGGCGTGGGGTAGGAGATTCCTGATTATCCCGGTCATTCTTCGTTTCTGAATGTTCCCTCAGAAATACACCTCAAAATCCCATAGAATACACCTCAAAATCCCACGTTATTTTCTCCCCTCTACCCCCACCAGTTACTGATGCCCCCGAGTATCAGTAGCATAAGGGGGCTTGCAAGGCGGATACACTTCAAATGAGGCATGCACAGGCAAATGATCGTATGGGATCTCCTAATTGGCCATCACATTCATCCCATCCCACCTCTTAGAACAAAGGCCGCAGTTACACATTGGACGCTTTTAGACTCATGCAATGACTATGTTTCCCTGGGAAGTCAGATGAAGCTCTGAAGGGCTCTCTTCGCTAGTGGTGTTATTCTTTGCTTCATTTGGTTATCACTTCACCGGTAGGGATATTGACAACATTATTGTCAATCAACAGCGATGATAGGTTTCACTCTGGACACCTTTTCATTGTGGTGTCAATTGTTTATGTAATGTAGAATATCAGACTACAAGTGCACCAAAGTTGATACATATCTCGTATACCCATAGAAATTACTTTTTTTTATTGTTGTGTAATATTTCTGAAATAACAAGAAAAAATGACCTGATCAGAAATTGTAAGAGAGGATTTGTTGTATAAGATTTCTGAACATCTGCGTGTGTTAAGAGATTGTTGTTCTAAGTTGTTCAGTCTGGGTGGATTCATGCACTGCATGGCCACTGAGGCCTCACATCATGTCACTCTTGCCTTCTTAGGGTTACAACGGCACTCTTGACTGGGCCTCGATGTCGAAGAAAGACTGCTTGAAATATGGAGGCATGCTGGTGGGGAATAACTGCAAATATGTGCCTGACATCACACTCATGTCCTTCATCCTCTTCCTTGGGACCTATACCTGCTCCATGGCTCTGAAAAAATTCAAAACCAGTCGCTATTTCCCTACAACAGTGAGTATCACAACACTTGCGTAATATCTGTATTACACGTTTGTCTAAGCGCAATATGGAGGTTTACTTATCCCCGGTCCATCCGTGTCTCGTCTCATAGAGCTTTAAAGAATGACTGTAACCCCGGTCAGTCACCCATACACTGAGTCACTGACCTGATTATATTCACAAGGGCAGAGGCCTTCATGATTCACCGTAAATACGGAAAAAAGACAGCTAGGATTTGGAATGTCATTGTCTATAATACATACATGTACTGTAGTAAACATCTCATTGTAGTTTGAATCTAAGGCTCTACAGGGATACATTTGTAAGAGCCCATTATGAGCTAATGGCCTATCACATACGTCTCAAAGGGCAATATAGGGCCTGATTTAGATCTTAGCGGAGGGTTATACTCCGTCATAAACGTGACGGATATCCCGTCCGCCGTGTTACGATCCCATTATATCCTATGGAGATCGTAATACAGTGGACAGGATATCCGTCACGTTTGTGACGGAGTAACCCATCTGCCAAGATCTAAATAAGGCCCATAGTCTTTTGGAATCTAGGCACATGTCCTACCCTGAATTCCAGGAAGGCTAGGCGATGCAGCTGTTTGCTTTGTGGGTATACTACCACTATATTGCACATGATACATTGCATCCACTACATTGGCCACCACTACATCGCAAGGTAAATATGGATAAGTAGGTGCGGAGGTAAGAATAGTAATCATCGTCTGCAGCTGGGATTATGTTGTGCGCATGCAACCTGCAATGTGTGGTGAACTCACATTGTTCACTTTGCTCTGCAGAATTCGTATCTTTAAAATACCAAAAATCATGCTTATGAAAACCAATAATTATTTAATTACCTTCTTGATGTAGTGGTAGGCTGTCTTTGATATGTTTGGTAGGTGATATTATCAACCTCCTTGATATAGTTTCACACAACCGCTTCGTGGACCGGGCTCTCTTGTCGCTTAAGGCTCAGTGGCTTTGAGCACTTTATTTACAAGGATAGTTCGTTAAAAACATGGAATGCATGACAGTATGAATACATGTATGATGAACGAGGAGGAGGAGGGTACAAGTTCGTGAATGGTCATGGGACTTACGTGAAACTCTGTTTGATTTCTTTGGTTGAGGCTGCGGACCTCTTTTCGTACTCTGCGCTAGCCAGCCAGGCACAAGGGCCCTGGCACTGAGATGGCATCGATGGAGCCAACACAGAGAACGATGATCAGGGCACCTGTAGTCCTGGGGGATCCTTGATCTGCTTGGGAGAGGGAAGACCCCGGACAGACAGTTCTATATTCAAAGGGGCTTCTGTCCTTCTACTCTGCTCTGAAACACTGACCCCAGACGTGTACTGTGGCGCGTGTCCCTTCAAGAACTCTACATTCTGGCTCCAGGACTTTTCGGACACATTTCAAAATGGGCAGGCGTTATGGACAGAAAGGCTGGAGCAAGGGGCGTGTTAGGGAAACACAAACACATAGAGGCATCTTATGGCTGAATAAGGAGTCGTTTGGTTCCAAAAAGGCGTTTGAGGGGATTTAAATCGAGCAGGTATATTCGGACCAAATTAGGCTGTTTTATGGTGTTAGAGCAGGATTCTTTTTGG
The DNA here is from genome assembly GCA_963921515.1 of Calotriton arnoldi. Classification (NCBI taxonomy): domain Eukaryota; kingdom Metazoa; phylum Chordata; class Amphibia; order Caudata; family Salamandridae; genus Calotriton; species Calotriton arnoldi. The sequence goes on from CAWUFW010000871.1 coordinate 3,299,077, forward strand.
CAAAATCTTAAAGTCATATAGGCCTATATGTGAAACTTAAGGCCCAAACAAGCTAGTTTTGGTTCAAATTTTTAAGAATTTTATTTCAAATAAACTAATTCCTAATGTTTCGAAATGCAAGGCAAAATAAATAAATGAAGCTTGCACAGTGAATAGAGTGGGTTGCCCGGCATCAGCCAGTTTGTTTAGGACAAAGCAGGATTGAAGCACACTGCGGCCCCAGTTCAGCGCAGGGCTCCTTCTACAGCTCCTCTGTGGTAGTCACTCGAGGCACCTCCACATTGCACCACGGATACATTTAAGTGAGGACACAAAGTGGGCTGACCTAGCTGCTACCAAGTGCAGTTAAGAATTAAATCATTGGTATATGGTTCTATTGCAGACCTGGTTTTCCACTGGCCTAACATGGAAGCAACAGTGCACTTGTGACAAGCCATTCAAGATCACCGTTGCACCTCATTAGCATCAGTAGTACACAGTAGTCCCTTTACCACAATTATCCCTTTAAGCCACTAATGCCATGGAAAGAGTGCCTTAATCTGTGGCCAGTTTCAGACTCCTGTACATGGTATATGGGTGCATGTCAGGATCCACCACCCTGTGACGGCAAAATAAAGACATGCTCTATGCTCCCAGACGAAGCATGTGCACCTCCTCTGACCATCCTGACTTCTAAATTCATGGGAAAGTGTGGCTGCCATTTTACTATGCTGGCCACACACTCTGGTAATAAAGTCACACTCAAAGTCAGGGTTCTCCTAAAAGTAAAATATTCAAGTGAAATCGAATCCACATAGACAGGAAGTTGGAGCACTGACCCTTTCTTGACTCAAGTGTGCTTATTAATTCTTTGCTTTCTAGCGTGCAGGTTGCAAGTAACATAATAAAGCAGAGCATAGCACAACATGATTAATTATGTTATGTTATAAGTTATTTCTAGTGAACTGCATTCGCATATTATTTGGCTTCATAGTACTTTATAAATCAGATTTTCTCCTTCAGCTGTGGGGTTTCACAGTGGATGGTATGTGGCCCAAATCTACACCGCCCCTGATTGGTGTGAAAAATGTGGTGTGGTAGGCGTGGATTACGTGTGATGTAATATGTGCTCTGGGCGTTCACTGACGGGTAATTCACAGTGTGCGATCAGGTCTTGGGAAGATAAGTCTGACCCAAGTCATATATGATGTCTTGTCTATAGAGCTGTGAGAAGTTTTAACCTTTACCCCAAAGTCAGGAACTTCTCCTTCCATGAATGCAGGTGATATTTCCCAAATTCACCCACAGCTAAGTGTCACTTGGCCTCTGATTCCTTGCAGCTACAAGGAAATCAGCCCCATTGGCTGGCAGGCAGTAGGATCTTCCCCACTACCACTCAGGTCTTCCCTTTGCCCTGACTGTCAGCGAGTCAACGCTGCAACGCCTGCTGCTCAGCAGCTGCGCTCCATGTTCCTCGACCAGAAGTTCTTGCCATTAGGACAGAACCTGGGACGGTCGAGAAAGCTGTGCATTTGACTACGTCAGGCTGAATTTGCATTGTGGCAGATTTTTGCCTTGATTCTTTGATTTTTGATTTGATTCTTTTCCTTTGATTTTTTCATTGCTCCTTGGTGACAAATAAACAAAATTGTAATTGTGCCTGGATTTTATATTGACCCTGGGAGGTAACAAGTAATGAAAATAGAAACTTGGGGAAAATTGCAGGTTTAGAGGAATACCTAAACAAGGACAGACACCGAAGACCGATGAAACAGCAGAAATGGTGATTGAGAGGCAGAGGCCCGTTCTAAGGAATGATGCTAGTTCAAGGAGCATGGTTGGAGTGAATCTACTAACATGAACAGACCTTACATAATTTATTGCTTTTGACGCCTTCAAAATATTATAACTGGCAATGTCCGTCAAAGGCATTGCATATAACTTAACCAGCACGATTATAAACGATCTCTAAATTGTCCGTAGATGCCCGGATTCACAAAGGTTTTGCTGACATAAGAGTCTGAAGGGCCCCCCCCCCCAAAAAATGATCTTCACATGCAGACTCCCGGATCCTGACTTGTAGGATCTGAAAAAGTGGGCATTTCTGCATGCAGATCAGATTGAATTTTGTGGACAATCTAGACTTACTCCCCTGCTAATATTTGTTCTCGATATTCTGTCCTGGATCTTTAGTACCCTAGATATTCTGACTTGGATATTTAGCACCCTCGATATTCTGACTTGGATATTTAGTATGCACACCCCCACCGCGCATTCTTTAACTCATTGGCTCTCCTGTGGACAGTCCACTGAGGTGCACTGTGCGTCACGATTATGGCTGAAGATCTACAGTTTGACTAGGTTTTAGGGAACAGTGGCTGGACTTCTGTGAATCTTTGAAGGAGCAAACATCTACAGAGATCATGGGTACAAGTTCACGATGTAAAGAAGTGCAGATTTTCTGTGAATCGATCCAGAGTAATTGGCCGGAGATCGCTAAGTGGTAGATTATTGCGTTTCGCCTAAACACGTGCCTTTCTTTCTAAGAACTCAGAGGCTTTTCCATGCAGCACACACTTTGTATTATTGTGGCTGTAACACCGCCGGGCTAAATGTGAAGTAAGGAACAGTGCAGATAATACATCCGGAAAGTGAGTGGAAACAGGCCATTCCTCGCCCCGCTCAAATGCCCTTCTGAGTGCTCGAGTTGTGGAAAATGATGCACGTCACGTTTTATGTTTATCCGGCGCGCTGTGTAACAATTTTCCACATTAACACTTGTGGCGCGTTTGAGACTAAAGGCTTGGCAGCCCCGCCGAGACTGCTCTCGCGCTTCTTCGGGATACAGAGAGGTAGGCAGCCAGCCACTCAGGAAGGGGGGAAGTACAAAATGGAGGCGAGTCAGGTGGGTGCGCGTGCAGAGGTGAACTGAGGGGAGGGAGGCGAGGTCAAGTCTGTGGCTGGGACACTTCAGTATGAGAGCTGGTGGGAATCTGAACTCTGAGGGAAACAAAGGCAAAGGAAATGAGTACAAATATTACTAACATTTGAAGACAACTATAATCTGGAAATGCAAAGCCTGAAAAAAAGCACATTTGTTGATAGAGCATGGAAATTCTGACAAAGCAAGTGTGCATAGTATGAGTTCTCAGGTGTTAAACACATATGGAGACAAGACCGCCATTTGTCTACATTGGCCATGTTTTATTTTATTTTATTACATCAAGACAGTAAACTGATTAAAAAAAACAATTTCCTTTTGTTTGGAGGTGCCTTTATCCTCATTTGACACAATGGTGGAAATATTTGTTCTCTTTAATCTCTGGACTTGCCAAAGAGTGTAGTTTTGATACTAGGTAGTGTGTGCTTCCCTTCCGACACAGTGCCCAAGGTCAGCGGTGGTATATTAAATCTTCCCACCTTGTCCAAGGATATGGGGGCATCCGCACACCATGACTAAGGGCAAGGGTAGTATGTACCCCCTACCCTTCTCATTTGTCTTGATCAGCGGTGTGCAGGGGTTAAAAACCTAAAACAAGGAGGTGGCATGTGCCAGCTGCCCTGTTTCCTATGTGTCCTGACAACTGCTGCTTACCATGGAGGAGTGAAAAAGCTGGCAAGGTTTAAAACCTCAGGGCCATAAGTGTGCTCTTTGGAAGGGTGTTACCCTCTCCTGAACCCCTCAGACACATACATCCCATTCCGCCAAGTTGGAAGTCCCAGGTCGGTACTTGCAGTAGTGGGCTGTTGAGCAGTGGATTTTATGTTTCCCTACTCACACTCAAGGCTAAGTGCATTCCTGAGGGACAACGGGGAAAGCAATACCTCTAACCTGAAGTCCTGCCCAACTTGGGCAGTACATCCAGCTGCAGCTGAAAGACGTTGGCTGACGCGAATATTCCTCCAACACAAATTCGGACAAATTCACAAAACTTTTCTAGGACTTTGCAAAGAGCGAGGTTTTCCACCTATTTGCTCTTTTGTGACCATAGTTTTAATGTTGTCCCCCCCCCACGCTATCAAATAGTATCTGTACTTCAAATAATGGATGTTGATTATGGTAGGTGAAGCTAACTCCTACTTCCCCCTGAGTTGCCCTTTGGTACCTCTGTTGCTGCCCAACCCCTGCTTGTCTCGGTGGTGATGAAGCTATTAACCGGAAGGTAGGAAGGGAAACTCCCTGGTTTACCCTAACCCCTCAGGAGCAAATAGAAGCTAATACACACGGACAGCCCAGTGATGCCATCACGGGGTAAAAGAGTGTCTGTGATGTCACATCTACTGCCTATGCCATTTTGATGACCCAATGCTCAACCATAAAATGGAGGAAGGTTTATACCCCCTCTAGTTTGACATTAGATTGTATAAAATGCCAGTGTTATAAACAAACCAGTGTAGTACATTAACTGATAGTTGATGCGCCCCCTCCATGCCCCGTCAAAAACTAAAGCAACCACCTAATCACCCATCAACAGGCTCGCGTATAGGGTAACTTTCAGTTGTGTCCGGCTCAGCTAACCTAATACGAGCTGCTCTTCTTTCTGTGAGCAGGCCACTCGCCATCTTTGTATAAGAAATCATGCCTGCTATAGATAATGCACGGTAAACCTGGTTAAAGTACACACCACAACATTCTGTAGAACATGGCCATTTGAAGATGCGCGCAGAGAAAGGCAAACCTCCCTAAATCGAGGATCCATACCAACAGGCTGTGGCTAAGCTCAGAGATTTTGGTAAATGATCTCAGAATGGCAACCACAGGATTTTGAATGTGTCTCAAGTCAGTATCCGGGAATGTGGTTTTACCAGATCACTTGCCTATTTGGCAGTTCATGAAGTGTTTTTTTTCACCTTTTGTGTGGAAGTAGGGCTTGCTTTCCCCATGACTTTGACCAGTTGGCGGGTCTTCTTTTCACAGCAGCGCCAGGATTTGAGGTAGTTTCTGAGCCATTCGAATCATAATAATACTCATTATCAGCAGAATAAGGACCCGTCTCCTTCCATCGCTGAGGGGCAAAGGTACGCGGAGCAGAAGAGGATAATGATAAAATCTGAGCTGAGTTGACCTGAGACCAGGTGACAGCTACGGAATGCTTCCCAAGCGGGCCTATTATGGTAAATAAAGCCTGCACGCGGGGCATTATGATGGGCTAGCTAGTTCTCTGAGGGCTACCAGAATTCAAGTAAAGGAATGCATGGTGAATAATCAGTGTCCACACCAAATTGATATTCCGTTTATCGTTTGAATAGCCATATTTTGGAGCGTTTTGGGAAATATATAACATAGCAAAATATTGTACTAAATATGTTGACGTATTGTGACGTCGAACGTTCTTTAACATCCCAATGTGACAAAAGCAGGCACTTTACCAGCTTCACCATGTGGCTCTGAATTGCAAGACATGGTTTTAGAGCATTACCTTAAAATTTTCGATGCACAGCACAAAGAAATCTTTTGGTTAACCAGCCACCGACTGGCTCAATTACAAAATGGCTGAAAGTGGAACTTAGACATTACTGTAATACTGCCTGGATCTGAAGGCTGTGAGATGGAAGCCCAGGCCGATAATGGCCATTTGCTAATTGGAGCTTCTGTGAGTGCAAGTGTAAGCTGAGCTCCCTCGTGAAACTCGATTTCCCCGGAAACCGGAGCCAAATTGCAGCAGAGAGAGCCTTTTTTGTGAGTGCTGATTTTTTCAAATTTCACCTTCTGACCTGTCTGCGCAGTGATCTGTGTTCACGTGGAGGCCGCAGTGCTTAATTTGTAAAATAAATAAAATAAGTGGCGCGCCAGTGCTGCTGAATGGAAATGTTGCTGTATAACTAAGGCTGTCCAGTTTGGATTCCACCCCAGGCCTCTGTCTTCACCACTCTACACTTGGTGTACTTCCTTCCTACTTCTCCCTGTTGGAGGTTATGGTTCTTCCTGTGGCAGAACGCAAAATGATGGGGGACCCCCCTGCAGAACATGAAGAGGGGCCTTTAGTCCCCCATATCTCACAGATATTAATTGGCTGTGGGCTGAACGGGGGCCTCCCAAAGCTTTTGGGGAGCCCCTGAAGGGTTGGCCCCCCCTGCTCCTCACGGGCTGCAGAGGCCTGTGTTACGCTCCTTGTTTCATCCTGTTTTCTCCCCATGTCACTGATTTCAGGTCTTTGTCTCCCTCCTTTTTTCCCTTTTCTGCTTTTCTCTCTCTTGCTCTGGTTCATAGTTTGATGATGAAGAATAAGTCCCAGTCCCCAAAAATGAGCGCTGGTGCCCGGTACCTCCGACCACCAGCACAAATTAAGCAATTATGAAGAGGGGAACTACAGTGTCTGATATAGAGACTTGAAGTGGAGCATGACAAAAGCCTTTCTGGAAAGTGCAAAGGTGCAATAGTTAAGCAAGAAAAGCAGAAAAGCATGAAAATGCCGCCCTGATCAGTGCTGAAAGAGCACCTCCAGGGTCTGCTTCTCAGACGTTTGCCTATCTTCATTCAGTGCAGGTGTGCAAACCATAGCATGACCGTGTTTCATTCCAAGTTCCTGATTCATGCATGAGTGCGTATTTTTCTAAGATCCTGATTCATGCATGAATGCGTATATTTCTAAGATCCTGATTCATGCATGAGTGTGTATAGTTTCAAGTTCCTGATTCATGCATGAGTGCGTATTTTTCTAAGATCCTGATTCATGCATGAGTGTGTATAGTTTCAAGTTCCTGATTCATGCATGAGTGCGTATTTTTCTAAGATCCTGATTCATGCATGAGTGTGTATAGTTTCAAGTTCCTGATTCATGCATGAGTGCGTATATTTCTAAGATCCTGATTCATGAATGAATGCGTATATTTCTAAGATCCTGATTCATGCATGAGTGTGTATAGTTTCAAGTTCCTGATTCATGCATGAGTGCGTATTTTTCTAAGATCCTGATTCATGCATGAGTGTGTATAGTTTCAAGTTCCTGATTCATGCATGAGTGCGTATATTTCTAAGATCCTGATTCATGAATGAATGCGTATATTTCTAAGATCCTGATTCATGCATGAGTGTGTATAGTTTCAAGTTCCTGATTCATGCATTAGTGCATATAGTTTCAAGTTCCTGATTCATGCATGAGTGTGTATAGTTTCAAGTTCCTGATTCATGCATGAGTGTGTATAGTTTCAAGTTCCTGATTCATGCATGAGTGCGTATATTTCTAAGATCCTGATTCATGAATGAATGCGTATATTTCTAAGATCCTGATTCATGCATGAGTGTGTATAGTTTCAAGTTCCTGATTCATGCATTAGTGCATATAGTTTCAAGTTCCTGATTCATGCATGAGTGTGTATAGTTTCAAGTTCCTGATTCATGCATGAGTGCGTATATTTCTAAGATCCTGATTCATGAATGAATGCGTATATTTCTAAGATCCTGATTCATGCATGAGTGTGTATAGTTTCAAGTTCCTGATTCATGCATTAGTGCATATAGTTTCAAGTTCCTGATTCATGCATGAGTGTGTATAGTTTCAAGTTCCTGATTCATGCATGAGTGCGTATATTTCTAAGATCCTGATTCATGCATGAGTGTGTATAGTTTCAAGTTCCTGATTCATGCATTAGTGCATATAGTTTCAAGTTCCTGATTCATGCATGAGTGTGTATAGTTTCAAGTTCCTGATTCATGCATGAGTGTGTATAGTTTCAAGTTCCTGATTCATGCATGAGTGCGTATATTTCTAAGATCCTGATTCATGAATGAATGCGTATATTTCTAAGATCCTGATTCATGCATGAGTGTGTATAGTTTCAAGTTCCTGATTCATGCATGAGTGTGTATAGTTTCAAGTTCCTGATTCATGCATGAGTGCGTATATTTCTAAGATCCTGATTCATGAATGAATGCGTATATTTCTAAGATCCTGATTCATGCATGAGTGTGTATAGTTTCAAGTTCCTGATTCATGCATTAGTGCATATAGTTTCAAGTTCCTGATTCATGCATGAGTGCGTATATTTCAAAGTTCCTGATTCATGCATGAGTGCGTATTTTTCTAAGATCCTGATTCAGGCATGAGTGTGTATAATTTCAAGATCCTGATTCATGCACCCAAGCTTCGAGTCATTTGCTGGTAAAAAGGCTGGTGCCAGTTTAAATGCTCACCCCCATGATTCCCAGGAGTAAACGTACTTGTAGTAGGAGTGGAAAATGTTTTCGTTTAGTAGAAAAGTAGTTAAGGCACTTGCATTATACTCATTAAACAGAGTCCTGTTTCTTCTTTTCCTCCTCACTGCCCTTACACTGTGGGAGTGAGTCGAGGAAACAGACCACAATTGTGCTAGTCCTTTCAAGGTAAAAGTAATGTAGGCCCTTCCCTTTGCCATGAGGAGATTAATACTGGACCCATTGCTGTCTAATATTCTGATGCAAAAATCCCATTGGTTACTGTGCTGTGGAAGTCTTTTAGACTCTGAAGTCTCAGCATATTTTAGCAGGCACCTAGACATGAACATTTTTATAAAATAAGATGAGACTGGATTCACGGTTGAAAATGCTGCTGAAATGACAAATACAGGGCGAAGACATTTGCTTTGCCTTTACTTTGCCTCTCTGACTAACCATGCACTTAGTTTTTTAATAATCTTTTTCATCTCAATTTTTAGATGTTGTCAATCGGATGACCTGATGACTCCACGTCAGTGGAACACCTGCTTTCCACTGCTACACTCTAAAGAAATCAAGGGCATATTTATCAAGGGTTTGTGTCGTGTTTGCACTAGTCAACGTGGAGCATGCGCGACGCAAACCCTAAAATGCGATTTATCAAGCCGCACAAGGCCGCTTTGTGTGGCCCTGAGTGGCTTGATAAATCATGAGTAACGTAATACAGCGCAAATCGTTGGTTTGCTCTGCCTTAGGGCAGCATTCCATGAGCGTTGCATGGGTGTTCACACCCAACTCCCATGGCTTTTAATGCATTCCCAGATTTACCATTACTGGTAGACCTTGAATGAGCCAAAATGCTGCGCCTTCCCAGGGGAGGTTTAGCAAGGAGAAATATCGTCATGTCTCCTCGTTACTTCCTCTTTCTATGTGTGCTGCATTCTGCAGCACACATAGATAGAGGAATATGCATCTGGGGATTGTTTTTGTGCAGGAAGGGGGCCCTTTCTGCACAAAAACAATCCTGCATGCAATGCAGGCACCCTTGCACCGTGGTACAAGGGTGCCTGCATTGACTCTAGGCAGCCCACTGTGCGCCAGCACTTGGGAAAGGACAGGAATGCACCGTATTGTAATAAATACTGCACATTCCTGCCCTTTCCCTGTAACGCAGCGCATCAAAGGGACTTGCTGCGCTGCGTTACTTGTACATAATTAGGCCCCTCAATGTATTGTGGGGTTTATAGTCCTGTTTCAATATAATGTAACCAGTTGTACCGCCCCAGAAAACAATGATTTGTCAAAGGAAAGCTCTAGGCTGGCTGGAAGAGTTGTTCCCAGGAACATGGTGCCACCTGTTAAACGCTAGGTGTGTAGCAGTGCTTAATTTGAGCCGGTGGTTTCCGGTGCTCGGCACCAGCACTTAATTGTCAACACCGGTACTTATGACAGTCTGCCACATGGTGGCACTGACTGTCTAATTTAGAGATGAGCACAACAACAGATGTTTATTAATTCAAGATACATTAAAAATTACCATTACCAGTGCTCAAACTATTCTTATAGCGTTGTGGGCCTGGAATAGTCTGAATAGTCACATTTTTAGAAGTGTGATGGTTAATATTTGTTTTGGTATTGTGATGGGCAGCGATGGCAGGAGAAATGTGGGGTGCAAGCTGCATTAGCCTCTTGGAGAGGGCCCCGGCACTAATTTTACAAACTAAGCACTGATGTGTAGTATATAGCACGATTTCAATTTGCATCACCTTCAGCTCTTTCCGAGTGCTGGTGAAGTGAGAGATATACAGGCCCTTACACCGGACGCTCTTTTGCTAGTGTGCATCAGATATGGATTCCTTCCAGTTGACACAGATGCAATAGCTGCTTCTACGCTGGTGTCAATTTCCTAGTGCTTTCTTTCTTTTCTGTACTGCTGAGGTGTGCGAGAATCTGGCCATGGCATGTATGCAATTTATTATTGCCAAAGATCCTAGTCTTAAAAATACAGCTTCATTTCAATTTAATGTCACACCCTTGTGAATCCTGGGAGTTGTAGTCGTTTCCCGATGGAAGACTAGATCTGACAAATACTACATATCACACGTGCCTGGCTGCTGAACAGCAGCATTCAATCAGCAGAATAATTCACAGACAGCGATACTTGCAACTTCTGGATTTTAAGTTCGGTTTGTAATGTGCAGCTTGTATGGCTCTGCATCATTTCTGTGGTCTGGGGAAGTTATTACATTTGATTGTTGGGCTTCACATAAAACGTAGTTTGTGGTCTGTGATGCCTTATTGCAAATAAAATGTGTTTCCTAGCATCCAAGTGGTCCAATGTTATGTTTGTTGTAAGCCAAGATTGTGCTGCTTTCAGGGAGTTGTAATTTCACTTTTTACAGTGTGGGCTAAAAAATCCCAGCATGAAAAGTGCCATTGGTTAGAAAGCTGAGATGTCAAGTATCACACATGATATGGTTGCCAGTAGCTGTGGTTTTCTTTTTAGGTCGAGCCTACAGCGCATGCGCTGTCTGCAAGACCTGATGTAATCACCGTAGGGGAGTGAAATCCCGCCTGCTGCATACAGTTGGTTTAATCTTGCATCACTCTTATTTGCTGGCTCCTCATTGGTCGGTGCTCCTGATACTTCACTTCCGTTTTTCCTTCAGGAGCACCGGCCAACTACAGTTTCATTACGCTGTGGTAAAGTATATATTCCTTAGGGGACTCCTTCTTTTATTTCCTGCTCGTTCTTTAATGCGGGCATTGGGAATTTCTTCCTAACCAGCGTCATTTTTAATTTAGTTACAATTCGCATTGTTTATGTAATTTTATTGATTCAACTCTGCAAGCCATTTTTTATTTAATTTTATTAGTTGCGATCGACATTTTTTTGTACACATGGGAGAGCTGAAGCCAAGACTCGAACCCGGTTCCCGAGTCCCATAGTCGGCAGCTCTGTAAGTTACACCAAGCCCTCTCTGGTCGCTTACTTCCAAACACGCTCATAAATAATTGTCGTTTTTCATTATGATTCCCTTGCAATTCACATTGTTTATTTAATTGAATTGATTCCAATCTGCACGCTATTGTTTATTTCGTTTTATTAGTTCCTATCTACTTTTTTAGTTACCACAAAGAGAGCTGACGCCGAGACTCAAACCAGGGGGGATTTTCTAATCAAACATAAATGAACCGCGACCTGCTCTGATTAACTAACTCCGTCCAGAACCTTCTGCCTTTTCAGTGCCACGGACCTGTGGCTTTCTTCTTCAAGTCCCTGTCAGCCTTTCAAAGTCAGGCTTCTGCCCCAAGCCTGACAGTCTTTCTGAGGAACTGGACTAGCGTGACTGACTAGATCACAGCGCTGCCTGCCTTTATGAGGTGCAGCCTGCTGCATACTCGTATTTTCCCTATGAGCAGATGGCGTCCTGCCCTGGAAGATCTTGGACGTGTGGCGAATGTTTATTTAAATAATCACAAAAGCTCATTATAATTCCTTATAACTTCTGGTGAAAGGGAAAGTTTTTTGTCTGCAGGAGGAAAGCAACCATCATAATAAGAACAAGCATTTGCAGTGCAATAGATCTCACATTTAAGCGAGACCTATTGCATTGCAAATGATTGGCATCACGACAACGGGAGGGATGGCAGGTGTTACAAGGCATGGACAACGGGAAGGAGGGGAGGGAGGGAGGGAGGGCGGGCCGGGGGTATTTTGAAGGCACGGACAACAGGAGGGTGGGTGTGGGGTGGAGTGAGAAGGCACGGACAACGGGGGAGAAGGCACGGACAATGGGAGGGAGGGCGGGGGAGAAGGCACGGACAACGGAAGGGAGGGCGGGCGTGGGGAAGGAGGCACCAAAGCACGTCGCGCCAGCAGTAGGAGAACCTCATTAACGAAAATAGTGCTCACAGTCTAAATAACAGTACCGTGTAACACTCGAAGTAAAGGGACCAGTCGCCATGGGAGGTGACAAATGAAGAGGAGGTGGTACTAAGGAGGGACTAACAAGCCTATCAACGAATTAGAAGCCAGCATTTAGGGCAGATAATGACACAAGCCAATCGCAAATATGGGTGGAGAGTGGTCGGAGCGTCTATTCACCTACTCCTCTACAATAAGCCTCACAGAGCAGCGCATGCGCGCTGGCTCTAGGCTCGCCCTAAAAAAATGGCTGCATTCTCAGTTTTTGCCAAAGCCTTATCAGGAATTTCCTATCCAGCCTCGCAGCTCATCGTGAGGTGCTGCAGAGGACTTGTCAGACCCCTAGTTTGGCTGGCTCCCATTCTGGAATGGAAACTGAAGCCCAGCGGACACATGCCGTGGACAGCTTGCATTCAGTCCCAATGTTTTAGCGTACTGCAGCACTGCTCCCATTTGGGCTAGCCTCCCAGCCCAAATGGGAGCAGTGCTGTAGTACCCCTCGGTGGACCTACCAAGGGAAGCCAAAACTACAAGTCCAACAATGCAGCGCAGTTGAGTTAAAGCCAGACTTGGTAAACCTCACAGATCACACTTACCGAATGCAAAATGCAGTTTGAAATTGACAAATATTTTCCAAACTGTGGTGCTTAGGCAAATGAAACATTTCTAGAATGCTTCCTTTGATGAATGTATATGGCACATTTTACTATTAAATGATACCATTTACATTAGTATAAAATACCTGTGGCGTATGTTGGGTTACAACACCTCTCCAATACCCGCTTTAGTTGGCTTATCTTTTTATGCAGTAATATTAAAACACAAAGCAGGGGAAAGGGCGCTGAAAAACATTTTTTATGATAAACTCTGGAAAGTGCAAATAGCAGTCAAGGGTTTGCATTCTTTGTTTAAGGATTCGTCCATGTGTAACGTAACTGGTGCTCATGTAAATCCTCAAATACCTTTGCTGTGAAAAAACAGATCGCCAACATCCATGCACTTTCAATGGTTGTGAGAAAAACTGTTAAATGACCTCGCGATAAAGCAGCACATCCAGTTTCACAATCAACCAGCATTAACGAAGAATCAGGAAAATAATTATAGGCTCTAGCCTCCCGAAAAACCTTTTTCATGCGCTTGTTAACTTTTCATTGAGGTGTTAGTTTCAATGTACACAGTGGTGTAATGCAATGTTTACCTCTTCCTCCACCTCGCAGAATGTGAAGAGCCCTTCTCAGTCTCCTATATCTCACAGATATTAGTTGTGCCTTTCTGACATTTTTAGCGAAAGCAACATGTTTTTTTTTTGTGTGAATGTGTGCACAATGAAAGGCCGCCTTTCTTTGTAATTGTTTCATCATTTTCAAACTTGGTAACACAATCCACACAAATACACTCCACACTATACCACATAATTTCAATCAGCATAATTACACTAAATGGCACACACTTCCACACTACACAATTCTACTCTACACATTTCCATTCCAGACCACATAATTAAAATACAAACCCATAATTCAACAACACAATTGCACAACACACCTCATACATCCAATCCAAACCACAGAATTCTACATCAAGCCACAAAATACCATTCCACTTAATTACACTCAATCCCACTCCACATAATTCCAGTACACTCAATACCACATAATTACTATCCACATAATCCCACTCCACACCATGCCACATAATTCCACTACACAAATCCAATCCAATCCACACCACACAATTCCACAATTAACAATTACAATCCAAACTACATATCTCTACTCCACACCACATTCATCCACTCCAAACCAAAACATATGGGTAAAAGACATTATCATTTACAACACCAATAACTCTAACTCTCACAAATGCGAGACCTATTGCATTGGAAATGCTTGTTTAAACATGTGTCGCTCACTTGTCTTGCACCGTTTTGTTTTCAGGCCCGGAAGCTTATCAGCGACTTTGCCATCATCCTGTCAATCCTCATCTTCTGTGGTTTGGATGCCCTGCTCGGCGTGGACACCCCAAAACTGATTGTGCCAAGTGAGTTCAAGGTATGTACAGAAGTTATAATAATCAGCCGCTTGCCTTAGTGTTAGTTTCATGCTTGTTGAGGGCGGGGCTCCATGCTCAACCGGCTAAAGGGACTTGCAAAGAGGGGCTCCATGTGAGGTTCAGAATCAGAATTCTCTTTATTCGGCTGCGGACAGCCATAAAAGCATGCATGATATGTGCAGAATAGCAATGAAACACATACAAATTATTAAAACACGCGAATAAAATACATAAAATCATCAGGTTATTCAAACTTGGAGTTCTAGCTTCTGGAGCTTGCAGTCTTCCTTTGTGCAGCCCTCTGTGATCAGATTCCCAAGATTACTGCCCGGGGACTACAGTTGGGGTGCTGCTGTTATTTAATGGCAGTCATCACCGCCAACCTTATTTCCCTCTAGCATTTATGCCACAAAGAACCTTCTTTTTGTTTAAAAAAATGTTAAGTGCCCTCTTAATATTTTGTGAAAAATCTTTCTAAGTCAGAGACCTAAGGCTGGTCCTAGGCCTTGGCTGAGTTACGCAGCTTTAAATCTCACTTCAATGACAGTCCTTTCTTTTTGTGCCTCTTTCGCCCAGTGTGCCTAAGAAAGCTCAGTAAAGTTCAGTCGTGGGCCCTTTGTTATTTTTTTTCCTAATATGGAAAAGACCTATTCAGCATAGGTAAAAATGAAACTCTTGCGCGTAGTGATGACTTCTCACTGTTACTTCTTTCTTTAGGAAACCTGGTGTCACCGCCACTGGGTTGTCTTTGCCTCTCTCTCTAGAGTCACCCTCCGCTGCCTTCAACAGGTCTCTAGGATTTAAAGTAAGAGCAGTCCAGGCAGGGGCACGTGTGCCAGACTATCAGTCAGACTGAGGTCCTTCTGGGCCCACGCCATCTGGTTGCTCCCTTGCATCAGTGACTAGAGCAGAAAGCAGCGTGCGTTCTGTATGGTGAAGTGAGAGCCATGAGTGAGGCGGCAGCACGTAGTGAACGGCATATTGTACTTCATTGTTGTGGAATTTGCAGACCTGCCAACTCACATGCTGCCATTGTGTGTCTTTCTGCACAGTCTCCAAGTGTAGAGCCCATATCACACAGTGTGTTCAGTGTCCACCCTTGTGGAGAGCAGGCTTGCTGCTCATTGGGTAGAGGCTCTGCCCAGCTTATGTCAATCAGGGTTTTCACGACCTCCCCAGGACTTCTACAGCATCCCCAGAAGGAGGAATGGGACTCTAAGCTGCACGCCCTCTCATTGCCCCCCCTACTCTTTCCATTGTTGGCCAGTGCTGATGGGCTCAAAGCTCCTCACCCCACGTCAGAGCCCGTTCCGTCAAGGCTCGCCCCTCGTATTGTCGAAGTTGGTAGGTCTGGAGTTGGGGGCATTACAGAGGTAGGGAAGGGGTACAGATAGCAAACTGGGTCAGAAACAGCTGGTGCTTCATTCATGATGCCTGTAGGGGTTGGACGCCTTTAACTGAAAACAGCTTTGTTATGGACGGCAAGGCGTCCAAAAATCTATAGCGTTCGAGAAAATATTACTTATTGATCTACTTTAATAAGATGTTTTCTTTTGTCTCTTAAGCCAACAAGCCCTAACCGTGGGTGGTTTGTCCCACCCTTTGGAGGAAACCCATGGTGGGTGTACCTTGCAGCAGCCATTCCCGCCTTGCTGGTGACCATTTTGATCTTCATGGACCAGCAGATCACCGGTGTCATTGTAAACCGGAAGGAACACAAACTCAAGGTTAGTTGCACTCCCTTCTCCCATGATTCTCTGCTCTTAATAGTACATGCCTGGATACCAGTCAAAAGCACATTGCACATTCTCTTATAACTTGAAACCGATTTTATCTCAGTTTGCTATGGTTAAATTAAACAGAATGGACTCAAACAGAAACCAAAGGAACTAGAATTGTACATCAGGAGGCACTGAACTGCAGGAGATCGGGTCTTACATGTCACAACTAGCTGGCACTGAATCTGTTTATGTTATAGGTTTTTGTAAAATGCTCATGCTCTCAGAGACAATGGCCGAGGTTTGGAGGAAATGGCATGAGACAGTAAAAATAATGAAAGAGGTGAACCAGAGATAGAAATTTAGGTTGTGGGATAAGAGTATATTGTGGAATAAAGCAAAGGGTCTGGTCACTTTTATTCCACCTCTGAGCAGTGGGTTTAACTCTTACCTTTGGAGCCATCTCAACCCAGTAAGCAGTTTTCAGGCCATGTTCTGTGCACAGCTGGACATATTGCCACCTTCAATGCACCGCTTAGATAAACAACGCAGACCACATAAGCAGGGAAATGCCACAAGTAGGTAACATCAAGGAGCAGAAATACGGAGGGCACCAAAAAAGAATAATAGAATATGGGCGGGGCACACCTGTAGCGAAAAAAGAGGACCTGTCCAGATCCTTGTTTAAAGAGAAACAGGTGGACTGAGAAAGCCCGCACTCAAAAGCGGTGCACAGGCAGTCACAATAAATCTGATACCGCCCTATCAAATAAACACGAGAAGTGGTACAGCAAAAAGAACAATTCAGCATCTGGGCGGGTGGGAGGTGGAGGGTTGTTGCAAAAAAGAGCAAGACATACATATCAATGCCGCATCACCCGGCAAACACCGGCGTAGAGACATGTCAGCATATGTCTTCAGGTGAAATGTCCACAAATCTCTCAATACTATAGGTAATATCTCCTATAACAGCAGCCAACATTGAGCAACAACAGAAGAAGCAGAATTATTCTTGTTAATTTTGAAAGTGAGAGCATGGGGCAGCAAGAGGTTCATTCACTTAGAGCAACAGAAAACATTAGGGAGATCCTGCAGGTGACCAGGAGGAAAAGTGACGGCTTCCTTCATATATGTCTCAGCAGACTCTTCATTTGTCATCAACCTCAGATAGAAGAAGTTCTTAGACCCCAGACCACATATCAGGAAATGGGACATAACATATGCTAGAACCAGTGACTATGGTAAATAAGCCGGATGGAAAAGCGTCATAATTTACAATCCTTGAGAAGTTGGAAGACTTAGACTCCTTACACTCTGTTGTCATGGATGAGACACCCTCCCAGTGGGATGAAACGCCAGGTTCTTCTAAATGACCACTAGACCCATTCATCTTGTTATCCCTACTCAACAACCCTCTAGTAGAGTCGGTAGGATGAGCTGATTACGATTGCTGAAGAGCTCAGAAACAGGGATAAGTCCAAATCTCCTCTTAAAAATAGTGGCACGTCCGATAGTAAGGACTCAGAGACCTGTCTCTTTGTGCCTGCTGGCACCTACCCTTCATGATGATACATCACATGAGACCGTCCACTCTCCCATGCTGTTTATTTACAGTAAGTTCACTTTATGATTGGCCTTTATTATGCGATTAGTCAGATGTTCTTTCTGCAGATCTTATTGGAATCCCCCTGTACACACCACACCCTTCTCACGCTCTCCATTCGTTTGATTACCCTGGAGTGCGTAGCCACAATGGTCATGCTTCTGAACCAGTATTGACTACTGCATATGAGGGTCATTGGAAGCCCATGAGTAGGTGTGGCCTACAGAGATGGGTTAGAAGCCTACATATCACAGGCACGTAGCTAATACCACCCCTCTAGGAGCCCAAAGTCCTAGAAGCGCACTCCTCTTGCCCAGAGCTCCCACTCCCACCTAGTAACATAGTAGAGACTCTTCTAGGCAGGTCATACTCTACTCCCAATGCCGCTCTCCCTCATGCCCTTTCTGCCCCCTTCATTCCATTTTTATTGCTCCCATACTGTCTACATTGGCATGACAGACATGGCACCCACCTAATATAGACATAGGGCTCTGACAATCCCTTCTTTCAAGGTTAATGGCTTAGTTAAAGGCCATAGATTCTAAGCTACCTGTGCAATAAGCATACTGACATTGCCCTCCTCCTGGATACGCATCTGTCCGACTCTGAATCCTGATACTGAAGAGATTATGGGTGGACTTGGTGATTAGTAGCTCAAATGCAACTAAAACACTCTGTGACGTCAACGGTGGAAGGATACAACTCTCCAGTCAAAACATAGGAAGGCTGAAAGGCTCCTGGCGGTGCAGCACAAGAATATAGGGGAAAACCATCAAATTAGGAGCTGGGAAGTGAGATAGACAGTAAACCCTTCCTATCTTGAGAAATGGGCTCGCCGAAAGCCTACTCCGTGCGTTGTATTTTTCACTCTAGGTCTTCGATAGCAAACATCTGAAGCTGTCAGTAGGCAAGACCTAAAAAAACAAAAGAAAGCTCTGATCAGGAACTCTGAGAAGAAGAAGAGGTGAAGCACTAAAATATCCTGATGCTGTGGACTGGAGAGCAGAAAGCTTTAAAGACAAACTCTTTGCTTGGCCTTTTGATTGTCCTCTCTACCTGACCTCACACTATTGTTATATCTTCAGGCGGAATCAATGCAAGGACGTCTGCCTCCTCCCTCCGCCCCAGTGAGGGGTTAGCTGCCACATTTGTCCCCACCTTTACACTAACAGGTGCAGACATTGCAGAAGCCAATAAAAGAAGAGTTTCCTTGCTGCAATGGTGCCCCCTGCTGGCTGGCAGCCCAGCCTTTCCCCTGATTGCCCAGTGGGTTAGGCCGGTCCAGCCTCCAGGTTCTTTTTGTCTTATTCCATCTCCTCCATACTTTTACTACTGCCACTTCTTATTGTAAAGTGACATGAACACATGAAAACTAACAATATTATTTAGTGAGTAGCAATGATTAGCGATTTGAGAAAATATGTTAGTAATTGACAACTGCAAATTTATAACTATAGGTTTTGTCCACATATAATACCAGGATGTCAAATTCTACTTCACAGACTATTGCAGTCTTGGTACTATGCAAATATTTATTACAAATAATAGCAATAAAATAATATAGCCTTATATACTGGCCATTAAAGGCCCGTTCCAGCGTTAAAGGCCTGAGCCCAAGGCGAGGGCCTTTAACAAGGGAGCGGGACTTTAATGGCCGGTGTAGCCCGCAACGAAGGGCTATAAGGCTATTAGAAAGTTCTACCACTAGATGGCAGAATGTTCTAACAAATAAAAAAAAAGGCCTCTCGGAGCCCGAGGGGGTTTAAATCCCCTCGGGCTCCGAGAGGCCTTTGTTCACAGCAACAGCTGTGAACAAACACCACGTGGAATGTTGCTCTGCGGGCTTTTACCGGCCCGTAGAAGCACAGAGCCCTCCATTGTATTCAATGGAGTGCTCCACATTCCAATGTTCTAATATAGCCTTATAGCCCGCCATAGCGGGCTATACCGGCTATTAAAGGCCCGCTGCAGCGTTAAAGGCCCGAGCCGAAGGCGAGGGACTTTAACAAGGCAGCGGGACTTTAATAGCCGGTATAGCCCTGCTACGAAGGGCTATAAGGCTATTAGAACATTCTGCCACTAGAGGGCAGAATGTTCTAACAAATTAAACAAAGGCTTCAGGGAGCGCGAGGATTGAAATCCCCTCAGGCTCCCTGAAGCCTTTGTTCACAGCCACAAAGAAGCATTGGAATGTTGGAGCTCCGGGCTTATACCAGCCATTATAAGCCCGGAGCACTCCATTGTTTTCAATGGAGCTTCCAACATTCCAATGTTCTAATATAGCCTTATAGCCCGCTGCCGAGGGCTATACCGGCTGTTAAAAGCCCTGATCCCGAGTTATAAGCCCGAGTCGCAGGCGAGGGCCTATAACGAGGGAGAGGGCCTTTAACAACCGGTATAGCCTGAGGCAGAAGGGCTATAAGGCTATTAGAACATTCCACCCACTAAGGGTAGAATATTCTAAATTAAAAATGGAGAAACAAAAAGACAAACATTAGAATGTTGGAGCACTGGGCTTATACCAGCCATTATAAGCCCAGAGCAACTCCATTGTCTTCAATGGAGCTCCCAACATTCCAATGTTCTAATATAGCATTATAGCCCACTATCGAGGACTATAACTGTTGTTAAAAGCCCTTTTCCCTGAGCCGCAGGCCGAGGAGTATAAAAAGGGAGCGAGCCTTTAACAACCAGTATAGCCAGAGGCAGAAAGGGCTGTATGCTACTAGAACATTCCATCCACTCAGGGTAGAATATTCTAAAATAAACAGGGAGAAACAGAAAGAAAATCATTGCCATGTTAGAGCAGAAGTTCCATACCAGCAATAATGAGTCCTGAGTCACTTCATCCTCCCCAGTGGGGCTCTCAACATTTCAATGTTCTAATGATGCTTGTGCTTAAAAGCAGACGTCTCACATATTTAGCGATAGAAACTCCCAACTGCGTCGGCCATATTTGAACAGTGTGCTGACCTTTTGGTGGCATTCATCCTTTATTAAAATCTGAGGTTTGCTGCAGGAAGTGTCGGGTTCCTTCCTCTCTGTAGAGCATGTGGTATAGGATCCACCACTGCTCAGTGATCTGATGAACAGATGTGACATTTCTTTACTTAGAGTGTAGGCCTTTAACGATGACCTGTGAGCAATGAAAAGATTCTCGTTTGGCAGGGGAAGCAGATACATACCTCTGTCCACAACATGGCTGAGAATGAGACTCAGTAGATTTGTAATTACTCCAGTATTGGAGCTTTCATAGATTCCCATGCTTGGAATCATTCCCCGTCGTCGAGATGGGAGCCTCGGTAAATATATATATATATATATAACAGTAGTAAATAACCATTACAAAAGAGAAACAGGCCTAGGCCTAATCCCATTTTGTAGTCAGACCATGTCTTTTTGTAAAAGAGACCAAAAAGACTCATTAGCCAATCAGAGCCGCCTCACCCCTTAGAACCCTGGTGAAAGAACCTCAGCTCCTCAGATTTTCTACCGCACGTTGTGCAGAAGGGAGTCTCCTGGAGCTCTGCTCTATTTCGACTATTTCTTACACTTTTCAGCTGTTTTATTCAGGTTTTCTTGGTGAAATGTCTGAGAAAGGAAAGAAAGGGTTATTTAAGGCCTGTTCCACTTGTGGAAAAAAGAGGCTCTATGTGGAGGATAGGCACAAGGACTGTATATACTGCCTATACCCGGACCACAAGGCTGCGGAGTGCAAGATTTGCCGCACTTTTTCGACTAAGACTCTCCGGGATCGTGAGGGTCGTCTACTTACCTGGCTTCACAAGTTAAAGTCAAGGAAAGAGTCGGTGTCCAGTGACAGTGAGGACGCTTCTTCCGCAGTTTCTTCAAGAAGGTCAGTCAAGAGGGGTAGGGGTTCCCCTTCATCATCTCTGGGTCACCCCTCTAAGGCCTCAAAGAAGATTCCAAAGGAGTCTGAGGGCCAAGGTTCCATGAAATCTCCTCACTGCGGTGTAAAGGAGAGGGAAGAACCATTATCTGCATCTGCGACTCTCCCTGGCAAGGAGAAACCTTTGAAGAAGTCTTCTTCACATTCTTCGGACCATTCGTCTACAAAGCATAAACCCTCGTCGACGAAAACGCAAAAATCACAGGTTAAAAATGTTCCTGTGTCGACTCCGTCTCTTTTCCCAGTGTCGACGGGCTCGTCGACGAGCACATCTACAGCACCGTCGACGGCGGTGTCGACGAAGACGGCGTCTACAGTTTCGTCTACCACTGTGGCGTCGACGACGAGAGTGTCGACGATGACGACTGCAACAGTGATGACGACATCAGCAGGGGTGTGCCTTATCTCGTCGACGACAGGTTCGACGACGCCCATCGTCTCGTCGACGATCAGCTCGTCATCGAGGATGTCGACGCTGGTTCCAGTAACTTTCTCGTCGACGGTGCCCCCGTCGACGATGATGTCACCGACGACGGTTTTGACCTCCACGTCGACGAGACCGTCGACGACGGTTTTCACCTCCACGTCGACGAGACCGTCGACGACGTCGTCGACGGGGAAAATTTCAATTTCCATAAAAAGAAAAGGGGTTGCGCCGGAGAGGCTTTCACCCAGGAGAGTGGATCCTTTACCACCTGCATTATTATTATTGGAGGAGGAAGAGGACTCTTATGGTGAGGACAGTCAATTTGGCTATGCTAACAGCCCATCTCAGCTTCTAGTGAAATGTCAAGAAACTGATTCTGAGGGTGAATACTGCCAGGAACAAGTTTCTATACATCATCAATATCCACAGCAGGAGGATGTTCAGCAACAGATGGTTTCTGTTCCCACCTCTCTGTTATCGGACTTACAGGGGATGCTCCTTGACTATCGTCAGAGGTTGTCTTCGCTTCCTCCGCAACCTATTCTCCTACCACAAACTGTGCATACTCCTCAACCCATGGTGATAGTTTCACCACCTCCAATGACTCATCCACAAATTCAAACGGAGGCAGTCCCTCAACTTCAGGATGTTTCTTCTGATGAGGAAGAAGGTGAGCTTGTGCAAACGGATCAGGGAGAGGAGTGGGACGATTACGTGATCCCTGATCCTGCTTCTCCAATTCCTGCTCCTGTGGATTCCCCTCCGGCTGATATAGGGGGTTTTCACAAGCTCTGGTTATTAGGGCTGCTAATGCATTAGCGATACTTGGCCGATACGACCGCCAATTGTGGTGCGACCTTTCGCCTTACCTTGATCAATTGCCTGATACAGCTAAGTCTGAAGCGAAAAAGATCCTGCATGAAGGAGAGCTAACATCAGCAGAGATTATAGACTGTGCGATGGACATAGCTACGACATCTTTCCGCTCTTTGGCAGGGGCAGCTGTGCTTCGTCGACAAGGTTGGCTCAAAGCAACTTGGTTCCGGCCAGAGGTTCAGAATAAGATCCTGGACCTCCCATTTGATGGGGAAGCTTTGTTTGGGAAGCACATAGATGATGCTCTCCAAGACATTAAAAAAGACACTGAGACGGCTAGGTCATTGGGGACCCTTCAGTATCGGAATGTCCCTTTTCGGGGAGCAAGAGGCAGGGGTTCTCCCTCATATAGAGGATCCTATCAGCAACAGCGATATTCCTCGTATGCTCCCGCATCCCAATCTTACCGGCCTTCTTACAACCAGAGGCAACAAGGCCAGACGTCATCTTTCTCCAGATCCAATTATAGGGGAAGACAGAATCGTCAGGGACGAGGCGCCTCTAAGAGGCAGTAGCGGCGACCTGGCTCTTTGCGCTGTGCCCTCCTCCTCCTCGAAGACATCTGTAGGAGGCAGGGTTTCTCTTTACCTTCAAAACTGGCAACGGATTACATCAGACCGTTGGGTCCTAAACATCATTCAGAGTGGCCACACCCTGGAGTTCATTCACCTACCACCATCCAGAGCTCCTCCCGCCTCCTCCATGAAACATCTGCGTCTTCTCCGGCTCGAAGTTCATCAACTGCTGATCAAAGGGGCAGTAGAGCCAGTTCCTTTCTCTCAGAGGAGCAAGGGTTTCTATTCCAGGTTTTCCCTGGTAAGGAAGACATTGGAAAAATGGCGGCCGATTCTCGACCTCAGGGAGCTCAACACTTATCTCACAAAACAATCCTTTCGGATGGTATCTCTCCAGGACATTCTGCGTCTTCTCAACACTGGGGATTTTATGGCCACTCTCGATCTCGAGGATGCGTATTTCCATATACCCATCCATCGGGCGCACAGAAGGTTTCTTCGATTTACAGTCGCCAAGAGCCATTTTCAATTCAAGGTGCTTCCATTTGGCCTTCGCTCAGCTCCGAGAGTCTTCTCCAAGGTGCTTGCACCGGTAGCGGCATTTCTCAGGAAACATCATTTCCAAGTCTTTCCCTACCTGGACGACTGGTTGCTAAAGGCCCCTTCCAGGGGGCAGCAGCAGAGGCGGTCGCCTCTTGCACCTGCCTCTTCTCCAATCTGGGCTTGACTCTAAACACCACCAAATCTTATCTTCGCCCTTCCAGGAAGGTTCAGTTTCTGGGAGCGATTTTAAACACATCTCTCAGCAAGGTTTTTCCCTCTCTAGAGCGACAAAGAAATCTAATCTCAATAGGCCACCTAGTGCGAAGAAAAAAGTATCTTTCTGTTCGCCTCTACAAGTCCCTGCTGGGTATGATGTCCTCCTGCATTCCAGTGATACCTCACTGCAGATTGCGAATGCGTCCCCTGCAGGAGCTTCTGGATTTACAGTGGAAACAAGTGAGCGGATCCTTCAACGACAAGATTCGGATCACTCAGGACATGCGCCAGGCCATTCGATGGTGGACAAAACAAGAGCATTTGTCCCAAGGTCTATCCTTCGTAACCGCTCCAACACCTCAAGTGGTAACTACGGATGCGTCACTGGAGGGCTGGGGCGCAGTTTTGCAGGATCTGCAGGTCAGTGGTCACTGGCTTCCAGAACATCGCCTCCTTCACATCAACCTCTTAGAGTTGACAGCGATTCGTTTAGCTCTTCAAGCTTTTCTTCCAAGGTTGCAGGGTCTGTCGGTACTTGTCCGGACGGACAACACCACAGCTATGCACTACATCAACAAGGAGGGCGGCACCAGGTCTCTGCCATTGTCACAAGAAGCCCAAATAATCTGGGAGTGGGCGATCTGTCAGGGAATTTCTCTGAAGGCAGAACATTTGCCAGGAGTACTGAACGACAAGGCGGACAGACTCAGCAGGCTGAAGTCTGTCACACACGAATGGGAACTGGATCAGACAACGCTGGAGAGGGTTTTTCGCCAGTGGGGCAGACCTTCCATAGACCTGTTTGCCACACCAGAAAACAGGAAATGCCAGTGCTACGCCAGCAAGCTGCACCATCGAGGGTCACTGGGGAATGCGCTTTCGATAGCCTGGTCAGGCGCATTTGTCTACGCCTTTCCCCCATTCCGCTAATTCCCAGAGTACTCAAGAAGATGAAAGTGGAAGGATGCAAGATGATCCTAATAGCTCCTGCCTGGCCGCGGCAGTTTTGGTTCACCGAACTTCACCTTCTCTCCTTGGACCATCCTCTTCCACTGCGACCAATTCCTCACCTTCTTACAATGTCTCAGGGTCAGATACTACACCCAGATCCTCGCTCGTTACAGCTCACAGCATGGCTCCTGAAGAGCGGGAATTTCTTCACTTAAATCTTCCAGAGGAGGTTAAAGATGTTCTTTCACAGGCAAGAGCTCCTTCCACGAACAGGACCTACCGCTTAAAATGGAAGCGTTTTAGCATATGGTGTCTAAGCAATAATTTGGATCCTTTCTTATCACAACCACACCAGGTCCTATCGTATTTCCTGGCCTTGGCTAGGGCAGGTTTGGCTCATTCCTCCATTAAGGTGCACTTAGCAGCAATTTCTCGTTTTCGACGCACGTCCTCTGGGCCTTCTCTTTGGTCAAGCAGAATTGTCAAACAGTTTCTTAAGGGCCTCTTCAGGGTGTTTCCGCCAGTGAAGCCTCCACCGCCTTCGTGGCAACTAAATTTGGTTCTTTCTCAACTTATGAGGCATCCGTTCGAACCGATTCATCGGTCAGATCTCAAGTTTCTCTCCTGGAAGGTCGCTCTGTTGTTGGCCCTCACTTCAGCCAGGAGGATAGGAGAATTACAAGCTCTTACAATTCAGGAACCCTTCCTTCAGTTCAAGGGAAATACTGTCATCTTGAGAACTAATCCAAAATTTATTCCTAAAGTACCTTCTTCTTTTCATCTCAACGAACCAGTGATCCTTAAAGCTTTTTTTCCTCAGCCTACTTCACCGGCCGAGAGAGCTCTTCACTCTCTGGATCTACAAAGATGTTTAAAATTTTACTTGGATCGAACTAAGTCCTTCCGCAAATCTTCACAGCTTTTTGTATCATATAGCGCTCCCCGCAAGGGATTTCCCATTTCCAAACAGGGGATATCTCGCTGGGTTGTGAGCGCAATTCGATACTGTCACACAGCAGCGGGCAAACCCCTGGAGGGTGTTGTCCGAGCACATTCGACAAGATCTATGGCATCTTCAGTGGCCTTGTTTGCTGGGGTCCAGATCAAGGACATTTGTAGGGCTGCAACTTGGAGCAGCACTCACACCTTTACAAAGCATTACTGCCTGGAGTCATCACTTCAAGAAGACGCGGCGGTTGGACAGGCAGTCCTGAGGAACCTCTTCCAATGAGTGGTGAGCTTTCCCTTGCTTCCCTCCTTCCTTCTTTTGTCTGCTTTATACACATTTTCTCTTGTTTATAAATGCACTAACTTATCCATGCCTTTGGCTGGTTTTAAAAGATGTATTTGGAGAATGTTTTTTCAGACAGGTAATGTCTTATGGAAAATGTGTATCCTTACTGCTAGCTACTCTGATTCCAAGCATGGGAATCTATGAAAGCTCCAATACTGGAGTAAGAAAACAAGTTACTTACCTGTAACTTTGGTTCTCCAGTATTGGAAGCTTTCATAGATTCCCATGCGACCCACCCTCCTCCCTGGGAAAGCTCAGCCTATCTCTGTGTATGTTGTCACAACGTATACGAAAATCTGAGGAGCTGAGGTTCTTTCACCAGGGTTCTAAGGGGTGAGGCGGCTCTGATTGGCTAATGAGTCTTTTGGTCTCTTTTACAAAAAGACATGGTCTGACTACAAAATGGGATTAGGCCTAGGCCTGTTTCTCTTTTGTAATGGTTATTTACTACTGTTATATATATATATATATATTTACCGAGGCTCCCATCTCGACGACGGGGAATGATTCCAAGCATGGGAATCTATGAAAGCTTCCAATACTGGAGAACCAAAGTTACAGGTAAGTAACTTGTTTTCTTTCCGCCCACCCAGGTTAGATGTCAGAGCTGCACACTGCCTTGGTTGTGAACATTCAGCCAGGTGGAACACAGTGCTGGGGGGGAGAATTGAGGGGTGTGTGCTTGCAACTTGTATGGTAATGTGCAGCAGTGTGGTGGTGCGTGGCAGGGGATGTAAAGATTTACTTCCTGAACAATTTGCCAACAAAGCAAAGACCAAAATCTCTGATATGGGAGATATTTTGGAGAACAAGCTATTGGAAGAGGTTTCCTGTTTCCTCGTCTTTGTTCTAGGAAAACAATGGTTTCATTCATTGGCGTTGCACAGAATGTCATTGGCTCCTATGGGGAATATTTCCCACTGAAGTAATAGATATTACTTCAATAGTTTTTCTCTACATACATCAGCCTGAGTTACAACAGGGTCACTTGATTGAGTCAACATTTTATATAACTAAGACAATTATTAAGATGTAACTAAGATTTGAATTGAAAATTATCACATGATCCTTAAATAATTGATGTCACACTTTTACATTTTAGACTCTGGATCACACATGGTATATCCCCCAGTGGGAGATCTGCTTGTGGGTAAAAATAACAGTATCTGCTTCGACTTGGTCCTTTGAACAAGGTCGTCCCCGAACCTTTTGCCTTCACCCTCCTGTTTTCTGAACCCGTGTTTTTTTGGTTCTTAGGACTTTGCACACATTTTAATACTGCTAACCAGTACAAAAGTGCTTGGGATTTCTTCTTTAAACATTGTGAAATTGGCTTGCAGCCAATTGGCACATTTAGTTTACTTGTAAGTCTAAGTCTCTAGTAGAGAAGTACTATGGGTACCCAGGGCCTGTAAGTTAAATACTACTAGTGGGCTGCACCACATATTGTGCCACCCACTGAAGTAGCATTGTAAACATATCTCGGGCCTGCCATTGCATCCTGTGTATGCAGTTTAAATCACCATTTCAACCTGGCAAAATTAATCTTTTTACCAGGCCTTAACCTTCCTTTTAATAAATATAAGTAAGCATATCTCAGGATCTACTTGTTAGATTTTTGTCATTTTGGGTCTCAAATAATTAATGCATTTTACTCTGTTTTTCTAAATTGGTGTGGGAGTTTTCTGGTGTTGTGTTTTCACTTTAATATTGTTTGAAGTGCTGCATAAATACTTTACAGATTGCCTCTAAGTTAAGCCTGACTGCTTTGTGCCAAGCTACCAGAGGGTTTGGCACAAATTAATTTGGGGTTTGCTAGTGTTCCACCCTGGCAAGAATTGTGGTTGCTGCTTGAATAGGTTCCCCCCCCCACTCAACCAGCAACCCAGTTTCCTACAAACGGGTACTAGCTTTTAAGTTTTGTGTTAAAGAATGTTACATGTTAACTTTATGGTTCAATGCTGCAACTGCAGTTATTAAACTATAGCCTCAACAACAACAATTCAAGAGGTATCGGGTAATTACTAATGCACCTATCCTAGACTTTAAGGTTTATATATATCATAAGCTTCTAGGGTGCACAGAATCAAAGGCTGAATACCTCTTAAGCCTTTTAGGATAAAGAGATCCTACACATAAATTTCAAAATAACGATTCAGCACTCCTCTTTATAAGAAAAACAGTATATTCTGATAAGTACAAGCAAAGTGAAAACAGAAAGAAGGAGAACATTCATTCAGCAGGTTCTTGTTTCTTTTTTTGTTCTTTATTGAAAACAATTTCTTCTTTAAAAAGCAAATGTAGCCAACGCGTTTCAACCCGAAGGTCTTCTTCAGGGCCTAATCAATAGATGTGACAACATTGTATCTTAGGTTCTGATGTGTGTCTCTTGTGAATGAAAGATGGCTTTGTTTTCTTCAGGGCCTAATCAATAGATGTGACAACACTGTATCTTAGGTTCTGATGTGTGTCTCTTGTGAATGAAAGATGGCTTTGTTTCTTGCTCTAGATGTGGGGCTCTTTTTATGGTATCTTAGTTCCTAGGGTTTGCCCACCAAGAGTGTGAGTTGCTTCCTTAGATGATCACCGTGTGGATTCCCGTCGTGACGGGAATCCACACGGTAGGAGCGGTCCGACGATAGAACAAATGAGCATTGGGGACTCACCAATGCTCGTGGGTAATTGAACATCGTGATTGTGATCATCTAAGGAAGCAACTCACACTCTTGGTGGGCAAACCCTAGGAACTAAGACTTTGCTTGTACTTATCAGAATATACTGTTTTTCTTATAAAGAGGAGTGCTGAATCGTTATTTTGAAATTAAACTATAGCCTGCTTCAATACATTAGCTATTTTCCCGTAAATAGCTTCAAATATTATGTGGGTCACTACGTATAATAAATCTGGTATATCTTCCTGCTCCTTAATCACCATTACAGGGCAAAGTTATATTTCTGTAACTCGATGCACTGGTATTTTTAAGTCTGGCTAGTCAGAGAAACTGTCGCTTTACCTTATGTGATTAACAGAAAAATAGTTTAAAAAGCTTTTCTGATCGAGGGGAAATGCTTCACCTAAATGTTGATTCCCCTGAGTACAGATTTTGATTGGACAGAACTAGAGTTATTCTGCTGAAAAGAGTGTTTGCTTTGCATGTTTTGTCTTGTGAGAAAGCTCATGCTCAGTACCTCAGGGCTGAGTTGGCAATAGCGATAAGACAATGATCAGTAACTTAGGCCCGATCTGTTTCTTATAAAAAGTTATGACAAAGGCAGTAGGCCTGACTTATTTATTGTGAAAAGCGTGTATTAACGCTAATAGGCCTGTATAAGTGCATTGTCATTACATTGTGCTAAAGCTGGCAGACAGGTATTTGCCACATGGAATCTCAAAGATTACTATAGTAGACCAGGATTTTGGTATTTGTTACCCCTTGTGACAAACCCTTAGAGTAGAGATTTGCACCCTGTTACTCCTAGGAGGGGTTGAATACGGTTTACCAACCATATTTTGTGTCCCTTTCTAATCTCCTGGGTGTATATGTATGTCTGTATGAATGTGTAAGGTATTTCTATAGCACAAACCTAGCCAAAAGGTGGCAGGGTGCTGTACATGGTTATATACCTGAGGGTTGCCTTGTGGGAAAGCCTCTGCAGAAATGAGTAGGTCTGAGTTGTTTATATTACCAAACCAATGGTAGAGGCGAAATGACTGAGTGGGTCACTGAGAACGTTTATGTCGGATGCCATAGGTCGGCTATGTATTATGAAAAGGTGCAACAAAGGCATCAGGCCTGTGTGATTTGATGTCAAAAGCATTTGGTAAAGCCAATAAGCATTTAAGATGGATCGTCATTCCACTGTGTTAAAGGCTGTACACAGATATTTTGTTACATGGAATCGCCCAGATTACTGTAGTAGGCAAGGGTTTTGGTGAAAAGTACCCTCTCTCACAAATACTTGAAGGTGAGGATTTGCAATGTGATCATCTTTGTT
The DNA here is from genome assembly GCA_963921515.1 of Calotriton arnoldi. Lineage (NCBI taxonomy): Eukaryota > Metazoa > Chordata > Amphibia > Caudata > Salamandridae > Calotriton > Calotriton arnoldi. The sequence continues at coordinate 3,329,219 of CAWUFW010000871.1, forward strand.
AGGCCCTTTTCAGAGGGATTGCATATTGATTTGCAAGTGTAATTTTGAATATATTTGTAAATTTATGATAGTATTCTTGATATTTGCCAGTTTATGTGCAATGCAGGACACCTCCGTTGGTTATGGAGAACAAGTCAATGATGAAGACTGGCGGCTTGATTGGTTCATTGGGAAAAGTTATGTCAGATGCCATAGATCTGCTCTGTTAATTATGAAAAGTTCCGACAAGGCTAATAGGCCCTATATACTTATTGTCAAATGCATTTCCTAAAGCCAATAGGTCTTTAAGGGTGATTGCTATTACACTGTGCTGCAGGCTGTATACTCGAATTTTGTTACAAAGGCTCTCCCAGATTAACTTAGTGTCGATTACCCCTTCAGATAAATTGTGATGATTTGCATGGTGAACATCCTTGTTGGACTTTCTTAAGAGGAGTTGTAGATCATTTTGCCAACTGTAACATATGTATTTGCCATTTTGCTAACTGTTTGCCTAATGACTCCCTTATGATAACAGTTATGCTCCATATAGGAAGCCAGAGTTGGTTGCGGTGATGAGCCACGTAAAAAGGATAGAGCCTGATTGGTTCATTAAGAAGGGTTATGTTCGATTCTATAAATTCAATCTGTTTATTAGGAAATATTACAACAAATGTAGTAGGTCTAGCTTATTTATTGTGAAAATCAAATATTAAAACCAATTGACTTTCAATAGAGGATTGCTATTTCACTGTGTGTAAGTTTGGAGACAGGTATTTTGTTACATATGCAACTTCACAAATTACTGTTGTTGCCAAGGATTTTGTTGTTGATTACTTTCTTTGATAGACCGTTGGAGTTGAAGATTTGCCACGTGATACACCCTCTTAGGATGGCAGGTGTAGTTGTTTGCCAGGCCCTTGTAATAGAAAATGCTCTACATACATACATATACATGCATATAGAGAGTTTGGGTCAGTCATCTTCTGCCTGTTCGAGTGTCGTTCACATTCTACTTCTTCCCATGACAGCATAATGTATGGGGCAATGGGTTACCTTGTTTCTGTCATTCTGCCTTGTAAGCATTGTTCCTTGGAGCATGCGTGCTTGTGCAGGCGCGCAGACTGCCTTCCCTTAGCGTGCACATACTCTCACAAAGCGCGCACTTCACTGCTCCTTGTGAGACGAAGTGGCCATTCGTGAGCAGAGTGAAAAAACGGTCACTTTCTTGGAGCTGAAGTGCGTTTGCAGCGAGTTTACAAGGCCGGGTGGAGGAGCAGATTGCGTGTGAAAGGCAGAGTCTACCTCTTGTCTGCACGTGTTCTGCCACAGATGACAAAACTCTGCTGCTTGCGCCATTAGTGTCGGGTTGGGGATCCTGCCAGGATTCAGCAGCTGCAGGATTCAGGAACGGATGTATTGTTGGCAGTGACACTCAGAAATCGTAATATATGGAGTCTGTTGTAACACGCAGGATAAAACTGCCCAAAGTTTGTGCTGTGTAAAATTGCACAAATTGAAATGAGGATTCTGGCTGTCACCAAAATCTATTCACATCCTTTAAGTAAGCATGAGGAATTAACCTTTGATGGCATAAATAAATACCAATCTAGTGGTTGAATTGTATAGTGTGAAACTAGAAAATCCCTTCTTGGCGAAATTGTGTGATCCTAGGCAAATACATTATTTTACTGCACATCCTTTTTGTTCGTTATCACATATGAGAGCATCTCAATGAACAGATGAAAAAAAAACATATGAGCGCACCTTCAAATACTTGAGTCCAGGATGTACGCTGCACAAAAAACTTCTCTTGTGTTTGATTAAATAGCTTATAAAGTTGTTCCATTCATAATAAAAATCTAGGTCATATATTCTGCATGCATGACAACTGATGTGCCTCTTTGTTCATTTAAAGCATTGTCACCGGGTACGGGGCAGGAATGTTTCTCAGTTTATGTTAAAAATATTCCCACTTTTAATGAATACTTTTCAAATAAACTGATGTGCTAAGTTGAAACGGTCTGTGTGTTAAAAATATACACTATCTTGAAGACAACTTATCATATTCTAATGTGATATTTGTTGTAAGATTTAGATGTCAAATATTTTCAGAGCTTGGCTTGGGAATGGGATGTTAGAGCCAGAGCCAGCACTTGGCTCAGCTCTCCCTGTTAACTTGTTGGCCTGTCCACCTCTACTCACTCCCCACCTTGCTGTAGGCTGCAGACACTAGTTAATTTGTGTTTCTCCCCTTCCATGGCACACAGTATCAGCTCATCAGTCTATGCTATGATGTCGTAAGTGTGCTGCCAGCGAAAGGAGAAATCATAATTGTCACAATGGCTTTAAATAGGATGGAAAGAAATACAGAGTCTCTCAAAGGGGCATGGTAAACAGAAGTGTAACTGTTACTGGAGTTTGTTGAAGGTGTAGTGCAATCACCGCCTTACCTGTAAGAAATGCTTTTTCATTTACTTTCGCCCTATTCACTGTTTAAGGTGTTTTGTATCTCCATCACACACTTTTGTATATAATCACAGTTACAATGGTACCATTGCTCTCTGTGCTCTGCAGAGGGACCAACAATCGAATGCCCAGTATTCTGAACAACTTTTGGACCCATTAGCGGGCATGGTGCAAATCTCACACCTCCATCAGACTCAACTCCAGAGCTCTCCATTGTGGCTCATTATAAACAACCACCTAAAACCTGAGCTTGCTTGGGTGCAGAAATCTGAGCATGTAAAAACAATCACAGCATAGAAAATGCTGACTCACTGTGTCACAATTGACATATAGTGACTAGGGTGGTTTGTATTAATGACATTTTCTTACATCCTCTACTTTCCATTAGGGAGCAACAAGTGTGTGTGTGTGTAACAAGTACAACACTAAATCATGTTTAAGTAATACCGCATAATGAGTAAAAAGTAACATAATTAACACTGTGTTTGTGTAGTTGGGTGCTAGCATCCCAATTTCCTTCTAGTCATATTTACCAACCAACCTCAATAAGAGGGCGAGTACTGAAGCACAACAAATTCATCCATTGTAATGTGAGGGTATAAAATGACACACTTCTCATAACTACCTACGCACTGCATTCCCCATTTTACCCCTACCCGTCTTCTTGCAGATTTCCACCCTACAATAAAGTCACAAGTAGAGGCTGTGTCTTATGCATATTGTGAATTAGCTTTTTTAGCTTCAATGATTCCATGCAAAAGCACTTGATAATGTCACAGTCCGATACCAGTACCTGTTTAAACTCTACTTTGACAGATCAAGTAAAGCAATTTCAAATTGTTCAATAATCAGACACGTTTGCCCTATTTGGGACTCACCAGTGTGATGAGAAATATACTTTCACCTGCAGTCCCAGATTCCTGGTGGATCTGCAGATAGCAACGCCACTGAGGAGAGTGGTTAGCATGTCTTTTCAGGAGTCTGGGGACACTGATGGTGTTGGTGGACACATTTAATAAGAAAGTAGATAATGAGGAATCAAGATCAACTGACCTAGCCCCCGTGGAGGTCCTCGATTCTATGAAGAGGGAGAGCCTGGGAAGAGGGGGCTCATGTGTGAAAGGGGTGCGAGACTCGTGGGGAACAAGGCCAGAAGCAGAAAGTTAAGTGGAAGAAAAAAAACTGATGCCATGCCAAGACCCATACACCTACTTGGCCATGATCACCCTGATGATCCACAACTCCATGGAAAAAACGCTCACACTTTTCCAGGTAAGATGACCCCTCTCCCCCCCCCCCCCCATTGTTAGTGCCTTATGACTTGTTCACCATTAGGATCGCTTTGAGGTATGTTTTCTTATTGCATACTGTAGAAGCTAATACCACCACCCAAACCCCCTCTTCCAAGACCATAAATGCTGCATTAACCAGCTCTAACCCTTCCAGGTTATTGTCACCAGGACACTACTTTAACTTCAGTAAAATCCTATGATGGTACAACCTTCTGAGTCCTGTCCTTTTTTAAACCTGGGGTGTAGGTGCCACTAGAGTGAGCAATTCATATCATATTGGAGTGTATCTACATTGCACAACTGCCACAAGTCCCTGTTAAAGGGGCTGTATACGTGAAATGCACCTGTTTTTTGTTGTTTTTGTAAATAAAAGTTTGGATTGGTGATTACCACAGATTTATATAACTGATCGCAATGCTCACATGCTTGATAATTTCCTTGGTGCACATAGACTTGTCTGCAGCGCACAGAGATCTTACACTGCCGCACACAGGGGAAACAAATTAGAGGGAACATTGCTTGTAAGTGATGATATTTTGCCTGATCACATGTACATTTGCCTGGAAATGAGTGAGCTTCATTGTTTGGACTGGTGGATCACTCATTTAGTTTTCCATTTTTTTCTCTTGTCAGTCACCTTTAATTTCTTTCCTTTCTCTTTTATATATTTTTTTAGAGCTCCCAAGACAGCCCCAAAAACTGCTCACTTTACTTTTATTCTTTTAATTTAGCTTGCATGTGCTTGTTGAATTTGTGTGTGTGTATGTTTAACTGTGGATGAGTAAGTGGTGAATGCAAGGATGGGTCACTGGATAGATGAATGAGTGTATGAGTGCAAGGCTGAGTGACAGAGTACTTGTATGATGACTTATTAAGTGATATGCTCATCAGTGGTGAAAGAGGCACTTTAATTAACCAACCCGATCTATTGGCCTTGTCAATGCTTATTTATTGCTGACAATCGTAGTTTTTCAATGTAATAAATCATACTGCTCTTAATATATCAATATAGAAATCGATATCACTATTTAGGAGGCTTGGCATGAAGCATCAGTTGTTCATTTTACTGTATTTTCACATCTTTCCCACATAAACCTTTGGTATTTTAAAGTCAGGTCCTTTTAAGGTTCATAATCAAATGAAACTTTGTTGAGAAAATAATTCAATTAAGCAAAGGCATATGCAAACAGATTTCAAAGTTGTAAATGTTAATTCCTAACAAGTATAAGTAACCAATTACATTCAGAGATCTAATTGATAAAAATAATGAAATATTAAAGCATTTAAAAGAAAAGAAAAATATTCTCCTCGTAATATTTTGATGAATGTATATTTATCAAAATGATACAAGCAACATTGATTTCTCAAATTTTGTAAGAGACTTCCCATACATAACTATGACGGACATTACTGGATTAATCAATGTGAAACATTCCCAACCTTTCTATCCACACTTTCAGGGAAAAATCTACTATTTTTAACGTTTTACTGGTTGGCTGTATCGATTTGTAAGTAAGACAGTACCATTGAGTTGAATCTAAATGCTCCATGTACCGAAATAGTTTGTCCTTTTGACAACAATATATTCTTTAGATACCTGATTCTCTTTGAGCAGTGGACAGTTGAGTAAAAAAATTATGTGGAGAATTTTGCATGCTTTTGGCAGAACACCTATGACTCACATTAAAGTCTCCAGATCTACAGAGATTACCAGTCTGTGATGCAAACAATTTCTGGATCAAGAAGACACATTTTTGTTCCTGGAGCTCTGCTCACCTTTATGACTCCCCTTTGCTGTTTCTTGTTGGTCTTTATAGAAAGGCGCCGGCTATCATCTGGACCTCTTCTGGGTGGCGATTCTCATGGTGGTGTGCTCCTTCATGGGTCTGCCCTGGTATGTCGCTGCTACTGTGATCTCAATCGCACACATTGACAGCTTGAAGATGGAGACCGAGACCTCCGCACCTGGAGAGCAACCCAAGTTTCTGGGAGTGAGGTACGGTAAAGAGAACCGAAAAGAGGGAGCTTGTTGTTCTTCTGTAAATAAAGCAAAATACTGTTTTCTCAGTAATAAACTAGCTGATGAACCCAGTGCATCCTTTAAAAATGCTCCCAAAATTAAGTGGCGGCTGGCATGTTCCGAGGGTGGTGGGGTGGGTGGGGGTTACCTTCCTGCAACAAGACGAAGTTCTCCATCGTCTTCTCTCCTCGAGGCAGGCTCCCAAGCCAATCCTGGTGCTGCTTTCATGCTCATGAGAGCAGTGCCCTGATTGGAGGCAGCGGCCTCTGTCAGCGCTCCTGAGGACACTGAATGCTTGCACTTACTCTCAACCCAGCTGTCTTAAGACAACTGGGTTGAAAGGTTTAAAGTGCGCATGTCTGGCTGGCCGTCACAAGACGGCCGGCCAAAGAAACATGCGCACTTTAAATAAGTGCAAAAGGCAGCCCACCCTCTTCCCTGCTGCTGCCATTTAGCCCCGCCCCGTCCTGACACTCCGTTCGGGACAGGTGAGAAAAAATAAAATGGTAATGAATTAGCTTCATTACCATTTTATTTTTATTTTCTGGGGGCATTTCAGTGGGGCGACGCTCCTCCGCATTAACGGAGGAGCCGCCCCTGCCAAAATTGTAAATATCGTCCTATCCTCAGACACTCTCTTCTTCACTCCCTTTCGTTTATGTCATGCTATGGAGTGGTGGATCCTAAGAAGCAGTTGTTCTTCGTTTTTTTGTTTCTATTCCTTTTCTTTACAATACCTGCAAATATCTAAAATGCAAGAAACATCCGAAACAAATAAAATTACAGTATACATGTGTGAAATCATGGTCAGAGGGTCCCATGGCAGTCAGAGGGTACAGGACCCCAAATGTAGCAACTAGGAACTTTCACCTCTTGAGCCTTACTACAGTAAGTGCCCCGGGACAGCAACGGGCAGTTTTGCTCAGTTTGTGCACCCCTGGGACACTTTGGTGTTATAGGAAGGGCTGCAGATGCTTGTACTGCTGCTTCTATAATACGGACAAATAGGGGCGTAACATAGGCCCCTGCAGCACAGCAGCGGGTACCTGAGCTCCAGGGGGGCCCCCTCAGCACAGTACCCTGGCCTCTGAGCTCCCGACTGACTCCAGAGGGGGGCCCTCCCTGTACTTTGCATGGGGAGCCCCTCAAGTTTCTTTCCGCCACTGCGGACACACACTTTCGCCTGCCTCAATCTCCCAGATGCATTCCCGACTTTGTATGGGGCTGTGACCCTGTATAAATGAGGAGGCACTTTGTCTCTGTGCCCGTGCCATATTACAAATGAGGGTGCAGAGGCAAAGGAGCTGTTGTGAGGCGCACTGCACTGATGTGCTCCACAAAGTGATATCGCACAGTCAGTGCGTGTGCTGAGGGCATTACTTAAACCTATGCGCCCCAAGATATCCTCCTACAGGGAGATGCAGTCACTCACTGCAGCCACTTGCAGTGGAATCTCTGCCCCCTTTTCAAATGCAGGCCTGTTGCTTCCTGCACAATGAAAGGCTGACAGGCAGCTTCAAACAGCTGCTCCACTTTTCACTAATGCACTGTCCCTATTGAATGCACAGATTCTCAGCTGCACAGACAACAGCGCATTTACTGTAATAGGGTGCAGAGTGCAGTGAATTGGTCTGCAGCGGGTGCACCCAGTTAACAGCAATCAGGGACTGTGCTTTCTATTCCTAATACGGACCCCTGTGTTCTGGGACGCCTGGACTGTTCCAACACCAGAACCTGTTTCCCAGCCTTTCCCATTCTCTGATGTATTTTTCAATGGAACTTTGTTGAGAATCCTAAAATGATATAAATTATAAAATGAATCAAAATTGCCTGATGGTTAAATATAATATGGAAGTGTCTAATTCACAAAAAAGCTCGTACACCAAATAAACTTGATCTGCAAAAGGTTGAATTTGCGGTGGAAATTTGCAAGTTTGCACACCCACCCTGCAAGCAGAATTTTTGCAGGTGAAGAGAAAAAGAAAAAAATTAGATGTGCTTAACACATATTTGAAACACTTCCTCCTACTGATTGTTTGCCCTGCAAGCACTCTCTGGAATTATGTGAGTATGGATAAAGAGAAGACCAATGGACAGTGTTTCTACTTCAGTCTACCACCAGCACTATAGTGAGTGTTCTGCTCCTCTGTGCTTAGTTAAAAAAAACACTAGGTCAGTGGCCTGACATTATGCTTCACAGTCCAGCACCAGAACTGCATAATGTCGGGTTTGTCGAGTGCCAACGCTGTCTAGTCTTGATTCCCCCACGTGCCTCTTTTTCCCCTATTGTACACTATCTGCCCCTTTATCTCACTCTTGTGGGTTTCTGTCCATCCCAGCTTTCTACATTTGGCAATGAATTTCCTCCTCCTGTTTCCCCCCTTTTTTGCTTTTCCCTCTTTCACTCTGAGTCAATATCTGATGATCGAAAATATGTCTTATGTCCCTCACTTGCACCCACCGGCACAAATTAAGCACTGTTGTTTTCACTACTGGTCACATCCGACAAAGTGAGATCTGTTTCAAGGTGAGTGCAGTTGAAATCCCGGTTTGTTCACGGTTCACTCACTTCCTCCTGGATTTGAGGTAGAACGCGACTCTAGACATCGGTAAACGTTTTAACATAGATGATAACAGTGTGATTTATTTACAGGGAACAAAGAGTGACGGGGACCGTGGTCTTCCTCCTTACTGGTGTGTCTGTCTTTATGGCTCCTATACTGAAGGTAAATGTTGAACGTATTTCAATCATTGTTCAAAAACCAGTGTTGTATTTTGTATTTGCAGTGGGTGTGCCCCTGTTCAGACATACCTTTCACAAATTAATATCTCTGCAACATCCCCTATTTTAACATAAAATGCATACTGAAGAGCTAGGTATGAATGGTTTCTCAGTTACTAGATCAATTACTACATTTATTTTCGCATATATAGAAGGCTCCCTGTTTTCCATTTTTACAGATAAATGCAGACAGAAAACTGTGGGGGGAAAATTGAAAATATTTTTTCTTTGGACTTATTCTCAATGCTGCCAGTCCAATTACTGTGCAAACTGACACAAAAAGGGGGCCAAGTCTACTAAGCCTTTTGACTGTTGCAAATGCTCCAATTTGACATATACAGCCAATATAATACTTTTTTTTATGTACTAATCCCTTTTTAGGAGCCAGAAAAGTTTTTTTCCGATTCCAAAAATGGGATTGCGAATGGATACAAATTTATCTGGATGGGGCGTGATGTAGGCGTCCCTTCCAAAAACCAAGTCTGTATCTAATATATTAGGATTTTCCGTCTGATATCCAGCCCCATAACATTGGGATTTTACAGACACCTCACAGGAGGTAATAATTCATTCATAAAAATAAAGGGGTTCCCTTGGAATCCCTTACCCTATTTGAATATACAGGGTTTTTTTTTTGAGAGTAGGCAGTAGGCCACTGCCAACTTTAAAACAAACAAAAAAAAGTAAACTTTTCTTTTAAATGCAGTCGCATTTTCTTTAAGAAAAATGGACAACATTTAGAAAAAGAAGTTTGCTTTATTAAAATACGATCAAAAACATGGTGGCCTGTTGACCCGAGTGAGCCACCTTCCCTGTGATGGCCTCCAGTTGTAGTGAATACCAACCGGAAACTAAGGGGAACGATTACCACAAATCTGATACAACTCAGTGAGACAATAAATTATCACGGAGTATGAATTCTTTAATCCAAATCATTTGATGTATTGTAAAATGCCAACACTTCCGTATTCATTTCACCAACATTAATTCATATATACAGGTATGGGTTAAAAGGTCAGGTGATATTTGCACTGTCAAGCCAGACCTAAAAATCTGTGTAGGTTAATGACTGCCCTCCTCCCATCTGTGCTGCTGCCAGAGAAAAACACCATAAATTATCTAGTTATCTAACACAATGTAATAGCATTCAAATGTCACCCGTGTGTCCCTGGAAGTTCAAGCTTAGGCAGTTAGATGCATAAACAGAATTATCACAGCTGCGTGGAGGGCAAGCAGTTCATGTGTGAAAGCACACAACTTCCATCAAAGCATGTACCTCTGGCTCCCAAAATGTGGGCGGAGCCAAAGCCTCTCTAGTGACGCTCACATAATTGTCTGATGACAGCTGCGCTGTCAAGCCAGACCATAAATAAGTATTGGCAGCAATAGATTTAGCTTTAAATTAATGTTGTTTGGTAACGTGAATCATTACAAGTTAATAGCATATGTATTTGTGTGGAAGCAAACAAGTATAGAATAATATTGGTGTACGTTGAAAGGTCAGGTCACAGTTGCACTGTCAAGCCAGACCAAATATATATGTAGGTTAATGACTGCCCTCCTCCCAGCTGTGCTTCTGCCAGAAAAAGGCAAACACCATTAATTATCTAGTTACCTAACATACTTTTACAGCATTGCAATGTCATGTGTGTGCACCTGAAATTCAAGCTCGGGCAGCTGAATAACAAAAGTAATCACAGCTGGTGGAGTACAAGCATATTTTTCGTGGAAGCACAATCAAAACATACTCCTGGCTCGCAACATGTGGGCGGAGCCAAAGCCCTTATCTAGAGGTACTCACATAATTGTCTGGGGACAGCTGCGCTGTCAAGCCAGACCATAAAAAGATGCATTGAGACGAACGTTTAAGGGACAGCATTTGGTTGCCACCCTGTGGTAGCTTGCTATCACTGCACCTAACTATGATTGTATTGCACAGCTGTTATGTATTCTGAGCAGAGAAACCCAGAAGACTTTTAAGCAAACCTTTAAAATAGGCAGAGATCAAACAACAAATTATATAGCATGAAAACCGTGCGACAAAAGCGCAGACCACTACTCGCAAAATAATATTACAGCTCGCCTTCTGTACTATTTCCATGCGTATGTTTTAGTAAAGTGGTGTACACGTTGGAAAAAGCAAAACTTGCCGGTCACTGATTAAAACCAGTGAAGTGGAAAATGGCGGTCAAGCTTTGCTTTGTAAATCACACACGTAGCTTGCATAATCATGTTACCAGCAGTGTCGTGTCCGTGCATTGAGCCTTCACGGTTGATTCAACCAAGGCATAGAAAGGTGACGTCTCTGTTTCAAGGTCACATGTATTGTAATTCTGTACTGTGCAGCGTATTAGACGTGTTTTCATATTCATTTCTAGTACAATTACAAGTAAGAACTCCATGGAATGGGAACTACCGCATGGGACCAATTTTCCAGGCATATAAACACATAGGATGCGCTATTCCATGGGGTTTTACTACCTACATTTACCGCCTGCTCCGAGCAGGTGGTAAATGTATGTGCGGGCCTGTGGGCGGGGGTGGAGTGAGGGCAGTGGAGGAGTAAGGAAGGGAAGGGGACGTTTTTGCTAGCGGGGGGAGCGTATGAGAAATCATAGAATAAGGCTCAGCTGCTTCTGCAGCCAAAGCATCATGCAATGTTGCTATTCACAATTACGGGCCAAAGAAATTGCCTATGGGTCTCCCACATCCGATAGAACCGGGTGCAGGAAATCTGCTCCAACCAATAGGGGGGCGTGTCAATAAGCCGGCGCTTTGCAGCGCGTGAATGCCAAAACAGTGGTGGGAAATACAACTGAATCCTCCTCAGTGTTTTAAATGGGCCGGTACTGAGTACCGGCACTTTTTTTTTAATTTTTAGTCGGAGAGTACCTGCACTTCTTAAGAGAGACGTAATACTTTTAATTGGAGAGTAGGCACTTCTCAGAGACAAGCAGGTACTCCGGTACTGAGTACCTGCACTTCTATTTTTCCATTTTAAGCACCGACCCTCCTCCTTCTTTTGCACATCTGTGCCACTGCACACAGGATGAAACCAAGCAGAAATCATGTGTGGGGGTGCATCAAAAGGAACAGACAAGCCCCAAATGTGTGTCTACTCCAGTGAGTGGTAGTACGCGCTATCAGGGGCGAACTAGGAAGCAAAAGCAGACCTGGCAAAACATTTCACACCAGACCCACTCCCACTCCCTCTTACACCCTATCTCTTTCTCTTTCCTTCTGCTCTCTTTCCCTTACCTCTATCTTTCCTCCCTCCCTTCCTCTCTCAGCTGTCTCTGCTTATGCCCCTTCTGTGCTTGCTGCTATGAACCGCTTGGAGCTGGAGAAAATGATAGGGGCACTAGCAGCAACTGTAGCACCCCACTCCCTTCAGCTTGGGGAAATACCCAATGAGATATATGGCAAATCTGGGCCCAATCTTTACTTTACTCTAGAAGAGTGGCAGTGTGCTTTGAGATCAAAGTATTCAGACAAGATTTCAAATGATCACCAAGTAAGACAGGGGTTGAGAGAGTAAAACATCAGAAAGGAGCCTCACCGTATTCTGATCTGACTCTGCCCCCTCCTACCTGGACCATACTACACAAAAAGAGCATTAGATAAAATGGCAGGCGGTGCACAGCACTTCATAAAATAGTAATACATTTGATAAGTTTCAGATATGCATGTCTGTTGAGAACGTTCAGTTTTGGGTACACGGTCCTTTGTGCGACTAATAATCGAGTCTCTCCATTCTGTTCCCCATTTCAGTTCATTCCAATGCCGGTACTCTACGGGGTCTTCCTGTACATGGGTGTCGCGTCTCTGAATGGAGTCCAGGTGAGTTTCCATGGTAACGCAGCGCCTTGTTTCCAACATTCAGGTCCTCACAGGTGTCCTCAGGGTGAACCAACATAATCATTAACCATTGCTCCTTTTTCCTTCCTTGTTCACATCCTTTCACGTTCCTGCCACCCCTCCCCCACAGATATCTTTGTGTGGCCCCACACACCTGATTTCCACATTATCGATTGCTGGCAAGGTTAGCAGGTGTTTACAAACTGTGTCACACCTACATTATCTTCTACTTGGGGGTAGAAGTCATTCGACAAGAAAGCAGGCACCTGGAAGTCTTTGAAGCCGCGGTGGAAGCAAACACTGCAAATTGCTCAAGTATGTTCCTGGAAGTTGGACTCTCCCATCCGAATCACGCGCTGACTGCTGATTTTGAAAATGGCGGACACTCCCATTTGAAATCACTCGGTGACGTTGCGGATTATGAAAACAACATGCACTGACGTAGGCCGCACATTGGCCCCTTTCCTGGAATTCGAAGCCCCGACGTCACTGAGGGCAATGTGCAGGAATGTAATGGGCATAAAGGTGATTCAGGTGAATGGTTTATTCCTGGCACTTTCCTTTTTTGGGCACAACCATGTACCCTTGGGTGTTGTGACAGGAGGTCAAGGATAGACAAGTCCTTTTTCCATTACACTTGGAGAAGCCAGGAAGCCTCTTGTTCACCAGCGGTTGTTATTCTGAGTCCCGTTGTAATCTTCTTGATTCAAAACACAATTACAAATCATGCAGGAAGAGACGCAGCTCAGGTAATTACCTTTTTTTGCATTTTGCCGGAAAAACCCCTAGTGAAAAGCAAAGAAAGAAAATAGATTGGAAAAAAGCAAAGCACCGGAAAATCTGTGCTCAAAAGCTAAGAATGAGTCAGTAAACGCGCACCAGGTAAATACCACAAGCCGCGACATCAGGTTCTTCTATTGGATGAGGAATTTCCACACACAAAAACGCAGCTGTTAGAATCAGACCCTTACTCTCACTGCAAATTTCAGCGTTTTGCGAATAACTGAAAGCAAAGGTGTGCAGCGTTGATCCATGAGGGTTAGAACCCTTCCACAATGCGAGAACAACCTCTTTCTGTGTAAATATTTCCCACTTAGTTTCAGTGGCGTGATTCTCAAAGACATTTGTGAATCTGCACCTGCAGGCCAGCTCCTTCGGTTAGGTGCAGATTCATAAATGATGGAAATTTGCAACGTTTCCAAGAGCATGCTTGGAAGCCTGCAGTAGTCACAGGTTTCCAGGGGTGCTCCTAATACAGGTGAGTGAAATCTAAATTACGACCAGGCAGGCGTATTTCTATGCGCATATTTGTACATGGTGAACTTGCAATGCATATATGCAGTTGCACTATATTTTTCCCTGGGGCGAAACCTTTTCCCATAGAAACCCACCAATTTTAAGGGAGTTCTGTTTCCATTCCTGCACTGCAATGGGATTTACTCGTGCCCTTGATAGGATTAAATCTTCAATCATTTCCAGGGTGGAATTGGTCAAAAAGAAGTTTGTAAAGGCCACAAGCTCTCACGTTTTTGGCAATTGCTGCAAATTTCCCTGGCATGCCAACAGGGCCGAAGCGGGCACCAGGCGTTTCTCCGGTGGGCCAGATGGGTGGGGGCGGTTTTCTGGCCGCGGGGGCAGGTTTTGTCGCTGGGGGCCGGTTTTCCGGCAGTGCTGCAATACCGGCTCCCAGTAACAAAAGCCGGAGCGGTGCTTCTTGCTAGTCCCCCCTAACCCCCCCTCGCTCCCAAGGCCTATCGAGCAGCAATCTGCCAGGGCTGGTTGCTGTTCCCAGTCCCGCACTGCCTGCCAACCTTGAAACGCTCACTCACCACCTCTGGAGTGGTCGTACAATATTACACCATCGTCAGTTAATATTTTGCCTGAGTAGATGAATATTGTGCCTGGGTAGATGCATTTATAATATTGTGCCTGAGTAAATGAATTTACAAGTGCAAGTTCACCTTTTGCGAATGCTTGAAATCGTAAATCAAAGCAGTTGAATGTGCAAGCTGCACGTACGCGCTTTAATAGTTTTGTGAATTGGGCCCATTGGTTGTACATGTTGATGATATGAAAATCTGGCAATGATCCAGCCCTGTGAGGAGCTTTCAATGCTTTGGTCAAATATGAAGCAGACTGTGAGCTGTCAGATCCAGATGGTAATTGAGTAGCAACCAGATAGGGTTCCTCAGGAGACCTGCAGCTGACTGTGTTCTATTACTTTACTTGCTGCTGCCAGGCCAATTTCCTTCTGTGAAGTTTGATGATAAGTTCTAAATCACAAAAAGATATGCAGAACTTTAGTTTTGGGTAGGGGTGGGAGTAACTGGCGTAATTCTCTCTAGCAGAATTATTCATAATTACTGCTAAATGAATTGTTATTGTGTGAGACCCATAATCCAGCCTTTAGCGTTATTTTCTTAGGGCAAAATGCACCTTTGCGTCCAAAATGGGCCAAACGATGCATTTTACGCTAAGAAAATGGCACTAACTGCACAGGACACGAACAGCAGCAGCCAGCAGCTGCTCACTCTCTCTTAGTTTGTTGTTCCTGTGTTCAGGCTGTAGGATGTTTTCCCCAAATTACTCTTAATTACTCAAACTGGCTTAATCACATAATTTCGGTAATTTCGCATCACACGAGTAACGTGTAGTTAGTGAAATTACTCTGATTACTCTGGCGTAATAACATTTTCTCCCAGGCCTAGTTTTGAGAATTTGCACAATATTGTGAGCCTATGCCTGGAAATATAAGTGAACCTTAGCATTACATGCATACACTTCAGTCACTATGCTTACTCCAGTAGGTTGTCTGCATGGGGGTCAGTCCACTAGTTTTTGCCCTGGGAAGTTATGAAAGCACCTATTTCTTTCTTTTTTACCAATATCCCTAGAGAAGCCACACGAGATCCACGGCTTATGTGAGCCATGGAAATCCCCTAAAGGGGACTCTGCTTGGACTTTTGACTGCAGACATCCTGAGACGAACAGTTCATTTCACTCCTGCTTAACCTTAAAAACATATAAGAATGATGCTGCCACTAGGTATGAGCCCTCATTTTCCGGTGGGTGGTAGGGAGTGCATTTCCTGCCCTTGAAAAGATGAGTTCTCCTAATAAATGAAGGTTTCCTCTCCAGTTGCATACACCTTCTATGATTTATGTGGCTAACTATCCATCTCAAATGTAATCTCTCCTGAAGCCACAAAGCTCTTTTTGAAAACACACAGATCATTGGCTGATAAAACCACAGTTGCTTTCTAGTGAACTTAAAGCCTAGCGGTTTACATTGTGCTACATTCCCATCGAAAAGGAGGTTTAACTTTTTTCTAGTCTCTTAGTAACTAACAAGATCATTTAACCCTGGTGAGCGGCCTGTCGGCCTGCCAGGTTAGGGAAATGCGATGGCATCAGCTCGCCCGGCAAAGGACTCCCCTCCAAATTTGGAGATCTCTGCCAGTCAGGCAGGGATCTCTGTACCTTCAGTGGAGCCACCGGTGCAGGTACTACACTGAAGACACTGAACTTTATTGTGCAGCGCCATGTTTGTAGCTCTCGCAGCAATTCAACGACAAACTCCTAAAGCAGGAGTTTTTTCCTTGAAAACAGAACAATGGCCTTCATGGGCAAAGAGTTTTCTTCCTGCCCTGAAGGTCATTAATTGATCTCCTTGCCTGGGGCAGCATGCTTTGGATCACGGTCACTGGTAGGGAAACCTAGTGACAATTGCCCAGCCTTAAATAGGGTGGGGCGACAGCCAATATGAATTGATGTCCCTGGGGCGGACAGGCCATCAGGTAGGAAGATTCATTGGCAGAGCCTCCACTGACAGAAGCCTTGCAGCTACTCCACCTCTTGATAGGGCGTGGGAACAGCGAGCTTGGCAGGTTGCGAGCACTGCCAGTTTGTGGCAGTGCTCCTACTTTGCCAAACTCTAAATGACCCCCTAAATCTCTACAAACCATTGCACATGATAATTCAATCCCAGGTTTTCTGTTAGCACCAAGAGCGTTCTGGCTTTGTTCAGTAGCATTGAAAAACATATGTTTTCATATTACAATCGTGTTAACTCGGCAATGGACTTGTCAACTTCTTTCTCTGTGGCCTGGAAGGGTCTCCTGGATGTTTACTAAGATGATTGCTGTTAGAACTGCACATTCCTGATCCCACGCGGTCCATATTTACCCTTTTGACTAATCTCAGCTCTTTATCCTCACCCATACTATTGAATTTTCGAGGTGGTTCCCTTTCAATGTATTCCATCAGTTTCCCAGCAGCAATTCCAAATATGGGTTGATCCAGTCTGAAAGACTACACTGCACTGCAGCTTTTCATTGCATGAAACTGACCTGTTATTCCCCCTTGATGAAGACACGCGACATGAGAGAAACTATTACTTTGGTCATCCAGCTCTCCAGCTCTTATCTGAACTCATAGCTGATTCAGAAATTGATTTCAATGATTGTGCGAGTTATCTTCCTTTCCTCAATGTATGACTCTTTAGTCTCCACACAGACTCCTTTGAATTTATCTCTGAGACATGCTTGGGTGATCTACAAAACTGCACGTCTCTGGTTGCAGCACGAGACACGTTGGTGTATCAATGCCCAAAAAGGCATGTTACTTTGTCCAGCCTTGCAAGTCGGACTACTCCTTCTCCTAAGATTGATATTAAATTTCCAGTGGGCAATGTATTTGGTGATATGACTTTTTCAGTTATATACTACTCTCAATGTGTACGGACGACATGTGTTGTTGTCTTATTGCCTCCGCTCAAGCAGATGACATGAACTTTTCCTCTTCTTCTCCCCCACGCCAAGTTTATGGATCGTCTGAAGCTGCTTTTGATGCCTCCCAAGCACCAGCCGGATTTCATCTATCTGCGTCACGTCCCACTGCGTCGAGTGCACCTCTTCACGTTCCTCCAGGCAGTGTGTCTGGCCATGCTCTGGATCCTCAAGTCAACGGTGGCTGCTATAGTATTCCCGGTGATGGTACGTGAAAATAATTTCCCTAACTTCATTGTATTTTCCATTGAATCACCAAGAAAATATTAAAATTAAATGAGCAAAGGCCAATGACCCCTTGCCCACCCCTACATCCCAATGGATCACCTAATAAAATTATAGTTATAACTTTTATTTCAATATGTACATTAAATTAGCATATACATTGGGTAAGAGGTCAAAGAACATAAATGTGTGCACATTTTGACTGTTGTTGCTGGCTACTATCTTTTCACTACAGATCCTGGCACTTGTGGCTGTCAGAAAGGCAATGGACTACTTCTTCTCCCAGCACGACCTCAGCTTCCTAGATGACGTCATTCCTGAAAAAGATAAGAAGAAAAAGGAGGACGAGAAAAAAAAGAAGAAGAAGAAGGGGAGCGTAGACAGCGACGTCGAAGATGTAAGCAAACTTTAATTATTTTCAGCAACGCTTTAGTGCAACAATAGTTTTTTAAAACGTTTTTTGATGAAGTCGCAGAGCTCGGCCCAGCTTTGAAGCTAAGGAGGTACAGGGGGTGGGTACCTGAGTGTGTAAAGGAGGGCACCAGAGGGTGGTAAACCAGAGCTAAACAGGCCAGTCAACACCACCATCTTCAGCAATTTTGCAACATTTAAATTTTTTCAAATATGGCTGCCTCCATGTCCCATGGATTGGAGGTTCATGATTCTTGTGATCAAAACCCGTCTACTAAGGCCTATGGTGTAACAGGTAGCCAAGTGCGGTTTCCAGCTTTCAGGAAAAATGCGGGCAAATGTTCTTTTAAATGCTACCGACAATAGAAAGCGCTTCACAGGACCTCCTTATGCAGGTGCAGACTAGTTGCAGCATTGCTTCAGCATTGTTTTGGACTAGTCGAGCACCATTTTTAGGCTGAGCCTGGGCAGCGCATGCGCTGCTCTGTGAGCCATGCTGTATTGGAGTATGTACTTGGAGCCCCGCCCACTCTCCGCCCATATTTGTCATTGGCTTATGTCATTGTCCTTCTTAAATGCTGGCTTCTGATTTGTTATTAGGCTTGTTAGTCCCTCCTTAGTACCGCCTTGTCTTCATTTGTAAACTGTAAATGAGGACTGGCCCTTTTACTCGGGTTGTTACACGGTACGTCTTCTTTAGTCTGTAAGCCCTATTTTCTTTAACGAGTTTCTCTTACTGCAGGAGGGTCTCTCCTGCGCAGCTCTTCAGGGGCCATGGGAGACAGAAGGGGCAACTCAGCGATGCCTTCAACCATTTGGAATGCAATAGGTCTCGCATTTGCGAGTGTTTAAGCTATTGGCATTGTAAATGAAAATGCCTTTTATTTATGTTTTAAAAACCAAAACATAAATAAAAGGCATTGTCATTTACAATGCCAATAGCTCAAACTCGTGTAAATGCGAGACCTATTGCATTGTAGATGCTTGTTAATTTGTGGATCTGGTTTCACAATTAAGTGGGATGTCAAATGCAGTGGCGGCTCGCCGAGGGAGTGCTGCGGGCGGTGAGTCGGGGGAGGGGCAGGGTGGCGGGTAGTAAACTCCGGCATACGGCACAACGGAGTTGAGTAAATAAATAAATAGATAAAACAATTTACATTGCGTGCGCTGCAACGCCAACTCGGGGATGCAGCGCGCTCAATGTCAATTGTTTTATTTATTTATTTACTTAACTCCGTTGTGCCGTATGCCAGAGTTTACTACCCCCCACCCTGCCCCTCCCCCGCCCCACCTCACCGCCCCGCAGCACTCCCTCGGCGAGCCGCCACTGGTCAAAAGAAAACTGCTCGCTTTTTAAGTGCAAACTTTCAACGTGGGTATTGACAGGCTCATGGCAGCAAAGGTTTGAAAGAAAACATCATCACCCAGATCTACCTAACATTAGTGCAGGCGCTTGTGTGACGCAAAGTGGAGCAACGATATCGCCAATCGCCTTTAACGTGCAAAAGGATTTGTCCTCTAAAAGTTGTCACACGCATCGTGTAGCACCAGATCCTTGATAACGTATGCAAAGGGGATGGATCCAAAAAACACACAGATCATTGGCCGATAGAAACCGCAATTGCTTCCTAGTGAACCGCATAAACACTCCTAGGAACAGCACAAACACCCCCAGGAACAGCACAGGCACCCCTAGGAACAGCACAAGCACCCCTAGGAACAGCAAAACATCCCCAGGAACAGCATAAATACACCCAGGAACAGCACAGACACCATCAGGAAGAGCACAAACATCCCCAGGAACAGCACAAACACCCCCAGGAACAGCACAAACACCCCTAGGAACATCAAAAACACTCCTAGGACTAGGAACAGCACAAACACCTAGGACTCTATGCAGTGCCACATCAGCTAAAGTCATGCAATGTAGCATGACCCGGCTGTGCGTAGAATCATAGCGCCAAATGAGAACAGGCCCAAACAATGACCATGATTCGGGATGGGTAGCATTGTGTCATTTTTCCATGCGTAATATGCGTAACCTTTGTGGAAGTTACAGATATCACCCAGGGTGGTCACATAAGTGACGATAGCGCTATACTGCAAAATAGTGCTTTATCAGGACCTGTGCGCATTGGCACAACACTAAATCAGGCAGACCATTACACTAGTGCAGCACTATTTGCATCGCAGATGACATCATGGGTGCACACGTTTTGTTGATACGACACTGCACTGTTTCACTAAAAAATTGCTGTGTAAAACCACTGTGTGCTTTACTCTCAAAAGGTTACCATTTGTAGGCTGCGCAGCGCATGACAATAATATAGCGCCAACTGGCAATATTGTAGCGCGTGCTTGCAAATGGTGACTGATAATTATTCCTGACTAACTCCCCATTTGCACAATCAGCGCCAGCCGTGTGCGCACCTGAACACGCTCAGCTCCCCTCCTGTGCGGATGTGTCCTGCTCAGTCACGCGGTAAATGGCATTTCAGAGTTTTTTTCTTAATCCCGGTTTAACATTTGAGCCGGCAGAGGAGCGTGATGTGTTGGATTTTGGTAGCTTTGACCTACGCTGAGCATTATATCGGTGACATTTATGCAGCTAATGATCCTATCACACGCTGCACCCTAGCCTGGCCTTTGCGTGAACGGATTGTTCACTTAACCTCGGCCATGCTGGGGTTTAAGGAATTCACGGGGGCAAGATGATGCAGTGACCACGGAGCGCCTCTGGGGGCGTCGTGGTGCCTCGTGGCACTGCTTCCTTCACATGCAACAATCTTATATTGCTTACTTCTCTTGATGATACCTTGGTGGTGGCTCGTGCATTGCAATCAGTGCTTACTTTGTAATAATTATAATACATTTTTGAGGGGTCCCAAAGTATTTAAGAGTCCACCTGCTGCAGAATGCCCCCAGGGGCTGGCTTGTCTCGGTTCCACCTCATGTCTCTTTCTTCCACCCCCTACGCTTTATCTCTTTATCTCAGCCTTGCAGTTTCCTTTTCATCCCTGCGTTCCCCTTAGTCACATTTTTCCTACCTATTTTCCTCCTCCTCCTCTCCCCCTTTTCTTTCGCTACCTTGCTTTGGGTCAAATCCTGGTGATGAAAACTAAGGGCCTCATTACAATGGTGATGGGACCGCCTATGGTGCCCCCCTACATATCCCTGCACCATGTGCCGCAAAACAAAACATACACATTTAGACCGCCTTGAAGGCGGTCGCATCGTAATCCCTATGGCGGGACCGCCGACAGCTAGTCGGGGGGTCCCATTCCCGACAGGATGGCGGTGAGACGAAAGTCCGACCGCCATCATAATCAGGCCCTAAGTCCAGATCAGCACAAATGAGGTGCCCGCCAGCTGGAACCACAGGTACAAACTAAGCACTGACTGCAAACACAGCAACACTGATGTTTTCTAGTTATATCACACAGAATTTCCAGAAAATCAAAGGTTTCAGGCACAGGTGAGAAGATAATGGGGCCCAGGCTGAGAGTTGTGCACCACTGAGTCAACTGAATGGGAAATTGTAGAGGAGAGACAGAATTCCCTTGTAAATTGGACGAAATTTCTAATGGTTGGCTTGAAATTCACCAACTTGAGCAGGAATAGGTAGTGGAGAAAGCACTTGTCTGCTTTTCAAAGAATGCCAGTATTTATTCCTCAGTATACAGGTGTGCGAAATCAGGTATTTCTTTCACACAGTTTTGTGAACATTTTGTGCACGGCATGAAATGTTTTTTACCGGTGTCCTGTGTGAAATTTTCAATCGGGGTCATACCTTGCTTACAAAAAGTCACGAAATTCTGACAGGAGATTGTTCAGGCAGAAAATGTCTCTCAGCAAGATATCTGCTGCTCAAAACAGTCTACAGCATGCAAAACATGACGCAAAATTGCGTAAGATGACATTTACAAATTTTGTAGATTTCAAATGTAATTAAAATTGTGCCCGGTTTTAGTTATTTGTCTGTGTTTGAAGTGAGGCATAGTAATTTGTTTGTGAGTGATCTGGGCGACCAATGTAACATTCATGAATAATATAATCAAACACTGGAAAATCATCGCCTTTTTATTTCTCTTTGTGGAAGAGGCTTGAATTCCTCCAAGAAAGGCTGATATTGGGTTTGTGTACTATTTTAATTTGACCCTGAAGCCTAGTTCTCTGTAAGATTTTCAGACATTGAAACTCTAGCTGAAAATTCTATTATTAATTACAAATGCTAATTGTGTTGGTACTGAACATAGACTACATTTTACACCACCTTCTTTGAGCTAGGCCGTGACCGCTCATCCATCTTTACCCCGAAAGTCAAGGAGCCTTGTGAGGTAATGCAATGTAAGGGAGATTCATAAAGCGCCCAAGGTATGGACTTCAAGGAGCTGATACCAGATAATTTACATCCGAGCCAAGTCTTACAGATAAGGGAGCAATGAAAAGCCAGGTTTTTAATTCTTTAAGGAAACTAGCTCAGTGGGAGAGTTCTCCGTTTCTGGCATTTCTGTGGTAGTTGGTTCCACAGTTTAGCTCCTAGGACTGCAAAATAGCAGCCTCTATTTGCCGTAGACGATACTTAGGAGGAAACACGTAGCCAGAATGAGAAGATCTCAAAGTTCTTGGGGGGAGTAAGTGGCAATGAAGTTTGAAGGCTGCATAGACCAGATTTGTAAAAAGTACTATGATTGAAAGGTAACGTTTTGAACTTTATTCGTTTACATATTGGTAACCAATGAAGGACCTCGAATTTGGACGAAATGGAGCATGTTTAAGGAAGATTAAGGAGCAGCCTGGCTGACGCATTTTGAGCTAGCTGGAATTTCCGAATAAGATTGAGGGGAAGACCTAAATAAAGAGAGTTGGAGTGATCCACTCTTGATGCTTTGAGGACATGCCCCACCATTTTCTTAGCAGCCTGTGGAAAGAACCTAATCACTTTCCTTATTTTTTTGATTATGCTGAGATGAAGATGCAGAGCCTTGAAGGCCAACTTTCCATCACATTCCAGGCACCCAGTGTGCTAGGTAGTGTGAAACACCTGCCCTCTGACCTTTGACAGAGCCGGGATAACCCTGTGACCTCAAAAAATATTTAACAACATAAGTATCTGTAAAGCGCACGTTCACTCAGAAGGGTATCTTGGCGCTGAATAGCAGATGTTTATTGTTACCCAACTCAATGGTACTCATTTTATCGACCTCAGATGGATGAAAGGCTGAGTGGACACACTGGGATTTGAACCGGTGACCATGAGGTCAAACACAGGCCCCCTGAAGTGGACGCATTAGTCCTCTGAGCCACCAGACCCGGCACATTGGAGCCACCAGACCAATGTGCTCATGTAAAGCACTCTAATGACCCTGGGCCAAGTTTGCACATATAAAACTGCAAAAAAAGGATGGCATAAAAGCATGATAGCGTATATCAAAGTTTTGAGCTGATTTGCAGTTCATTTGTTTGTGAAAATGCCTAGCCCTAGTCATGAGTCATAAAATTGTACCCTGACCTAAAGAAGAGTAGGGTACTCATTCTTTAGGTATTTCTTCTCCAAACTTCAAAAGTATTGATTGTTTTTGCCTGAAAAGGAAAGTGACGGCCACTGTAGTCTGATGCCTTGCTCCTTTGGGAATACCTCCAGGTTCTGCTGTAATAGGTAATGTTTCCAAGTGTCCAGAATCTAGGATGGCCGGACATCCCGGATTTGCCAGGACATTCCTTTTTCTCAGTGTCTGTCAAATTTGGGGAAGGCCCTCGTGTTATGGTTTTTGAAAAGCGGGAACTAAGCTCAAAAGGAGACGGGTCTCCATGTGAACCTGTGCAGGATGTGCCAGAAGCACTCATCAGGAAGCCATTCAAGTTATGTTATCGCCACAAATCTACCAGACCTGGAACCTTAGTTCCTCAAGGTCATCCATTTTGTATGTTGGTGAGCACTGACAAATCGTTTGTGTACCCTTCGGCGGCTGCAAGATTGTAGTTCTACTTCTGAGTGAATGTCTTTTCCCAGTTTTTAGGTTTTCAAAATCTATCTGGTACATCCAGGGCACAAGTCGGGGGTACATGCGAGTAGATGGCCTCTACCCACTATTTACACAGGGTGGACGCCGTCCACCCTGCAAGAAGTGGGCCACACTGAAATTTGCTGAACTTGTCCTGGTCTAATTTTCAGACACAAATGCATAGGTGGGGACCCCCTCTAAGGTGAATTTAAGGTCAGGGAGAAGAGGGGAGAAAAACCAAACATATAATCAAAACCTCCCTCACGACCTATATTGCTTTACTGTCTAGGCAAACCTATGTATAATAGGGCTTGAACAACAATATAATCATAGGAACAAATTTTTTTTATCAAAATTCTTTATTTACTTTTTTTATGCATTATTTTCTTCAACAATAATTAATTTCTTTTTTCTGTTTTCTTATTTCATTTAGTTAGAAACTTTTTTGAAACATGTAAGAAAAATTGCCACAAAATACAATGAGACAAATAACTCCCCCAAAGAATACAAAAATTGAATCTTGATCAATATGAAAACCACACATAACACAAACCATTCAAATTTTCAGACACATTCAGCAGCGCCTGCACGTTGTCTGCTTTTGTTCCGAGCATCAACGTGCAGGTGAGGGGATTATCAGATTCCAGCTGGTCCAATAACAAAAGCCGAATTTAAGGGGCCATCAGGCCTCCTTTTGTTTTCCTATCCTGACTGGGAGCTATGTGAACCTAACACATAGATCCAAATGCAAGGAAGGGGCAACAAAGACACGTCAGCTTATCACGTCACAAATACTTGAGAGAGGCATGCTTTTTAGTATGTGTAGTCCTTGTATATAAGAGATAAGCATGCACTGTAAGAATGTCAGATGTGTTGGTCTGTCCCATTATTTACACAAATAACGATTTAAATACCACTATTTTGTTTTATTTCTTTTATAGCGCTAGTCATCCCAATGCAGGGTGTCAGAGCACTTTACATCACACGTACACATTATACATTGACAATAAATCATATAAATGTGTAAATCAGTGTACAAGATGTGTTACATAAGACAGTGAGAGTTACAAGGTGGAGGAGTCACATGTCCTTCATAGTTCGCTGTGCTATTTAGATGGATTACAATTTATGAACTGAAAGTAACAAAAGGACCTCTGTATTAAAAGCAGTAACCCACTTATCTAGCTACAGAAAATACAAATCTGTCATCTGCATGTTAGATGATGTGCTTTGCAGGAGACATTAATACTCTATGCAGCTCTGATTCAAAACTGGGACTAGAGAAATCACAGATCTCTCCAGCAAATAAGTTTCCCTCCAAAGTTATCTTACCATGATTATTGTTCCCCAGGATTTACTGAGCACACAAAGATCCCTGCAGTAGGTGCCTTGACCCTATAAGATATTTAAAAATGCAGGCTTTGCAACCAATTAAGCAGAATAGATTAACTGCCACATTTCTCCTTGTTTCCAATTTCTTGTGCCAGAGTTAAAAAAAAAAAGTATAAGTTGAGGCTCACATTTTGTGACAGGGTTGCGTCACTTTTTTGGTGCAACCAGACACAAAATCTAATTTGTTAAATCTCATAATGCACTCAAATGTACTCATGATAAACCTGTGAAACATACGTGTGAGATGTTAAGATCTGATGTCACTTCCTATGAGGTCATGGGTTGTGATGCCACTTTCTGTGATGTCACTTCCTGTGATGCCACACCGTGATGTCTCGCTGTGATGTTACGTGCCATGATGTCACTTGCATTCTGCCTAACTTGGTGAATCCCCCCACTTAATTTTTTTTAGGACTTGTGCCCTGGGTACATCCTATCAAATATGTCACACTGGAATAATGTGATGCCACTTTTTAATAAAGGAAGGTAACAATAGCGAGGGTATCTGCCACTGCATTGGCGAGGTCGTTCAATACACATATATTCAGGGATTAAATACATTTGTATTTGCTTATTTATGTATCATTTGAAAGCCACAATATTTCAACAAACCACACATGTATATTTGATGCATTTCTTTGAAAGTTTAAAGAGCAGGAAACCACATACCAGAAGGATCAAATATGAATATTTTCTTTGAAGGATATTGCAGAGACTGATTAACTTACACTGGTTCATGTTAGCATGCACATTTTTGACATGGGAGTTTTCTGTTCCAAGGTCTAAGTCAGCAGTGGCTGGTGCAGGTAAGCGCGGTGGGGGGGGGTGGGTGGGGACAGTGGACGGACGACGGAATAGGGAAAATTAAATAAATAAATCCTATTCCTGCTCCACCCCACCCCACCGCGCTTACCTGCACCAGCTGCTGCTGATCTAAGTGGGTGCTTCAGTTCTCAGCGCCCTGAAGCAGAGCACGCAGTTGCCTGGATGATGACGTCTGGGTTGATGTTTGATGCATTGGTAGAGCGGCAGGGAAATCGCCGATGTCATAACAGGACTAGAGTATGCTTTCACACTTGCGTCCTTGGATTTCCTCTGCACACTTTTAATATTACTCTCAATGTGAAAACATAGTTTGCCGAATACCTAGGAGGATGAGGGAAAAGTTGACGTTTGCAACGAAACATGAGTGCTATCCATAAAAAGTGTTGGAGCGCCTTCTGCGTTGTGAGTGGAGAACTGTGGTGGCCTCTTTGAAACAACAGCAATGTCTGAAATCTACCAGCACAATGTAAGTGCCACAATGCAGCTCGGCATTTGCACCTCCTGGTCCCATTTTAGATTAGGGGGCCGTTGTATTGGGGCGGTGGGGGAATGAGATAGGTGGGTGCCATGCCCTTTTTGCCTGGTTTGCCCCACCTTTCGCATGTGTGGGCATCCTGGTACCGATGTAGTGCACTGGAATACTAAAATCAGGATGCGGCAATGAGGATATACTATGTCGGTATCTTCTTTAGTGTATTTATACTGGGTGCCGCTTGGGAGTGGTCTACACCAGGGAAGTTGGGCACATTTGGGAAGCTTCACTTTGGTAAAACTGGGTGAAGTATCCTAGCTGTTTTATGGGTCAGGCATCCAACCACAGAAAATCAGTGACCACCAGACAACGCTCCACTCACAGGTATGAGGTGTGGAGATGGGAAGTGAACAGACAGTGTATGGAGCATGCAAGGCGTCAAGTGTGCAGCTGCAAGTACCAGCTTAGGTGGGGAAGACCCCAGGTAGAGCTGGAATGCAAGGAACAGTCTGCGGGATAGATCTCCGGACATAGGCGAGGGCTTAGAGCAAGTGACGGGGGACTGACAGTAAATGGTGCTCGCCCGCTGCTCCATGCAGCTCTTTGCTGCAGTAGAAAATGTTTCCTGCTAAACGAAGGGCCACTAAATTTACTTCTCTTTTAATATTGCATGCTTTGCTCTTTGCAGAGCCTGACAAGCTCATAAAATAGCAAATCTATGAGTCGCCTAGCTCTTTGCACAAGCCCGCCCTTTCTAGTCTACGGCACAAGGCGACAAAGCCTCTAGTACTAGGGAGCAGCAAGCTTAGCGGAAGATGTCTTTTCCAAGCTAGGGGAGCCATGGTTTTAGCAGCCTGTTACGAGCTGGCATCATCAGTATTTGAAAAATAACAGGGTCTGGTGTCGCCCTTGGAGTCAGGCCTGTTCCCTGTAGCCAGTGTGAGAATTTACATAGAATATGCGCTTTGGGCTGCCTAATGAATGTCTGACCCCCCATTGTAAAAATTAATCTCTTGAACAAGAATCAAATTTAAACAGCAAATATTATGAATAGAGCCTTCAGAAATTCTTATTGACGCTCAGAATAATAAACATTGTTGAAATAATAAAATGATTGAAGTCCTTCACTCCAAGGCCAAATGCTGTATTTTAAGTTTGCTATCTTATGCTGCACACAAATGTATTCTTCTTCGTTGGCATTGAGGTGAGTGGTGGTAGGCATGTGGTGGTTCTCCCCGTCCTTCACCACAGACCTGAGGTTCCATCGTCTCGCTGTGCCTTGCTGTAGTAGCTGCCGAGGTAAGGTCTGGGTGAGGGGCTTCAACGAACGTTGGTGGCAAATGAGAGATTAGGGTAGGGGGCATCTGCATGAAACATAAGAGACGATCTAAAGAATACGCAAGATGAAGAGGAGGAGGAAGGGAGAACCGACAGTCTGAAAAGACTATGATTCCATGCTAAGCCATTTTACACGTTTTTTCCACAGTCCGACTGTCCTTACACAGAAAAAGTCCCAAGTATTAAAATTCCAATGGACATCATGGAAAAGGAACCGTTTGTAATTGATAGCAAACCTACCGACAGTGAGTAGAACTAACCTCTTGCATGCCTGCTTGAGCCTGCCTTACCACGACAACAATTCATCACAAAATCAAAGGAGCGCAACAAGTTCCTCTCATCACTGCTTGTCATTCCACCTCGACTTTCCATGCTGCAGCTCACCTCTTGTTTTCACCTCCCTCTCTTTGTCCTATGTTTACTGTCATCGGATGCTTTAAGCGCACCTATCCCTTGGTTGGAGCACCTGCTTTTTGGTGTTGCTTTGTGGTATTTTATCTCTAAATGTGTTCTCTCTCTTCCATCTTTCCCATTGATTAACTCTTTCTCGCACCACAACTCTGCTCAGTTTTCATTTCCCAGAATCTCACCATGCTGGCAATCAGAATTAAAAATTTGGTGTGCACTGCCTCCATTTCTTGATAATTTTTGGTTCAGATAAATCACCAATCACCCTTCATCATTAACATGTTGATTGACCATTGTAAGTTCCATTAATTTTCATCATGATTGTTGTGGCTTTTGGTGTTATAACTGTATGTGGAGTAATGTGGATAATGTGATACTGGAACTGTCGTCGATGCAACTTGGATTGTTTTGCGTGTATTGCTCGGACGACTTTGGTTTGTTGTGATCTCACAGGAAAGTGCAAATTTGCATGGGAATTTGTAAAGTTACAACAACTCACAGACAGAAAGCTTATGACTTGAGATGTTGTTTGAGGAGCAATTCTGTATTTTGTATGTCATTCACAGGTCTTCAGCTGTTCCAATGAAATATTAAATTCCACAAAGATGACAGCTCTATTTATATCTTTTATCTCCATCCCAACCCATTGAGTGCTTCCACTCTCCGTTGAGTGAGGTCTACTCCTCTCCTAACAATCGTATCCACCCTGAATACAATAATTCATTTGGGTCCAAAATGATCTGAGTCATTTTACCACAATCTTCTTTTGTCTAATTTAAATTTATTTATCAATTTTATATAGCGCTCCTGCACTAACAGGGTGCCTCAAGGCAGTTTACTAAATATTATCAAAAAAAGCTGTTAATCAATCACCAAAAACAGTAATGTCCTTCATCTTACCACAAATCTATCCAAAACACTGGCAATCACCCAAAAAGCGATGGCAACCTGACCGAATAGGCGTTAATATATATCCAGAAAACTTCCAGTCAAGTCTGCAAAATTACTCTTTAAGTTTGACCTCTGATGTACTGCAATAAAATATAAGCTGCCTCCAAAAGTTATCTGCTTTGACGTCTAAAGCAAAATTCCTTTAATCTGAAACCACCAAAACTGATCTGGCCGTATAATAATCACAATATTGACAAAGTGCAGCACCTCTTAAAATCCCAGAAACCACAGACATTTCGTTTTGCACACACCCCTCTCAACCTGAAATCCATTTCATACATCATGCCCTTCCACATTCTCTCCAACCTCTTTTATTCTTTTACGTATATTTGTCCTGCAACCTTCTCTTCAAGCCCAAAATATAGATGGTTTATCCTGTAGTCCTCTTCTGATCCTCGAATATCTTGTTTATCTTGGCCACGTTATGCTACCTGGACACTGTCTTACACCCGCACCCCAACATTATATAAACCCTGTTTTCTCTTGAATGTCCTACTACATCCTTCAACAGATTGTTCCTCCTGTATTCTCCCCTCCCCATCAACAGCTTGAACCTGGAGCCAACACGCCCACCTCGATTGCCGAAGGTCTTTGTGGACATGTGATTGAAATGCACTGTCGCTGAAAGCTATTTTGCCCTGTCTAACTCATCCACTCACAGCACTTTCACAGAGGAAGTTTAGATGGAAACCATCAAGTGATTGTCAGGAACATGGCATGGCACCCCATTTCACAAGAGAGATTTTTAAAATTGGGGCCACACCACATATCTTACTTACCTTTCTTTGCTACTGCCTATTGGTGGCACACTAGCTAAATTCTACACATTTATCCTGAAAATACAACCACAGAGCCTCATACACAAGCAATGAAAAACAAAAAAGGGATAGGTGGAATGCTGGAATCAACCTCAGCTACTGGTAATTGCTCCAGCTGCCATGCAGTCAATCGTTTTATGCCCACCATGCCACTATAGACAGAGACCAGCCACATGCTAGTCAGACTAGGTTCTTCTCCAATAGGAACGGTCCTGCCCAAACAGCCAGGCCTGGTCTCCTCCATATGGGACCCGAAAATAAGGAACTCCGACACCGTTTTGCCTTATTGGAACCTCATCAGTGTAGTGCAGCTTGAGTCCATTGACACAAAAAGCAGACAACCCATGTCTAAGCACACCTATTGTGCCCAGAAGAGGGCCCTATGCTCACTGTGCCTCTGGGCTATCTGCACCTCACTAATGAGGCCCACATAGGCAGAACTTGGTATGGACATGTGAGTAAAAAGTGCGGAGATCGTGCTACCCAGGTAATTAATATCCAAGTCACGGAATTGATAGATGCCAGCACCCAACACCTTGATCTAATTTTGTTTTCGGTTCTGAATTCACGAGGAGCTTCCAAAGTTTTAGTCTCTTCAGCCAGAGTAAACATGTCTTCATTAACACACCACTCTCATAGAAGCCTTATTAATCAGCGGCATTTTTTACAAAAAACAATGGGGATTTAGGGGGAAGGTTACATAATCGAAAGAAAAATGGTAGGGTAGCCAGGATCTCATGAGGATTGCATGACATTGCATAAAGATCCTTCTTAGTCATTTCTACAATTGAAGCCTTAGCTCCAATATCATATTCACCATTTACCCATTCAAAAATATAAATAAGCAATTGGACTGGGAGAATCAACCTGCGGTGCCCTATGTCAGGACAGGACAGATCTTAAATTTCACCACTCTAATCTGAAAACAAAGGTTAATGTTCGGGGAATTTTGAAATTAGCATTTTGTTTTCTTTTAGAATCAAATTGTCATCTGAATTTCAGTCAAACGTAAGCAAAATTATCAAATCCACAGAAAAAAATCGGGTTAAGCTAGATATTTTGAAGGTGTGAGCTTGGCCACAAAATCAAAATACAACTCTGGAGTCAGTGAATGGAGGCCTAATTGATGCTTCATAGTGTGCACACTGCTGTGCCACGATTGTTGTCAGCATGTTTGTTAGACCATGCAGCTGCACTCGTATAGAGCACGGCCACAGTTCAGACTGAGGGCCTCACTTTGAGTTTGGTGCTAAATCAAGGGCACCACCCTTGAAACTGTAATTATGAATGTGCAATATTACTGCTGATTTAGCATTGTGTGCATGATGGAGAATATGCAGCACCAGTTATACTTACCAGTGGGATTCAGCATTTAAATGCAGAATAGTTACCCCCACACTTCTGTGGTGGAAACCATTGTTGACTCTTTTCTGACATGCTGTAAGACCGCATTACTTTAAAGAGGCGCAATGCGTTAAATTTGCAGGGATTATCTAATTACACATGTAATTTGCTTCCCTGGAACTGAGAATCAGACTACAAACATAATTCAAGCATCGATTTTAGAATCCCCGATGATGTGCAACGAATACACTTGGTAGCAGAGTCATTCGTGAAAAAGGACACTGCTAAACACTATTGTCAATCTTCCAGTAGCTATAACATGCTTTGACACACTGACAATGTACGTTTATATTGTATGTTTACAGGACAAGATCCGACATTCCTTGAGCGACACACGTCGTGCTGAGAAAATTCCTTTCCTTCAGTCATACAAGGCGCCAAGGTAAATAAAAACACTTTTTAGCAAGCAAGAGTGAAGAGCCTCGTGGGAAAAGACGCAAACGTGATTAAAACTGCGCACCTGGCTGAACTCTCACCAGCGTAGGCCCCTGCTGCCTGCAGCATCTTCTGGCTTCACTGCATCTGTTTAAGCAATGCAGTAGGGTCGATGTAGTCAGTCCGAACATTTGGTATGTTAGCGTTACTATATATTTCCCGGAGAGTTCAGTTCTGTTTTTGCTTGTGTACCAACACAAGCTGTAGACTTTCTTTTGTAATTGCTCCAATTTTCTGATAGCAAGTAATGAGGCACTTTGGTATTTGTTTCATACACAATAATAGATTCCCACCCAGCTTCAGTGCCTCAGGGTAAACTGTTGGGATCTACGGTCCTTAAAATAAAAAAATATATCAGGAGATGACTTTCTCCCAAGCTGCCCATGGACACATGTAGTACACACTTCATGATTCCTTTGTCCTTTATGCAGTGGCGGCTCGCAGAGGGAGTGCTGCGGGGCAGTGAGGCGGGGGAGGGGCTGGGTGGGGGGGGGGTAGTGGAGTCGGACATACGATGGGCAGGAGTAAGGTAAGTAAATAAATAAATGAATAACTATTTACCTTGCGCTCGCTGCATCGCCCACTCGGCGATGCAGCGAACGGAAGGTAAATAGTTTTATTTATGTATTTACTTACTTTACTCCTGCCCGTCGTATGTCCGACTCCACTACCCCCCCACCCAGCCCCTCCCCCGCCCGCATCACCGTCCCGCAGCACTACCTCTGCGAGCCGCCACTGCCTTTATGAACCTTTTTGTAAGTATATTTCTTCATGAATTCAGTGTTTTATTTCTCAATTTTACCATACTGTTTGTTAGCGATTGTATTACTTAACATCATAATGTGTTTCGGGGCAATTGGCCTTATGGGCAAAGCCCTTTTGTCAGCAGGGGTCCTTGCAGGTAAGCGCGGAAGGGCGGGGCGGGGGGATGTCGACAGACGACGGAATATGAATTATTTATTTATTTAATTTTCCCTATTCCGTCGTCTGTCGACTTCTCCACCCCTACCTCCCCGCTCCACTGTGCTTACCTGCACGGACCGCTGCTGCCTTTTGTGATGGCAAACTGCAAAATCACAGAGTTTGCAACCGAAAAAGGGCTTTACTTTATGTAAAAAACACTTTTTTAAGTCAGCAAAGAGTTTCTTACTTGTAAAAGCACTTTTGCGATCCTTTCCTAATTGCAAATTGGAGTCAGTGTGAAAAGGGCATTCCGCTCCTATTTCCCATTCGAAAAAGAATGTATAAATGTTTACGACTACAGTTGCGGGCACAAACCATTGCTGAGTTATTGGCCCCCAAGTTAAGGTGGAAAAGGAAAGGGGG
This sequence comes from Calotriton arnoldi, assembly GCA_963921515.1. NCBI lineage: Eukaryota > Metazoa > Chordata > Amphibia > Caudata > Salamandridae > Calotriton > Calotriton arnoldi. The sequence continues at coordinate 3,362,415 of CAWUFW010000871.1, forward strand.
AGGGGAGCCCTTAGAACCTTTTCCCATTTGGGAATTGTGTTGGCAGCCTCTGGGAGAGAACGTTTTTTCAAAATGGAAACTTTAAAAAAAAACTCAGCACTGGGTTTTTTAAGGAACACGGGATTGCTGAAGTTTTCCATTTTTTAATCCAGTTGTAGGGATGGTAGTCTGCTGTCCTTTGCAGTCCACAATTCCTGTGATTACAGCCAATGATGGGGTCACAAATTGTGACCTTCCTAATAAATGTTTATTAATTAAGATGTTCTGTGACCCTCTGTGATTTGGCATTATGTGAACTGACCTTTTGCAAAATACTATACCAAAAAGGCAGTGAACAATTTCCCACTACTTTTGCAAAGGGTATATTAGTATATCCGGCCCAATGTCCGTTATCAGGAGCAACTCACAAAGCAGTCTCTGCAATTAAACAAATACAATCTTTAGCAATATATAACAGCACATTGAAACCAGTGTGTTCAAATCCTAAATAAATATTTTTTTTGTGTATCATCTGACCTGCAACCCCTCCCAGGGGGCGAGTTCACCCCCTTCCTCTTAGCGCCCTAACCACTTGCGTCCCTTTCCCCCCATAAATAATTCCAATGACGACACGGTATGGTGCATAGAAAGGCCGCAGTTGTATTTAAAACATGGATTATACATCTTGCAACTTATTGGCTGGTCATTCATAAACATCCATGTTAATTTACGTCATGCATTATATCCCATGCTTGGCGTTGTCCTTTTATGACTGTACTATCTTTGCTTGAGGTGCCTCCTATGCAAGTCCTCAGTGTTTGCGATTCCAGGCTTCCCTTGCTACCGATTTTGTGGGCGTCTGTTAGGACGTCAGCATCGTCAAAGAGTTCTCCAACCCCAGCGCCGGAAACAACGACATCACCCCCTCGCAAGACCTCTGCAACTCACTCTCCGCGTTCTTCCACCGCAAGATCACCGACATACACAACAGCTTCGACGCACAAACAACGCACCCTACCGCCGAACCAATGCCCGCCACCACCACCCTCTGCAACTGGACCCCGATCAACACCGAAGACACCACCCGCACGATGAACTCCATCCACTCCGGATCACCAACCGACCCCTGCCCACACCACGTCTTCAACAAAGCCGACGCCACCATCGCACCCCATCTCCGGGACATCATCAACTCCTCCTTCCACACCGCCACCTTCCCGGAGAGCTGGAAGCACGCCGAGCTTACCGCCCTCCTGAAGAAACCAACGGCGGACCCCACCGACCTCAAGAACTACCGCCCCATCTCGCTCCTTCCGTTTCCGGCCAAAGTCATCGAGAAGACCGTCAACAGACAGCTTGCCGCCTTCCTCGAGACGAATGGATCCCTCGACCCCTCGCAGTCCGGGTTTCGGGCCAACCACAGCACCGAGACCGCCCTTATCGCAGCCACCGACGACATCAGAACCCTAACCGACAACGGGGAAACAGCTGCCCTCATCCTCCTGGACCTCTCCGCGGCGTTCGACACCGTCTGCCACCGCACCCTAGTGAAGCGCCTCAGCAACATCGGAATCCGAGAGAAAGCACTGGAATGGATCATCTCGTTCCTCGCCGGAAGAACCCAGAGAGTCCGCCTCTCCCCGTTCAGATCCGAAGCCACCGAAGTCATCTGCGGCGTTCCACAAGGATCCTCACTCAGCCCGACCCTCTTCAACGTCTACATGAGCCCCCTCGCAGCCATCGCACGCCGACACAACCTCAACATCATCTCCTACGCCGACGACACCCAGCTGATCCTCTCCTCACCAACGACCCCACCACCGCCAGAGCCAACCTGCACGACGGGATGAGAGACGTCGCCGACTGGATGAGGAACAGCCGCCTTAAACTGAACTCAGACAAGACGGAAGTCCTCATCCTGGGCTCATCACCCTCCGCCTGGGACGACTCCTGGTGGCCCCCGGCCCTGGGCACCGCACCCAAGCCAACGGACCACGCACGCAACCTGGGCTTCATCCTGGACTCCTCCCTGTCGATGACCAGACAAGTCAACGCCGTCTCATCTTCATGCTTCAACACCCTGCGCATGCTCCGCAAGATCTTCAGATGGATCCCCACTGAAACCAGGAAGACCGTCACCCAGGCACTCGTCACCAGCCGACTGGACTATGGGAACACCCTCTACGCCGGAACCACAGCCAAACTTCAAAAGAGACTCCAGCGCATCCAGAACGCCTCCGCACGACTCATCCTGGACATCCCCCGACACAGCCACATCACCGGACACCTGAAAGACCTGCACTGGCTCCCCGTCAGCAAGAGAATCACGTTCAGACTCCTCACCCACGCACACAAGGCCCTCCACGACCTGGGCCCAAAGTACCTCAACGACCGCATGTCCTTCTACACGCCCACACGCCAGCTACGATCAACCAGCCACGCCCTCGCCACCGTACCACGCATCCGCAGAACCACCGCCGGAGGAAGATCCTTCTCCTACCTGGCGGCCAAGACCTGGAACTCCCTCCCCACTCACCTTCGGCGAACCCAGGACCATCTCGCCTTCAGGAAGCAGCTCAAGACCTGGCTGTTCGAGCAGTAACTTACCCCCTCCCCCAGCGCCTTGAGACCCTCCCGGGTGAGTAGCGCGCTCTATAAATGCCGTGATTGATTGATTGATTGACCGGCCCGGGCTGCAAGTGCCGTTCTGCTTGCCCTGGACCCTTGCTGGCCACTCGCCTGCTCCTCAGTGCCCCTGCCGTGTGGCATCCCAAGGACCTTGTGCGAGCATCTCATCTACTCTGCCTGTGGTTGTGTGCTGTCATTTGCTCACCCTGTGTCCCTGCCGTGAGGCATCCCAAGGACACTGTGTGAGCAGCTCTTCTACCTATGGTACTTTCCCCTTTGGATCGTTTTCTGGGTTTCTTCCGCCATGCTGCCAATGGTTTAACGATCGGAGGCAGCTCCCCCCTTTGCTGCCTCCCTTGCCCCTGCTGAAGAGAAACCCAGTTGCTCCAGAACCCCCACTATGTTGAGTATAAACATATCCATGCCTACCCCTGTTAGGTGCACCCCATCTTCCAAGTGGTAGCCCGGGGACCTCAGGTTAATCAGCCCGTGTCCTTCAAAACCCCAGCTGTTGGCCCTGCATATCTACACCATGGTGATGTTCAGTTTGCGTCTGGACTTTTCAACTGCCCCCTGGTCTATGGCTCCCCTCCATGCCCTGCGTGCTATTATTTCTGAGCATATTACATCTGCTGGATGGGTTAACTTGGCTAGTGATGCCAGATCTGTGACCATTTTTTCAAGCAGGCTTCTCCTCCCAATGGTTGCTAAGTGGTTGCCCCCCAGATGAACCACTAGCGCATCCGGCCCGTCACCCTGCCGAAGCGCCCTACGCACCACAGGAAGAAGCTGGTCCCATTGCATCCAAGATTGTCCCAGCCAGGTCACCTCCGTGTTACGGAGCCAGATCCCTCTGAACTCTTGCTGTGCCACCGCCCACTGTTGTGCCAGGGTTATGTACGAGTGCCCCACGATCCATACTTTCTTGCAACCCTCCGACGGACCTAAATGTTGGGTGGGGTAAAAAAACAAAACTCAGTACAGTGTGGGGCGTATGTATCTTTTAAAGGCGCTCGATACCCATTGCCCGACAGCCTTGATTTGTTCAGAGCCAAACCCTATGTCCGCCGCCGTGGTTGGTGCCCCTATGCGGAAGGAGTGTGACCCGAATTCCCCTGGTGGAAAACCCCGCACTCTCCAGGGTCCTCCGCATAACTGCTATGAACTGAAACCGGTTGAGGCAAGACCCTTCCCTATGTGTAAATAACGGCCCAGCGCAGGCCCTCCTTGTAGCATATAGTCTTGGATGAGGCATACTGGCAGCAGGACTTGTCTCTGATACACTCAATCCTTGTGTTTTTCCCTTTGCCTGCCTGGTCCTTTTTTGAACGGTGCAAATGGATTACCATGTGCCCCACCCCCATGTGAAGGTCTGTCTTGCGTATGCATGCCGTCCCCGGGTTCCCTTTTGCTGGGGCAACTAGCTCGCTAATCCTGTATGCCCCGAAAAAAGCCAGTGCGAATGCTGCCCTAAATAACTTCAGCTCATGTTCCCCGGTGCATATGTCAGCTAGTAAGCAGATTGCCTTTTTTAGGACTGCAAAATCGATGGGCTTCCTCCTATCTCTAGTCTTGGGCTGCAATCTACCCCAGCCTTTCATTGCCATTTTGCAGAAAAATGCCCCCTGGGATACCCCCTGTCGCTAGCTTGTCGTAAAAGGCGACAGCGCTCAGGTGTGCTTGAGCCCATGATCTGCTTTTCCCGCTCCGGAATGAACATTCGATTAATGTTGTCACCTCATCCTGGCTGACATCCTGCACCCCCCAGCGCCTATTACGTCAGTAAAGTTAGCCCATCACTTATGATAACGTTTCTCCGTCTTGGGGGGCCAGTGCGTTTTCCAACGTGTCCACTAACTCCCACAGTTCCTCTGCCACTGGTGTCATGACTTGGTCCGCATTCGGTGCCAGCTTCCTGAACCTGCCCCACGGAAAAAGAGAAATTGAGTCAGCTATTGAGTTGTCCAGACCCGCAATGTGTCTTGCTCTAATGGCTATGTTCGCATTCAGTTGGCAACCAACTAACTTCCGCAGAAGTTTGACCACTGCCGGGCACTTCGCTGTTCCTAAGTTGATCGCTTGTACCACCGCGTGGTTGTCTGACCATAGGGTTATCTGCCTATTGGCCATTTTATGACCCCATATAGTAAATGCCACCACGATGGGGAAGAGCTCTAACAATGTGATATTACCTGTGATACTGCTCTGGCGCCAGCTGTCTGGCCCCTTTGCCGCTGCCCAAGCCATCCCCAGGATGGCCCGAAGCCGTGGCCGCCTACTGCATCGGTGTAGAGTTCTAGTTGTTCAGCCCGCACCCAGGGTTCCCGCCACATGAGGGTACCATCGAAACTGTCCAAGAAAGTGTCCCATTGCCCCAGGTCCTCCTTCACCCCTTGTGTAAGGCGCACGCTGTGGTGTTTTTACGACATACCCCTAGTCAGCCAGGCCAGGCGCCTGGCGAAGGGGCGCCCTGCGGGGATTACTCTGGTGGCGAAATTCAGTTTACCCAGCAGCTGCTGTATTTCTCCTGGAGTCGCCTTTTTCTGCTGCCGTAGATGCAAATGATTTGGCGCAGCTCAGCTACCTTTTCTGTTGGCAGTTTGCATGTCCCGCCCACTAAGTCTAGCTCTACTCCGAGGAAAGATAGCTTGGTGGTCGGACCCTCTGTTTTGTCAGGTGCTAGCGGGACTCCTAAATCCTCTGCCAAGCCTACAAAGAGGCAGAGGAGGTTTGCACATTCCCCTGTTCCTGCCCTCCCAATGAACAGGAAGTCGTCCAAGTAGTGGGCTCGCCCCCCTTCCGGGTGGCGCGCTCCCAGCTCCAAATTCCAGAAAACTACTAAATGCCTCAAAGTAGTCGCAGGATATGGCATATCCCATGGGTAAGCATTTGTCATAATAATAGTTTCCTTCAGTTGGAAACCTAGGAGGTGATAACTGTCTGTGTGTACTGGCAGTAAGCAGAATGCCAACTCGACATCTGTTTTGGCCAATAGAGCCCCCTTCCCCGCCTGCTTGATCAGTTCTACTGCATCGTCCAGGGAGGCGTAAGCTACAGAGCAGCTGTCCTGCTTCAGCCAGTCATTGACGGAATCCCCGTGTGGTTGCGAAAGGTGTTGTATGAGCCGATATTTACTTGTCTCTTTCCTAGCTGAACCTCCTTGCCCACCTTCTGTCTAGCTGCCGCTGGGTTGTCCCGTATTGATTTTAGGTTGCGGCTAAGCTGCGGGGCCACAGGCCCCCTGTAAGGGATGGGGAACCCAGCTGTGAACCCCTCTGCTAATTGTTTTCTGTCCGCCACTCTCTGGTAGTTCCTTAGCAATGTTATCAGTCTCCTTGTGTTTATGGGGGTAGACAGTGGTAGCCCCCGCCCAATCCTCCCTTCACCCCCTGCGCTGTCTCTCACTCCCCGCTATTTCTTTGTGCTGCTCTTGTCTCTATTGTTACCTGTCCCTTGTGACTGTCTGCATTGTATGGTGGGATGGCTGCCGCCGCAGGTCCCACAGCTGTGTTTAAACCTACATGCTTTCCCCCATTTACATTCATCCTTGTCAAATTTCCAACATGCTGCCATTCATGTTTTTCCTGTTCTCTCGCCTGTCTGGCTTTTGCCTCTGAGCCCTTGTCCTTGACCTTCATACTTCCCTTTGAACCCTGAGGGACGAAAATTGGGTTCCCGTGTGCCTAGCCCTTCCCTGGCTGCCACCATGTGATTGGTGAAGCCCTCTATGTCCTGGCAGTCCCTCTCTATTACTGGCCAGGTCTGCATCTTTTCCCTGAAGCCTTAATCGTACCTTAGCCATGCTTCTCCCTGATACTTCTGCTGTGCTTAATGCACTTTCTGCTCATGTAGGATTAGGGCCGCTGCACTTTGTGGGAATTTTTCTATGAATACGCATGCCATAGTCTTGAAGGCCTGTAGCCAGTTCTCTATAGTTTTCTCCACTCTTGGCTTGCGCCTATCCCTTCTGTCCTCGTCCTTCTTGTCCTGAACTGTTAGGTCTAATCCTGCCTGGTGCACCTCCAGCAAGGAGAATATATCTCTGTACTCTTTCCGCCAAATTCTCTTCTTCACTGTTAGCAGGATGAGGTTTGCTAAGCCCAGTAATTTTGTGGTGGTGGGCTGGTCACCCGGGGAGGAACGTATGTACTCGCTTCCCCTGCCCTGGCCTTGGCTGGGTGGGTTCCCTCAGTTACTGTTGTGCCACCCTGATTGCTTGGTGTGGTTTCCTCCACGCCTGTGCCCTCCTTGCTCCTAGCGTCTTGTGGGCTATCCCGTGTTGTGCCTGCTTGCTCTCTCCGCCCTTCTTTTTGCCCCTTTCTCTGTTTGGGCCCACCGTCCTCCCCGTTGTACCCTGTTCATACTTGGCCCCCCCCGTATGGGGCTCCCAGCCCCGGCCAATGCCACCAAGGCATCCATGCCGCTGGGTGTGGCTGTACTTGTCCCCATGCCTCCCCCTGGAATTCATGTTGGCCCCCCCTCGGGTGTGCTGGCCAGGGGGGCTGAGGGGCCCATGGCCCGTGCGCTGCGTAGTTGCTTACTCCCAGTTGCGTGCCATAATTTGTAATTTGCCCAGGTACTCCCTCAGTGGTTCCCATCTGCTCCTGTCCCCTTTTGCGTTGCCTGCCCCCTTCGCTCAGCGCTTGGTGCTCACCATATCCGTTGTCCGTGTTGGATCTCGGCATGCTGCGTGCTTCCTTGGGGGCCCCCTTACCGGCCACAGACCCCTCTTTGCCGCTGCTGCCCTCCTCCATGTCTGATTCGATTACTACTTCCCGTGGTGTGGCTGCACTGCTCCTGTCCCTTCCTCCATTCCTGGCTTTAGGGCCCGCCGCCACTTGCCTTGGGGGCCGCAGGGGGAGGCTGCTGTACTTTCCTTGGCCCCCCTTTGCCTGGTTTCGATGGGGCCGCTGTTGTGGCCACATGCCCCTTCTTACCGGGCCCTGAGGGGGGTGCTGGTGTGTGCCTCGGCTTCAGCTTCTTTCTGGCTGCCCCCCCCCCCTCTATGTGCTCATCCATCCACTCCTTCGTTTTAGGGCCACCAAAGCCCTTGCTTTTTCTAATAAGACCTCGAGATCGCCGTCCAGTTCCGTTCCAGAATCCTCCCAGGGCCTTCTCAGCTCCTTTTGGTGTGGCCCTGTGACCTCATTACTCCCAGGTGCCTCCCTAAAGCGCACCAGCACTCTTTTTTCTCTTATTTCGGCCCTGCGTCTCCCTGCCATAGCTCCGATGCCTGTTCTGTCTTTCCTCTAATGGGCGGGGCCTCTGCTCTGCTCTGTGCTCTGTGCTCTGGCCCTGCTTGTTAGCTTCCTCTCGCTGTGCTGTGCGACTTCTTCTGCTGGACAAAAAGCTCCTCAAGCTCCTCTGCCACACGGTACTGCTGCTTATATGGACTCTCTTGTCTCTTCCTTAGTTAATAAACAGAGAGGGCTAGACTTGTTTTGACCTCCAGATTTCATATAGCGCTACACCAGTTAGGTATGGCTGTTATGCGCAGCTTCCTTACCGCCTGAATCCGGTTCGGAAGTCAGCGATCGCAACTCCCCGCTTTAGCTGGATCCCGCCGGTAATGCCCGGCCGCTCCCCTTTGTTGTGTGGCCCAGTGTGATCACGTCCTTTAGAGGCAACCGACACAGTAAGCCTGGCCGCGCTTGTTCTGGGTTCGTGCAGGCTAAGAAGGGGTCCAGTGCACCCTGTCCCCAATCACAGTAGGTTGTTCCGACGATACTCGAACCTGCGCCCCCAGCTCCATAGGCGGAAGTTCTTGCAGGATCTCCACGTCCTCAAGCGCGCTCGGCACTCGTTGCCGCAGGAAAACTGGTAGCGCAGCCTCACACGCCGTCCAGCGTCTCGGGAGGCATTCGACATGGGCCCCTATTGGGTCCGGCTTTGCCTCCCCGGCCCGTGTTTCTTTCTGCCAGTACAGATGTCACTTTAACCTCTTTCCAGACACCCTCACTTAAACGATGTAACAATCCCTTGACACTGTGCTTTAATCTTTTCTAGAAAGAGTATTACACAGGTTCAGGGGATTGTTAAACCATTTTAGTGAAGACTCTCTTTGATGACAAGACTGATGTTTCTTGAAACTGTAGAACATTCCTCTAAAACAAATGCTCAATATCTCAGGAACTTTGAACTTGTATCTCTTTTGGCTGACAGATCGTACCTGCTTTCCTGAAGTGAAAGACATTTAAGCCTTCATTATGAGTGGCTGGAAAATGGCCTTGATTTTCCCCACTCTCAGAGGTACCGATACTGGGAAACCCCGGGGGCATTGGTAGCTCGGGGGGGGGGGAAATCTAGGACATTTTGAGTTGGCCCCTGGTGGTCCCATTAAAAATGAAGAATTATTGGGCGAATCAGGGTTTGATTCTCCAGGTAACTCCTCATTTTCCACAGTATTTCAACACAGATTTCAACTATGTCAGCAGCCACGCATATCTCATAATTCCGATGGGTCTGGTAACTGCTGTCACAGGCCCCATCAGAATAAAGAAGCCACTCCTAGTGAGGGCCTTAGATGCTTAAAGACCCTGCTGATCAGTGTACTGTCTCTCACCTTGAAACATTGCTGCTTCTTGACACATTTTCATATATATATTTGCACAATTGTGATGCTGACGTTAAGGCCTCCAGAATCTAAAGAGATTTTCCAGATCAGTTTCTGACAGTAATGTTATATGTCTGTCCATTATCCTACATGTGCTAAAATGAAATGGCTTCCATCTAGTGGAGCTTAGCCTCACAGTCCCAATGTCAGCATTGTTAATCTCCACTCTGTTGTGTATAGCAGATGCTACATGTGAAGCTGCAATCCTGAGTAACTCCAGTCCACCCAGCAAATTGAGGTTCGGATCTACTGAAGACATCTCGGTTAAAAAATGTTGCTCAAGTCTTTTCATCAACATTTGATTAGTATAGTAGTTCTGCTCTGACAAGGCCTAATTCTGATGAGGCATGATACCCCAACCTTCATTTAAAACCTAAAACCGTGAGAGTGTTCACATGCTAGCAAGAGTTCTTGTAGGTGGGATACCAGAGTTGCTCATTCTGTGGGTCCAGTCTATCGGAGCAACCTCAAGTATCTGGGGCAGGTCAGTTCCGTAAACTCTTGAGAAAGGAATGTGAGATATGGTTGCCAAATATCCTGATATGAGTCCCCTTGCTGTGTAAGTGCTGGGTCAAGGGGGAGCGAAACGATGTAAGGCCTCTCTGGGTCGCCAGACTATCCCAGACCCTTAAAGTAGGCGCGGTGATCAGGGATAGATAGAAATTTACGGGAAAATGGGTATGAGATAGGAATTGGACCTTCCATAATGCTGTTTCTGCCAGTGCCCTGTCCATAAACAGCCATGGCTTCTCCTATTCTGGGTGAGACCACTCTATCAGATAGCGAAGCTGTGTTGCCTGGAAGTAATGTATTAAATTTGGGACTCCCAAGAGTCCCTCGATTGGGGGGGGCGCCAGCTATGATTGTGTTTCATCCGAGGTCGTTTGCTCGCCCACACGAAACGCTGTAGAATGTCTTGTAGAGTTTGTAGCATCCCTGCTGGGGGCTGTAAGTGGAGGGTTTGGAAGATGTAAAGAATCTTGGGGAGAATCATAATTTTTAGGGAGGCGATACATCCAGCAAGGAAAGGGGGTATAGTTGCCACTGTGTCAGATCAGCCTTCACCCTCCTAGTCAGGTCTTGGTAGTTAAGATTCATGACCCTTCCAATAGTCAGAGCCAGCTGAATACCCAGGTAAGGGATAGATCTCAGTGCTCATTATATCGAGTGGTTCTGGGTCAAATAGGCCTTGACGGTGGGCAAGACTGTGAGATCCAGGGCCTTTGATTTAGCAAGATTCATATGGAATCCCGACGCTTCCCCGAATTGTCTTACCTCGTCTAGTAAGCTGGACAGGGCCTCTCGGGGATCATAGAGGGACACAATAACGTCATCCACATATAATGTAATAACGTGTTCCTCACCCCCAAAGCGTACCCCAGTGATGTTTGGGTTATCTCTCACCCTCTGGGCAAAGGGCTCCATATAGAGTGCAAATAGGGGTGACACGGGGCACTCCTGCTGCGTGCCACGGCGTATTGTAAATTGGGCCGAACTTCTCCCATTGACTCTGACAGAGGCCTTAGGGTCACCATAATTGCTAAGAATCCAGGCACAGATGCACTCCCCTAGGCCAAAGTGAGCCAGTGTCTCAGCTAAATATGGCCAGTCAACGCGAGCGAAAGCCTTTACAGCAAAAACATGATTTATAAAGCGCAATTTATGCCCCAAATAGGGCTTTAAATTGCAAGAAGCCAGATAAGAGAATGAAATAGAGTAAAGAAAGGGACAGAATTTAGTTATCCGAAAAAAAGCCAGGTCTTCAGGTTCTTTGAGAACTAAGCTAGGTTGGGTTGAGAGCAAAGGGATGTAGGAAGTGAATTCCAAAGTTTAGCATCTGCAACAGTTGTAAAGCCTCCATCTAGCTGTGAAGAGCTGTATCTAGAGGGAAGGATCAAGAAGGTATTGGGAGATCTAAGAGATCTAGGACGAGCGTAGACTTTAAGCAACTTCTGTTAATTGAGTAGACCAGAGTGGAAAATAGCCATATGTATGTGTGTAAGAACTTTGAATTGAATTCTCTTTTGTATAGGGAGCCAGTGAAGATCTTTTAATGTGGAAGATACTGAACACCATCTGGGAAGATGAAAGTGAAGCCTAGCTGCAGCATTTTGAACTTGCCGAAGTTTATTACATAAGTGTTTAGTAAGGTCTAAGTACAAGGCATTCAAGTAATCCATCCGAGAGGTTGTTAATGCATGGATCACTGTCATTTTAGCCTTCAAAGGAAGGAAGCCTAACACCTTGCACAGGACTTTTAATACTCTGAAGCAAGTGGATGACACTGATAAAATCTGATGTTTGAAAGAGAGCTGATGTGCCTCTTTTGAGCTTTAAGACATCTCCCAGTTTCAAAGTGCACTAATGGAGGAATTTAAACCATGATATGTTATTGCATCTTGTAAGTATTACATACAGAAACATGTACACCCAGTTGTGGCAGAATGTAACATAATGCACTACATTATCCTCCTGCTATATTAAAGAATATTGAAACGCGGACAATATTTTGAAGCTGTCAATTGTAAGACATACACCGATGTTTTGGACACTTGCATACCCCTAAGAGCCTTTGCTAGAAAAGTTGCATGCCAAGAGTGGAGCTGACTGCTCTGATCCTAACCATTGGTTCTGAGTACTCTTGCCCAGATGTACCTGGGTTTCACACAACACAGCAACCAGATTTGCAGTGCTGCGTTGTACAAAGCAGAACACACTGTGCAGTACCTCATTAACTAAGACTGGGCTGCTGCTGTCATACCCTGTACTAGCAATCTAACAAGTCCGCCTTCTGCAAAGCATAGCCTTGTACTATGGTGCTGAGATGAGTGTGTGCTATCTTGCACAGGGTTTGCACTAGATGCACGCCCTTCCCTTACAAATTCCTATGCCTAGACAAACTTAGAAGGATCAAATTCACTGGATGAATGCTGTGTAATGCGGTTCACATGCAATGCATTGTTTTTTGTAGAAATAAACACATTTCTCCTTGTTAATGCCTGCTAAAAGTAGACGTTAGTTTTTGGCACAAAGCCCAGTGTGGCTATCTAAGTAGATCAGGCTTTGAAGCAAAACCAATCGGTGTTTGTGCTGATCCACCCCAGTTACAACCACTTGATGCAAAGCAGTAAAAAGTGTTTTTTTTGTGCTGAGAAAAGGCTACCTTTCCAGCACAAAACACCCTTTGCTGTGAATAGTAAATATCAGGTGCCACTTAGCATCACTTTGGGCCAGCACAAAACCTTTGTAAATCTGGCCCTAGGTATACAAGCATGCAACATAATGCCAAGGGTTGCACAGCATGTTACAGGGGACACCAGGCAGCAGCACTGGACCAGACTGGACCATTGCCAGTGACCACCTTTGGAACACTATAACCCACATTTACTAAAGTTAGCATGGGTACTCACTCCACATAATACAGTTTAGCGTTGTGTATGCAGGCCTTTACAATGGTAAATAAATAACCACTCTCTGTTGCTTTGTGTTGCATCACACAAGCTCCTGCATGAACATTCGTAGATTTTGTGTCTGTGCTCCATCATTTCCCATCATTTTTAACTCTGAAAATCCAGTCACCTTGCAGATTGTTTATGCAGTTGTAATTTTCATTGTCAGTCATAAATATCCATAGATCCTAATTCCAGGCACCAGGATTTCTTAACTAATCATTGTAGTGGTTTAGCAAAGTATGAACTGTGCTGCCTTGCCTAGGGCCTTTACCTGGAAACTTAATGTTGTTGACACAAAAGGTAAATTTATGGCATAATATGATTCAACCTTATTTTATTTTAATGTTTATTTTCAAACCATCTGAAGATATATTCTTACACCTTGGAGATTTGGTTATTTGTATCCAACAAAATATATTTTAAGGAAAAGCTTTAGAATACCAAAACAGTAGAAATGGCAAATTCAAACACACTTACAATGTCAAGTTTCAGAATGAAGGTGACAGTAATGACATATATATTCGTACCTTTGAAGCACTTTTTGTAAAAAAATATAAGCACTTGCCATGTTAGGCTATGGGGATATTTCAGAGAGAAGGTAATTCAGAAAGTAAAAGAGATTACACATTAACATGAACAGTCTGGGATGTTGAGTCCTAAATCACATTGTTGATGACATTACTTCAACTCACATTGTGTACCTGTACACAGAGTATCTGTTTTAGGAAAATAGTTATTTCTGTCTCATCTGAAGTCAAGCTTTGTGTATATCTAAATAGGTTCTGATTGAAATTTGTGTGTTCATCCAGGTTAAAATATACACAGTTGCTTCAGCTTTCTTTATAAATATAAAGTAGACTTTAGGGTAACTTGTAACAGAAGGTGAAAATTAAACAGGGTAGGTGCTGTGCCAAGAAATCCATTAATTTGTGTTTTTAGTGTAAAGGCAGGAGGTGATAAGACAACAAAAAGGTATGTTAAGGAAGTTCCATGAGGTATGAGGTGCAGAAAGAAGATCGCGTTACATTGCCTACTTTTTTCTTTTTTTCAGCCCTCCACAAACCCCTGTAAGAATTGTGCCTCAAATTAGGATAGAACTTGATCCCGAAGACAATGGCTATTTCTGGAGGAACAGGGGAACAGAAACAACATTGTGACCTGTATGCTCATCTGATACTGAACTTCTTGTTGTCATTAGCCAAAAATGAAATGACCCTCTCTTTGCTAATGTAAGGTACTTCTGCGACCTACCATTCAACTGCAGCATTAACTTTTTGCTGATTTCCCTCATGCTCTCAGTTGCAGTTGCGCTCTGCCATCTTTATAGTGCGCATGGACTCTTTTTCCATTCCGCAAGACTTCGGCCTTCAGACACAACATTCATCATATCCCGATCTCTCCCTTCATAAGGCGGGCATTGTTTTAGGTGCTTGAAAATATTTTGTGAATCTGAAATGAACCAACTGCATTGGTCCTGGGAGCAGGAGTTTGGTACATCGAACAAAGCAGAGGTGTGTTCGCAACTTGGAATATACTTTTTCACTCCAACGCTACCGGAATAAGCCATTGCACATACTGATCCTTTAGCCTGCTGCATAAATAAGAGAAAGTAAAAATGGTACGTTTTTCCTAGTATGGAGTGGACAATATTCTCGTATCAAATTTCTCTTATCTCTTTGCTATGCAACTTGTTTTTGTAACACTTTAATGGACATGTCTTATAAGTAGGTTGAAAAGTATTCCTCCCTTGATTTTGCTGATGAATTATGGGGCAAAACCTGCAACTTACTTTTGTAAATTTTTTAAACCTTTTTTAAAATGACTGTAAAGAAAATTATTTTTTTCCTGCAGCAGGAAACGTATAGTACTAAGTAGGTCTACCTCTTATTTGTAGATGCCAGGCTTTTTTCTGTACAAATGTATTGTATATATTGTGATTTAAGCAAACAAAACTAAAATTGAAAATCTTAACAGTTAGGTCGCGTGCATAATCAAATTGTTAACATTTTGCTCAGCTGTATTGAAGGCATCAATGACTTACTTTCTTACGTTTTTAGAAAGAGCTCTTGTAATTGAACAATGAAGGAGATATATTTTAATTAAACAAAGCTATTTTGACATTTATAAAGGGTGTCTGAAATGCAACAAAATGACTGACTATGTGAGCCTGGGAGGACCAGCAATATTATGCTGGCCACTTTCACAGTTTGACCTGTTCTGCAGTATTTCAAGGCAAATGATGTTATGTGCATACCCCTTTGACTGTATGTATATTCAGTTCTTCTCTGTATACATCCTGAAGGTGTGATCTACGTAGGATACATGATAGTGGATAAAGGGGACCTGACACAGAGGGAGAGAGCAGCACAGCAGCATTCTGTGGATCAACATGTTTATTGTATTATCCAATATGGTCGTAGGTGTCAGCACTGGTACCAACAAGGCTCTCTAGCAAAATTTGGATGGCAGAACAATGTGGGCACAGTCTGTTCATTACATCTGTAGTGACATTCTGCTTTTATCTGACTGGAGTAGTGCCACCTCATTTCACCTTATTGTCATCATTGAAGTAAATCCCCTTAACCATATAGTACTCTTATACTTCACTTGCCAGCCCTAATTGAATAAGTTTTATTCTTCTGCACCAACAACCTTTGTAAATGCTCCTGCACAACCCCTGTAGTATACCATAGACCAGTTGTGTTCACTGTACATGCAAAAGGCCAGATCAGTGTCGAATCTTTATGATAAACATTAACTTTATCATTGAGTTCCATCTAGACACATAGCATGGCAATATATCTTATGCGTATATCCCAAGAAATCTGGCATTGATCAGGGCTCTTCTGGACCTATTTTGACACCCCTACCACAGACCAATAATGGAAAATCTGAAAGATGTTTGAGTTATTGGAGGACAAAATCTGATTTAAGATGTTAGAAGTTCAACATCACCTTTAAAACTTTAAAAGGTTGCAGATTTGATTTGATATATAGTAAGCTTGCTAAACTAGGTTTCTTGAGAAAATATTTGCTGATTCTAATATTGACCGTGGAAGACTGGATTCACTATGTACATATGACTTTTTTTTCATATGCTTCTTCGACCAAAGTGTTTTTGATACACATCGCTAGTTGGTGGCAGAAGGTTGCCACCTCTATATTACTCTGTGACTACAGGTGCAGATGAAAGATCTTAAACTTAAAATGAATGCCACCAGGATGTTGTAAAGCTACGTGGGGCAAATAATCAAACTATATTGCAGAAAAAAAGACACAAAATATAATGTACTACATTTTTCAAGAAATTAAATTGAATATGTTTTTATTGCCAGATTGATGTTTCTCTTAAGAAACTTTAAAAGTGGTAAATCTTGTAGAAGTAATACTTATCCATAATGTGAGTACAATTCATTTTTAAGTATAAAGTAATGCACATAGTAATTGCAATTTAAATTCTATTGCACACCTTGTAGTATGTCGTACCTTTCAAACATTTATAAAGGGCACTATGAATATGTATAGATTTCCTCATCGCAGGGGGTTCCTCTATTTACCAAATACTATTTTCTAAAGCTTAAAAGTAGTAGAAATCCCTTAGAGAATGAGAACATATTTGGTTATTTACAGTATTATAGAAAAGCATACTAATGTTTAAGACTAATTTGATAATCTGTGCAAAATTTTGCTGCCTTAGTAAAAGATAAAAAATGCACAGCTCATCCTAGACCTCTAGGTAATACAGTTATGATTTGTCAACTAAGGGAATAATTTCTAATCATAAAAAATAAGTCTGTTTCAATTTCGAGTAATGATTTCTTTGTGGTTCAGCATAAATAGATCACCTTTTAAATATCACAGTATTGCAAATGTGTATATCTGAAGCCGTATATTGTTCTAGTGTTGTTTTTCTTATGTCACATCAAAGTATGTTAGCAGTCTATACTGCCAGGAGACTGAAGATAGAAACTGTTGCGTCAGTAGAAATATCTTAGTTGCTCTTACAGGATTCTGATGAACTATTTTTAGTGAATATTTGATCACCATGTCTGTTGTCTACTACGAGGTAAAGACGCTAAACTAAATGGAATACCAATAGTTCCAACCATATGATGTCTTCAAATTCTGCCTATCCCAGAATAAGAGTTTAGTATACTAAAATAATTGTTAGATTCTATATCTCCCAAGGACATCAACTGTATCGGAACCAAAAATCAGTCATTGTAGAAAACCTCCATAAAAATGTAAAGCTAATTCTTTATTTCTTTAGCAGTATCAATGTCAGAAAGGTAATATCACATCTTCAGAAAAATTATCTTCCTGTGCCCTATTGTGCTGTGCACCATGTAGAGTGCATGCCCACAACAGCCTCTTAATGCTGTAAAGTCCTGTTTCTCCGATGCCTTTACCAAATTCATTGCTACTCAAATGATACTGCTCTCAGTCTATTTTTCATTATGTTTCCATTTTTTGCTTGCCCTTCTGATATGGATATAATGATATACCAATGACAGATGCCATTACTGCAGACAGTTATTGTCAGTGAATTGTGTTTGAAGGTGGGTGGCAGAGCGAAGGGAGCAAACCTTGTTAGCATTGATCAATACAGTTGGAGCAGGTTTGGCTCCTAGTAACACCATTCCACAACAGTACATTCAAGAGAATGTAAACTTGCACTGGTAATAATCTGATGGACCTCTTTACAGTGTATTTTGATGCTGGGGTGTTAATGTTAAAAATGTAATCAAGTAATAATACAGTGTGCAATGTAATTGTATTAATTTTCCTTCTGTAAAAACAGAGGCACAGGAGAGCAGAGCACTTTCCTACAGCAAGTGTTTTTACAAAGGTGGAATGGAACTCAAAAAAATGGGCTCCCATTTTGCTGTTAACTAGAAGGCTTTGCTGCCTCCGGCCTTTTTGAAACCCTGCCATGCATTATCAGCTACCAAAGTCATTGTTTTGCGAATGTCACTTTTTTCTCTATAAACACACTTATATTTCACATCCATGTTTGCTATTAACTGTTGACCAACCTTCACACAACAAAGTCTTCCATTTTGTAACTAGTCTTAATGTACTTAAAATGCATTGACTGCTGAATTAGTTACAGAAAATCAGTATCAGCCAAAGTATAGTATTTAGGGAAGTTGCGCCATTCTGCAGTGGAGCAAAGCATTTCCATCTTTCTTCTGTACTGTGTTTCTTACAGTTAAAAAGGTTCCTAAATGCAGCTGAAGTTTAGATTATTGTGAGTAATGTTCCCAAGGCTTTCTTCTTCTGCAAACAAGGGGTTCACCATTGGAGGAATTGTAGAAACTAAGTTTCATCCATCTGAAGAGCATTGCACATTTAAATTCAAAATAGAAGCAGCAATGACTGGCATAGGCTTTCTAGCATCTTCTTCTTTTCCTCATCTCCGCAGAGATTTTTTGTGTTTAAAGTCGACTTATACTTGTTAGAAAAATAAAGTATGTTGTTTCTTTCTAGTATTGGTTTGCATTCTGCTATATTTACCCTGTCTGTGTACGTTATATACTTTTCTTTTTAACCAGTATTATGCATATCTCAATTTTGTGACGCCATTCAACCCTAATGTTCTTGTTTATTTCTGAAGTGGACAATTCTGCAAAGGCATTGCATCAGCAAAGGTGCAACATAAAAGGTTGCATTTTCTTGTTGGAATAAAGTAAAATTAAATGCAACTTATTAATAAGGAAGAACAACATACTTTATTTTTATTTTAAAAAGCGTGCATCCCTTTTAATTAACAAAACAATTACAGCACATCTACCAAGCATATGGCTATTCTCATGGGTAAGGGTTTCCAATAAACTATTCAGAGATACAGGAAATGTTGTCCTATGCATGAAATGTCTTAGTACTGTGCAGATAATCTGCTGTATTTCACCTTAAACTGTTGCTAGCATAGTGGAAAATGGAAAATGTGAAGTTACATGCCTTTTGTTTCGGAATCATTATACGCTTTCACATAATTTTTTTTTCCTCTGAGCAGTTTGGCTGGGGAGAGAAAAATACCTACTTAATACTTTGAAGAAAATTTTCTGACCACAGCAGAGCAAAATAAAATATGAATAAAAGCATTTTGATGTAATATTATTTTTTCCAATAATGTACAGCATTCACGTCTTTTCACATTTTACTATTCTAATATTATATGAAGCTTTCTATTTTGACTTTTCAGGAATAAAAAGATGAAGAAGATGAAATATTTTAGAATTTATATTTTTCAAAATTAAACGTTTATTGAAAATAAAGTAACTTTATCCATTTCTTTGTCCTGATGTTTCTGTTTAAATTTTCTAAGGTAAATGGGATGATTACATTTTCAAAAATATTTTTGTGCTTAAATTTAAAAATGAAATGGTATATGTATGTGTATTTAGAAATAATACTAAAATCCACTTATCAAAATGAGACCATTTATGTTTTGTAGCATTCCCTGAAAAGGAATAATATAAAAAGTGCTCCCTGGAATATGGTTAAGCACAACCTGGCTTTAAGGGGCTGGGGTGAAGCCGATGATGAAGCATGCCACTACTAGAAGTGGGTGAGGGTCACATATAAAAAGAAAAGAACTCATGAATACTGGGATTTTGTGTAGGAAAGGAGTCTATCAGATTTAGGCTGGGAATACCCTGTTTTGTGGCATGTATTTGACATAGGGAGAGTGTATTCTTCAGACCCTCTAATCAAAACATCTTCCTTTTCCTCCCAAGTGCCTGGGCTGTATTCGGCCCTTGTCCATTTTTTTTGTAGAAGTTATTTTGGCAACACCCATTTGTACTGGGACAACGTACCACTGCGCATGCTACCATGATAGTTTTACTTTAAGAGTGGGTACATTCTAATCAAAAACAATTGTCTATGATTATGTTGGATGCAAAGAAAGCCTTCACTGAGTGTTGTGGTCTTATCTGTGGATTGTGCTTAATAAGACCGGGATTGGTTGCCACTTTAAAGAGTGCTCATCTTGTGCGCTAAAATTAGCATTATGGGCAGCTAATGTTTAGAGTAGTATCAGAAAGGTATGATTGTTATTCCTATCTGTTTTTGCTCTTTATATAGAAATCATACTACATCAATCACGGCTAATCTCACTATCTCTTTAATTCACCGCTTATTAGGGGTTATTAAAATTGCAGTCTTCATTGATGATGCTGCAAAACACACAGGTTTCCACATAATTGACCATGCCAGTATAATTGTAGGAGGTAAATAACATAAGGATATTTTCAAGCCATAAATGGAATACTAGGAATGCCAAATATTACTCTGGGGAACATAAACTGTGATCAAAACCAGGTAATTTCGAATCTGAACATTTGGGGGGGTCAAACTATGTAGTACATGCCTAAATATTGCATACAAATTACAAAGCTTCATTAAAGCGATTATATGGACAAATTATCCTGTCGTGAGGTAATTGTAATTGAATTAAATCTGGAAATGGCACTCAACTGTAAATTGTAGGTTGCAGTGAAAGGCTTTGGACCAAAATTTAAACTTCAACATTTCAGGCTTGTCCTAAACATATACACTTAATGTGGCATAAGTATAATACATCTGGGCAAATTGACTAATATTTGTTGGAAGGTGTAAGATTGTAAAGATGTTCAGCTGTCAACATTTCTTTATCTGTATTGACTTTTACATGTTTATTTTCCTGGATAATTTATTTGCAAGGTTAAAGTCCTGTATTTGCTCTTTTACTTACATGTACACACCACTTTAATAGTTCCTTTAATACTTGGCAACTATCCTCCTCATAGAGGTGAACATCCCTGATGTTTTATGATTGAAAGGCAGTCAGCCACCATCTGGGTCAACTGATGAATGGAGATGTTTTTGGTCGTTCCTCTTTCAACATTTAGATAGATAGTATTAATTGAAGAAATTTGATAGTTCCAATTTTTTTACGACTGTCAATCAGAAAATGTTGACTAGAGTTTGGTGATATGATGGGGGCATGTAATGTTTCATTCCCAATTAGTATTATCCCATTATAGGATATTCTGCAGCTGCCAGCAGTACTTTGGGATGGAAAATATAGAATCATAAAATTGGGAGACCTTTGACATTTTATTCAGCTACACGTCAATGTGATCTTTAAGTCCTTGTTTGCTAGTATTGAGGAAAGTAAAGTGCCAAATTCTTGATATTTGCAGGTGTTTTTCATATGAGGAGTACCATATGAAGCAGTAGCGGCCCGTGGAGGGAGTGCCGTGGGGCGGTGGGGCGGGGCGGGGAGGGGTAGGGTGGGGGATAGTAAACTCCGGTCACGGCCGACCGGAGTAATGTAAACAAATAAATAAATAAAACGAATTTCGTTGCGCGCGCTGAAACGCCAAATGCGGTTCAAAACCCTCATCAGCCAGGCTATCTTGAATCCAGTGGCAAAGTGAGCAAGGGACCCACGTCTGGGCATACCCTGCCAACTTAGGGTGAACAAAGCAATACCAAAGGGGATGATGGACGGAGCGTTAGAGCAAATCAAACACTCACCCCCAGTCAACTGATCTGGGTTTAATCCATCATCATTCTTTAGCTCACTCCACCACCCCAGTTCAGACATGGCCATATGCAAATCAGTCTGACCCTGTGCCTCATGGGAACAGTCCAGCCCGAACTGCCAAGCCATGTCTTCCCTGGACCGGAAACAAGCATCCTGGGACCGGTTTCGGGTTCAAAACCCTCATCAGCCAGGCTATCTTGAATCCAGTGGCAAAGTGAGCAAGGGACCCACGTCTGGGCATACCCTGCTAACTTAGGGCGAACAAAGCGATACCAAAGGCGATGATGGACGGAGCGTTAGAGCAAATCAAACACTCACCCCCAGTCAACTGATCTGGGTTTAATCCATCATCATTCTTTAGCTCACTCCACCACCCCAGTTCAGACATGGCCATATGCAAATCAGTCTGACCCTGTGCCTCATGGGAACAGTCCAGCCCGAACTGCCAAGCCATGTCTTCCCTGGACCGGAAACAAGCATCCTGGGACCGGTTTCGGGTTCAAAACCCTCATCAGCCAGGCTATCTTGAATCCAGTGGCAAAGTGAGCAAGGGACCCACGTCTGGGCATACCCTGCCAACTTAGGGCGAACAAAGCGATACCAAAGGGGATGATGGACGGAGCGTTAGAGCAAATCAAACACTCACCCCCAGTCAACTGATCTGGGTTTAATCCATCATCATTCTTTAGCTCACTCCACCACCCCAGTTCAGACATGGCCATATGCAAATCAGTCTGACCATGTGCAACATGGGAACAGTCCAGCCCGAACTGCCAAGCCATGTCTTCCCTGGACCGGAAACAAGCATCCTGGGACCGGTTTCGGGTTCAAAACCCTCATCAGCCAGGCTATCTTGAATCCAGTGGCAAAGTGAGCAAGGGACCCACGTCTGGGCATACCCTGCCAACTTAGGGCGAACAAAGCGATACCAAAGGGGATGATGGACGGAGCGTTAGAGCAAATCAAACACTCACCCCCAGTCAACTGATCTGGGTTTAATCCATCATCATTCTTTAGCTCACTCCCACCACCCCAGTTCAGACATGGCCATATGCAAATCAGTCTGACCCTGTGCCTCATGGGAACAGTCCAGCCCGAACTGCCAAGCCATGTCTTCCCTGGACCGGAAACAAGCATCCTGGGACCGGTTTCGGGTTCAAAACCCTCATCAGCCACGCTATCTTGAATCCAGTGGCAAAGTGAGCAAGGGACCCACGTCTGGGCATACCCTGCCAACTTAGGGCGAACAAAGCGATACCAAAGGGGATGATGGACGGAGCGTTAGAGCAAATCAAACACTCACCCCCAGTCAACTGATCTGGGTTTAATCCATCATCATTCTTTAGCTCACTCCACCACCCCAGTTCAGACATGGCCATATGCAAATCAGTCTGACCCTGTGCCTCATGGGAACAGTCCAGCCCGAACTGCCAAGCCATGTCTTCCCTGGACCGGAAACAAGCATCCTGGGACCGGTTTCAGGTTCAAAACCCTCATCAGCCAGGCTGGCAGTTCGGGCTGGACTGTTCCCATTGGTGAAGACTGATTTGCATATGGCTGGGTCCATACTGGAATGGCATGGTGAGCAAAAGAACGATGGATTTAGGCCCAGATCTCTGTACTGGGGTGAATGTACGACATTGTTCTGCATTCTGTCCATCAATTGTTGTTTTGGCATTTGTCACCCCGAGGGGGACGGGTATGCCCAGACGTGGGTCCCGTGCTCTCCATGCCACTGGAGTCAAGCTATCCTGGCTGATGAGGGCTGAAAGCCCGAAACCGGTCCTAGGATGCTTGTTTCCAGTCCAGGGAGGACCTGGCCTGGCAGTTCGGGCTGGACTGTTCCCATTGGGCGCAGGGTCAAGACTGATTTGCATATGGCTGGGTCCAAACTGGAATGGCATGGTGAGCAAAAACGATGGATTTAGGCCCAGATCTCTGTACTGGGGTGAATGTACGACATTGTTCTGCATTCTGTCCATCAATTGTTGTTTTTGCATTTGTCACCCCGAGTGGGACGGGTATGCCCAGACGTGGGTCCCGTGCTCTCCATGCCACTGGAGTCAAGCTATCCTGGCTGATGAGGCCTGAAAGCCCGAAACCGGTCCTAGGATGCTTGTTTCCAGTCCAGGGAGGACCTGGCCTGGCAGTTCGGGCTGGACTGTTCCCATTGGGCGCAGGGTCAAGACTGATTTGCATATGGCTGGGTGCAAACTGGAATGGCATGGTGAGCAAAAGAACGATGGATTTAGGCCCAGATCTCTGTACTGGGGTGAATGTACGACATTGTTCTGCATTCTGTCCATCAATTGTTGTTTTGGCATTTGTCACCCCGAGGGGGACGGGTATGCCCAGACGTGGGTCCCGTGCTCTCCATGCCACTGGAGTCAAGCTATCCTGGCTGATGAGGGCTGAAAGCCCGAAACCGGTCCTAGGATGCTTGTTTCCAGTCCAGGAGGACCTGGCCTGGCAGTTCGGGCTGGACTGTTCCCTATTGGGCGCAGGGTCAAGACTGATTTGCATATGGCTGGGTCCAAACTGGAATGGCATGGTGAGCAAAAAACGATGGATTTAGGCCCAGATCTCTGTACTGGGGTGAATGTACGACATTGTTCTGCATTCTGTCCATCAATTGTTGTTTTTGCATTTGTCACCCCGAGTGGGACGGGTATGCCCAGACGTGGGTCCCGTGCTCTCCATGCCACTGGAGTCAAGCTATCCTGGCTGATGAGGCCTGAAAGCCCGAAACCGGTCCTAGGATGCTTGTTTCCAGTCCAGGGAGGACCTGGCCTGGCAGTTCGGGCTGGACTGTTCCCATTGGGCGCAGGGTCAAGACTGATTTGCATATGGCTGGGTGCAAACTGGAATGGCATGGTGAGCAAAAAACCGATGGATTTAGGCCCAGATCTCTATACTGGGGTGAATGTACGACATTGTTCTGCATTCTGTCCATCAATTGTTGTTTTTGCATTTGTCACCCCGAGTGGGACGGGTATGCCCAGACGTGGGTCCCGTGCTCTCCATGCCACTGGAGTCAAGCTATCCTGGCTGATGAGGGCTGAAAGCCCGAAACCGGTCCTAGGATGCTTGTTTCCAGTCCAGGGAGGACCTGGCCTGGCAGTTCGGGCTGGACTGTTCCCATTGGGCGCAGGGTCAAGACTGATTTGCATATGGCTGGGTCCAAACTGGAATGGCATGGTGAGCAAAAAACGATGGATTTAGGCCCAGATCTCTGTACTGGGGTGAATGTACGACATTGTTCTGCATTCTGTCCATCAATTGTTGTTTTTGCATTTGTCACCCCGAGTGGGACGGGTATGCCCAGACGTGGGTCCCGTGCTCTCCATGCCACTGGAGTCAAGCTATCCTGGCTGATGAGGGCTGAAAGCCCGAAACCGGTCCTAGGATGCTTGTTTCCAGTCCAGGGAGGACCTGGCCTGGCAGTTCGGGCTGGACTGTTCCCATTGGGCGCAGGGTCAAGACTGATTTGCATATGGCTGGGTCCAAACTGGAATGGCATGGTGAGCAAAAAACGATGGATTTAGGCCCAGATCTCTGTACTGGGGTGAATGTACGACATTGTTCTGCATTCTGTCCATCAATTGTTGTTTTTGCATTTGTCACCCCGAGTGGGACGGGTATGCCCAGACGTGGGTCCCGTGCTCTCCATGCCACTGGAGTCAAGCTATCCTGGCTGATGAGGGCTGAAAGCCCGAAACCGGTCCTAGGATGCTTGTTTCCAGTCCAGGGAGGACCTGGCCTGGCAGTTCGGGCTGGACTGTTCCCATTGGGCGCAGGGTCAAGACTGATTTGCATATGGCTGGGTCCAAACTGGAATGGCATGGTGAGCAAAAAACGATGGATTTAGGCCCAGATCTCTGTACTGGGGTGAATGTACGACATTGTTCTGCATTCTGTCCATCAATTGTTGTTTTTGCATTTTGTTTTATTGGGCACAATCTTAGTATGATTTATTTTTATCACTGTATACTAAAACTGTGTGTTTGGAACTTTACTGACTCTCAACAGTGTGTTTCACCTTGAGGTGGCTCCTCTTTCCTTATCCTTAAAACTCACTATTTTGGGTGATAGTGGTAGTGATTGCTGTATATTTTGCTTCATTGAGGTATAATGAGGCTTTTGTATTTGTTTATTATAGCCCTGAGGAAGTCTTGGGTGAATGCCCATATAAGACGAAACACGTGTTGGCTTTGTGGCTATCAGTTATTGAAAAAAGAAAATGAAAACTGAAGTACTCATCTGACAAGATCTGGCATAATAAATTAAGAAGAACTTTTGGAGAAGACCACTGTGTGGATATATTTTTGACGTTAATATATGAGTATTGCTCGGGACATTGATTTTGTTTTGTATGTCATATGTGTGTAGGCTTGTCTGCACTCATTTAACAACATTGGGTGGTCGTTGTTCAATGCCCTTGTGAGCAGTCTCATACATGAATTAATTGTGCTAATACATTTAGGTACATCAAATTGCGCAATCAGTACCCTGCCACCTGTCATTCCTCTAGTTAGCTAATTAAGGGTTGCGGCAGTTGATGTTACTTACCTACTTAGGTTTAGATCTTTTTGAAGAAAAATGTGCTCTAGAAGTGATAGAAGTAAGGTTGCTGAAGATCTCTTCAAAAATCTCCATGCAGGAGTGTCCGTTAATAAGGCTGTCACTCATGGAGTTAATAGACCAAATGAAGGCCTAAAATCTAAATTCAGTAGACTTGAGAAACTGAAGAAGACCGAGATAGTAAAATGGTGGGATGGGGCCACTTTAAAAGAGTATTTAAGATTAGAACGGGTCCCACGTGGTCTACGCTCTACTATCTTTCCGACCTATGACGACTTGGAAGAGGATTTACTTCTATTGTGGGAAAAGGAACTAACAGGCAACTCAATGCGACTAATGAATATATTAATTGAGAATGCCGATAGAAAAGTGCTAAAAGTAATTCAAGAAGTCGATACACTAGAAAAAGAAATCCTAGACTTGAACTTGGTTGATGCTACTAAAAAGAATTATGCCATTCTAGAAGAGATACTTGGTATATTTGAGGACGATATTAAAGAAAGGAAAGCACGCAAATTGAAGCGTGATGAGATCGACTATTCAAACGGAAGGGTGTTCACCTTTGCAAAGAGATTCGACAACCTGGTGAAAACTGACCTGCAAAGGGTTGGAAGTAAATCCTCCTTAATGTCTGGACCCAGTATTGCATCCTCGAGTAATATCTCACTAAACAGTGAGGAGGGCAGAACTAGGGAAGCATCAGGTACCAATATGGCTAATACTTTTTTACGAGCAGTTCAATTAATTCGTATGGGGAACAAAGAATCGAACATACGACAAAGGGAGGAAACAAGAGGAAGACAAAAAGAGGGAGGAGGGGGAGAGGGAAATCAGAGAGTAAGAGAGGGAATGGAGACTCGCTCCTGGAACAAGAACAAACAATGAGACCTATTGGAGTGGAGGAGATAAGGGTGATTAATTTGTCTAAGATAACACTATCGGAAGACATGCTTTCTGTCCTTGGTAAGGGAATGAACTTTTGTCCAACGTCAAGATGTGATATGTCGAATGTAAAAATTGACATGTATAAATTTGTACGCAACTTAAAATTGAAAAAGTTTTTTGCAACTAATCCTGTCCCAAATAAACCAACTGCAAGTAATATTGTAATGGGTGATCAATCAATAAAGGATATTCGTGACACTGTTTTACTTTTATCAATTACTGAGAGTGAACACGATCCGGTTCTAATGCAACGTGTGCTAACGGATTTGGAATGCAGTACTGCCTTCAGCATTGACAGTGGCTTGAGACCCAAGTCCCGGTGGACGCCACAACTAACTAGTGGCAATAATATTGAAGTGTTTTATAAAATAGTCAATAATGATCTTGGCAAGTGTGAAGAACCTATGAAACACAAGAGGACTTGGTTACATATAAATAATCTCACAGTTGGTGAACAGATGGCACTGAAACAACTGAGCAACAATGTTGAAATTACCATTCTGGAAGCCGATAAGGGCGGCAACATTGTTGTGATGGACAGCACAATGTATGAAGATGAAATTATGGGTCAATTAACTAATACTATTTGTTATAAAAAACTAACAAATAATCCGATTTTTGAGATTAAGAAAAGGATTAATCTAGACATAAAAAAATGGAATGAGAAAGGCTTACTCAACGATGATGAATATAGATACCTTTTAATTGAGAAACCTCGCTTCCCTTGTCTATATACACTCCCCAAGATTCATAAGCATGCTACTAGACCACCGGGGAGACCTATAATCTCTGGAATAGGGGGCCCAACTGAGAGGATCTCAGAATTCGTAGACACCTTCTTACAACCTTATGTTGCCAACCTGCCGTCAACCATTAGAGACACTAAACACATCCTGAATACACTTATGGATTTTACTTGGGATGACTCTATGAGTCTAGTGACACTAGATGTAGTTTCATTATATACTAACATCAGACATGATCAGGGCCTTTCTGCGCTTGAATACTACTTGTTTAAAAGACCTGTGGAACTCTTAGAGCATTCTGTGATGCTCATTACTATGTCACGCATGATCCTAGAACAAAATGTGTTCTTATTCAAGCAAGACTGGTACCAACAACTCTGCGGAACAGCGATGGGTTCTAGATTTGCGCCGTCTTTTGCCTGCCTGTTCATGGGTAGGTTTGAGGCGGCGCATGTCTGGGGCACGTCGGGGACTAAATGGCAAGAACACATAATCTTTTACGGTAGATATATTGACGACTGTTTATTAATCTGGACAGGAAGTGAAAAGGATCTATATGAATTTTTTGAATATCTAAATGATAATGTGTATAATGTGTCTTTTACTATGTCACACAGTAAAGAGAGCATTGTATTTCTGGACGTGGAACTAATTGTGGACGTAGATAAGATCAAATGTAAACTATTTAGAAAGAGCACGTACTGTAACTCAATTCTATATTCCACGAGTGCGCATCCTAGAACACAGGTGAATGCCATTCCCTATGGGAAATTTTATAGAGCTCGCAGAAACAGTAGTGATGATGACGATTTTTCAAACTGCACACAAGATATGGAATCTAGATTCCTTGCTAGAGGATATAACAAAAGCGTAGTACTAAAGGCTAAATCTAGAACTACAAAATTATCAAGG
Source organism: Calotriton arnoldi (assembly GCA_963921515.1). Classification (NCBI taxonomy): domain Eukaryota; kingdom Metazoa; phylum Chordata; class Amphibia; order Caudata; family Salamandridae; genus Calotriton; species Calotriton arnoldi. The sequence continues at coordinate 3,390,807 of CAWUFW010000871.1, forward strand.
CTAGACACCTTAAAAACTAGAACAACTACAAAAAAAGATTCAATGATAGTGCCAACATTGAAATTGATCACAAATTATCACCCTTGGTCACATAAGATCTTTAACATCCTAAAAAAACATTGGCATCTATTGACATCTGATTCCAACTTAAGCCCATACATCAGTAAATATCCTGGCATTGTTTATCGTAAAGGGAGAACTTTACGTAATATTGTTAGTCCTAGCTATCCCAAACGAAAAGTAACAGAGCAAACATGGCTGCACACATTAAATATGGGATCATATAAATGTGGGAATTGCAGCATGTGCAAATTTGCGATACACCATAAACTTGACTTTCAATATAATGGATCAGATAAATTTCAGATAAAACAACATATAGACTGTTCAACTAAATTTGTAGTATATGCTATTGTATGTAAATGTACCAAAGTATACATTGGCAGCACTATTAGATGTCTGAAGGAACGTATGTCTGAACATTTTAGGGCATTGAAAAATTGAGATGCGAGGTATCCTATTGTAACCCATGCACTTGAATGTCAAACACAGAGTCCAAAGCTATTGTTCATGTTTCATGGTATTGAGTCAATTCCAAGTGACATCAGAGGTGGAAACAGAGAGCTTAAGGTACGTCAGTGTGAAGCTCGCTGGATTTTGAAACTACACGCAGTAGAGCTGGGCATTAACATTGATTCGGAATTACAATATTTCCTTGGTACTTAGGTTCAGTTTTCTAGAAAGGGTGTGTTCCCTTTTGACTATTGTTCATATATCACAAAATGCTGTTAAACAACTGATTAATATATGAAACAGTGATATCTGATTATTAGGTATGATTATGGGAAACATGGAATATTATGACTGATTATATTGACTATGTTATGCTGATGGGTGCAATTGTTGAATCCCCCAGAAAAACTATGTACAATACTTGGATGTGGGTGCAATTGTCGAATGACCAAAAATCCTATGTACAATGCTTGGATGTACGGCAATACTGTCTAGTCTGTTTGTGTTCCTGCAACTACATTTGTTTCAGGCAGGTTTAGTGCGGTTTCAATAAGCTGTAATTGCATATATGTGTGTCATCATTTATGAATTTTGTTGATAATTTGGTTAATTGTAACTCCCCTCCTCCTTTTCCATCTTTTCTTTTGGGGTTCACTTCTCAGGTACATTTCTAAGCACTTCTCTTCTTTGCACATTGGACAAGATTCCAGTTAAATTTAGCGGTAATTACTGACCTAGCAGACAGTATTTTAGCTCTTTCACTGTGCACTGTACTGCTTTATAGCTACTAACATTTTTGTATATTAAAAATATTTTTTAGATTGGATTAGCGGTTGTTGTTGGTAGTTAGGCGCACGATGGTGGCGCTTATAATTCCTTTAGATTCTGACCTCCGCGAGTGCTATAATAAAATGGATAACGTTTTTTACAAAATTAATTTTATACGAGAGGCATATTGACGTATTAAGCGACTTTTTAGTAGAACTATAGTTCTTGTATTATTTACTTTTGCCCACATCAAAATAGCGCATACTTCTCTTAGGCGATAGAATTAACTGAATTAGTCCGTCGTTATTGTTTATTGAGTGGTTTGGTATAAATATCCACTCAAAGATGGCGCGTGTGCAACACGCCGATTTGGGAGACGGAGTACTCTCCGTGGCACCGCTGGGTTCTGCAAATCGGTAAGAGTCATTTTTCAATCTAATTTTACTGAATTATAAACATTAGGAGTCCGGGTAATACCGGTTTTATATAAATTGTGAATATGGAGAAATCGAATTTCTCCTACGCTCCTTAATATACACGTCTCGATTCATTTGTGTGAATGTGAGTGCACTCCGGAGTTTTGGGTTGCTAATTATATGAATATTTACTATTTGTGGGGCGCTAGGTGGCGCGCGAGCAAAATGGCCGCACCGATGTGAGGCTCTTGCAGCTCGGCGCCTTCATCCTGAAAATAATCCTGCTTCTTGTACCCTAAATTGCTCCACGCTGTGGGGAAGTGGAGCCTGAGATCCGGTGCCCTGGCTGGTCGTCTTTGAGGCTGGTAGCGAGAAGACTTCCTGCGCTACTGAGAGTTAACGGACGGCGCCGCCGAAGGGAACTGCATGGCCCGGTGCTGCTGCCGGGCTTGACTAGTCACTCGGGGACCGCGGCGCCCACGTGGCGGCTGGGCCGCACCATAACCACGCTGCTGTAAAGACTCGCGGGTGAGTGAGACGCGAGCTGCCCTTCGTGCACTGCTGGGCCGGTCCTGCTGCACTCGTGGGAGAAGATACCGCGATCGGGGTGCCGGTATAGCTGCTGTGTGCCCCCTCCCCTGACACCTGGTCCCTCGCACGCCCACTGAACACTGCTCGTCCTGCCGCTAATGGGAAAAAGGGAGCGCGACCGGAGAAAAGGCATCCGACAGATAGCGGACGACAGCGGCATCTATCTATCCGGTGCCACACGCGTAACTATCTGGTCCCACCATCCCTTCCTGGTGGGGGAGCCCGAAGCTGTGACAAAGCTGCATACTGCTACAGATGCGGCCTGTATATGGGGCAGCCGTGGGGAGCTGCGTGATGCGGAGAGGTCTGAACTGTTGGAGGATAACCACCCCTATTGTCCAGGCACGCAGGATATAACACTGCTCTTGGCGACCCACACCTTCATGTTGAAGATAGAAGCGCGCACTTACAGCCTTTGGTGCACCTCTCCCCACTGGTGCCTAAGCCTACCCCTTCTCAGGCAGCGCTGCGGAGCCCTGGTGAGTTTACTAGACACTGTCACTCTGTGAAACTGGCCGCTGCAGTGCTGCAATCACACAGTTAAGATACGCTGCGCTGGGCTCTCCTGCAACACGAAGCTGCTCCTGGTGGGGCTGGGGGCGCACAAACTGCGTGCTGGGTGGCCCATTCACTGTTCCCCTAGGCACAATAACGGCCCATCTTGTGGAGCGGCACTGGCTTAGAAACTCTGGTCCTCTTGACGGATGTGTGGCCCGCCACTGCAGGAGATCGTGAGCGGTCTGCTATACCTGTTGGAGGTGCACCGGGCAAGCACGCACGATCCATCCTACCCACTCTTGACAGCTGCTCTCGGCCTGCAACCCTACCTACGAAACCGGGCGCTGCTCCACACCAACCATGGGGAAAGCGGACACCAGGCAACCCCGCATAACTTTTGAAGCTAGAAAAATGGGCCGCACTCAGCAGGAAGAAGTGGGAGGTGGCGGGGAGGACGCCGCGCAGAGAGCGCCCTCCCCATCGAAGGACGACATGAAATCTTTGCTGAAAGAGGTGCGCCACAGCCTCACCACCATTGCAGACAAAATGGATGTCATGGCTAATCGTATGGACGCCATTGTCCACAAGCTGGAGGGACACGAAGAACGCATTAAAGAAACTGAACGCCGTGTTTTGGATGTGGAAGACAGTACCGCCAATATACAGACCCATGTGGCGCAGATGGATAAATTACTCAAGATAATTGCCGCAAAGAACGAAGACCTGGAAGCGCGCAGTCGCAGGAATAATATACGTGTCCTGGGAATTCCGGAGAGTACGAACACAGGCAGAATGGAGGAGTACATCGAGAGGCTGCTGACAGACACCATTGGCGCTGCATCCTTATCCTCCCAATTTCTCGTCGAAAGGGCGCATCGAACTCTCGGCCCCAGGCCGCCACCAGGAGGCACACCGCGCCCCATAATAGCGCGCCTTCTAAATTATCGAGATTGCGATGCCGTCCTCAAAATGGCACGGGAAAAACGCCAACTTGTTTATGAAGGCAATAAATTCACGATCTACCCGGATTTCACGAGTGCAGTGCAGGAGGAACGACGCAAGTTTAACCCCGCCAAACAGAAGCTGCACCAGGCCCAGATAGAATACGCTCTTCTCTATCCTGCGAAGATACGAGTCACACACCAAGGCAAGCAATTTTTTTTTACCAACCCTCAGCAGATGGATGACTTCCTAAAAAGATTGAAATGACAAAATAACATTTCCTCCACGCCGGACATGTCTCCTAGTAAAAACCCTGAGGACACAAATTAGCTGCCGAGAGCGACACAGAAACAAAGTTCTCGGGACTCCCGGGGAGCTGCACACCTGCTATACCTGATGAACCGGACGAACTGCACAGGAAGTATTGATCGCCTGAAGGGACTTATCAGGCTCACATGGTACAAGGGCAAGCTACATCACGTACCGAGCACCCTTTCCCCCGAGAGACATGATCGCTCCATCGTTTTATATCTCTGAGGGCGGGGAGGAATCGTGCTTGCCCCTGGAAGTCCCCCCCAACGGGCGAACCCCCCTTGTCTCTTTTCGCAGACTAATCTGCAGAGGTTACTTGCGGGTTCTGGGATGTTGGGAGGGGGGAGGGATTGTACTTACTGGCATGTTTGGGATGCTTCAGTGGGAGGAGGGGAGGAAAGGGTTGTAAATGGGGGTTATTTTAGTACATAAGACATGCTGTATCAGACAGACAAGGTTCAGATTCTTAATGCGACGAACATTAATCTTAACGTCCTTACATGGCTAACTCATTGCATCCCCATGGTCTAAATGTCCTCACCTGGAATGTTAGGGGGCTGGGCGACCCGACAAAACGCCGGAGAGTTTTGTCATATCTAGACCGCCATCAGACACAAATTGTGATGCTCCAAGAAACCCATCTCAACCCTCACCACAACCACACCTTTGCATCCAAATGGGCGGATCACCGAACATTTTCATCCTACTCCTCATACTCTAGGGGGACGGCCATACTCATAAAGAAGAACACCCCTTTTGTGGTTGCTGGCACGACAAGTGATCGACAGGGACGCTATTGCATAGTATGGGGAAGACTGGGCCCCGAATCAGTCACTCTGGCGTGCTGTTATGGCCCCAATATTGATGCCCCAGAGTTCTTTACCGTGCTGTGGGTAAAAATACTAGAAATTGGCTCCACTCACATAATATGGGGTGGGGATTTCAACGTTGCGTTGAATCCTGGTAGAGACAGGTCTAATCCCGCACCACATCACTACACTAGAGCACAAAAAATACTGCAAGAAATAATAGCTGATGGCGAGCTGATAGATGCATGGCGTCACCTACATCCCCACACTGCAGAGGGCACACATGTCACGGCACACTCTGCCTCCTGGGCTCGATTAGATTATTGCCTCGTATCCCGAGGCCTTGTACCTACACTGCTCTCAGTCACGCAATTAGCCCGCACCTTCTCCGACCACTCTCCTGTAAGGATGGCGATCTCCCCTCTGGGGGGAAACCTTCCACGCCCAAGTTGGAGGTTGTCGCCCCTTACGCTGCTTGACGCTGTGTTTCGCGACGAATTAGGTCAAGAGATAACTGACTTCTTGCAGAGGAATAAGGGCTCTGTAGAGAGCGTTGAGTCAGTTTGGGAGGCGTTTAAGGTCACAATTCGGGATTTCTGCATCTCGAAGAGACATGGCGTCTTACGGGACATCCGACGCACCTTACAGACACTGGAGAGGGAAATTAAGGACATAGAGACTAGACTATCACAGGACGCTGATGGCAGGACACAAAGCGAACTTTCGGGATAAACTCTCGGACTACGCAGACACAGCAGACAGGGAGACAAAATTCAGGGGAAAGTATTGGGTGGCTAGACGCTACGGTGAGGGAGAGAGACCGGGCAAGGCTTTGGCAGAGACCATACGAAAGCCTAGATTTTCCAATTATGTGCTGGAGGTTGAGGGACCAGGGGAGGTGGTCTACAGAGATACAACTGACATCCTTGCCACATTTCGGGCCCACTACTCCGGGCTGTACACCTCGGGGAGAAGGGACGTTCTTTATCTTGACACTTACCTTTCTGATGTGGCACTGGGGTGGTTGGGAGATTCGCAGAGGGAATTCTTATGCACCCCATTTGAGCTAGATGAGATCAGGGAAGCTATTATGAAAATGAGGTCGGGGAAGGCCCCTGGGCTGGATGGGCTCCCCATTGAATTCTACAAAGCGTACATTGATCTCCTCGCTCCCATTCTCCAGGAGGTATATGAGGATGCCCTAGAGCAAGGTAAGCTCCCCCCCCTCCATGGGAGAGGCTCTCATCATCTCACTACTTAAACCTGGAAAGCCACCCGCTGTTTGCGACTCGTACAGACCTCTGTCACTTATTAATTGTGATGCCAAAATTCTCGCTAAAGTCATTGCCAATCGCCTGAGCTTGCTTATGGAAAAGCTGGTTCTTCCCAACCAGTCGGGATTTATCCCGGGACGCTCGACCACACATAATTTATGTACACTCTTTTCTATATTATACAACGTAGATCCTGACCTGGCCCTGGCGGCGGTCTTTTTAGACGCCACCAAGGCGTTCGATTCGGTCGAATGGGACTACTTATTGGGGGTTCTGCAGCGCATGGGCTTCCCTCCACTGTTCCTCTCGTGGATCCGCTTGTTATATAATTTCCCTTCCGCCAGGGTAATGATCAATGGCTACATATCTGCGGCTTTCCATTTAACCAGGGGTACCAGACAGGGGTGCCCTCTTTCCCCCCTTCTTTTCGCTCTTGCGATTGAGCCCCTGGCTGCTAAGCTTCGTCAACATCATCAGGAAAAGGCGCTATGTTGCAACTTGCGCCAAATACTGATATCCCTCTACACTGATGATGTCACCTTGTATGTTCGAGACCCACAAACTAACTTAAACCCACTTCTGCGAGAATTTATCGTATTTGGGAAGCTTTCTGGGGTACAGATCAACTGGGGAAAGTCGGAAGTCTTCCCTCTCACACCCGCGGCCGTGCGATTCCCTTTGGATTTCCGATTAGAGTGGTGTGACTCGGATTTGAAGTACCTGGGGATACGTATCTCCAGAGATCACGAGGAATTAATACGATTCAATTATGGCACTGCCCTCGACCGTATTGCTGGAAGGGTGACTAGATGGATCGCACTGCCCCTCTCTATGGCGGGGCGCGTCTCCCTGATAAAGATGGTTGTACTCCCGCAACTACTATATCTATTTCTTAATGTTCCATACCACCCAGGCAGACATTTTTTTAGGGCACTGAGGTCAGAAATGATCAGACTGGTATGGGGGGGCAAACAGCCGCGCTTACAATGGAATGTGCTCACCAGGCCCTATGCAGCGGGGGGCTTTGACATACCTGATTTCGAATTGTACCACACTTGCGCACAAGCACACTATGCTTATTTTTGGTTCCACCCCCCTGCGTACATGCCGCAGGTTGCAGCAGAGCATTGGCTGGCTGACCCCGTCCCTCTCGAGGGAATGATCTATTCCACGCCACAACCCAGAGACAAAACGCCCACAACACTCACAGGCACGGTAGAAGCCTGGCACCGCATTCTGGCGATACACGGGGGAACGGTACTGTATTCACCTTTACTCCCCCTGGTATATCACCCACTTCTACCACCATTACAGGAGAAGGGATTTTGCAAACTACTCACACGACTGAACATTGCAACCTGGGGGGACCTTTACTCCAATGGGAGGTTTAAATCGCAGGAGCACATGTTTCTCGATCAGAAGCCCTCCCCTTAGACATATTCCTTTACCTGAGACTCAGGCAGGGGGTGCGACACATTTCCCCAGATTTCCCTCGGTAGCTCCCCACGCTGGCCCCGCTTCACATGGTTTTGCAGGCTGCTTCACCGGGACATGTTGTCTCCAGACTTTATCACACCATCCATGTCCAGCGAGAAATGGCCCCTTGCTCCTCTCGTACACATTGGAACAAAGAACTGGGTTTAGAGCTCACAGACGAGCAGTGGGATTATTGTTGTTTACAAACGGGGCAAATCTCGGCCAGTAGCAGGCTTCGTATTACACATTTTAAATTTTTGCACCGACTCTATTACACCCCAGTCAAAATGTACAAATATAAATTGAAGGAATCGGACCGCTGTGATAGATGCAGATGCGCAGGAGCAGATTTTTTTCATCTGGCCTGGGGTTGCTCAGGGGTGAATGAATACTGGAGGCAGGTTTTTGAGGCCCTAGCACAGATGACAGCCCTTCCTTTGGAGCCCGTTCCACTGATGGCACTACTGGGCTACACTGCACTGGTGGCAAAGCCCCACCGTCGCTTCGTATCACTTGCTTTACTGATGGCTAAGCGCCGTATCGCCTGCAGATGGGGCAGGGGCAGGGCGCCAAAGTTTAAGGATTGGCTCTCCGATCTCACATATTGTCAAGATAAATTGTGTTTATATGCTGAGCTACTTCCTGTGTCTTCCCGCCCCAGAGACATTTGGGATCCCCTGAAGGCTTACCTTGCTGCCCGGCCTTCAGACACTATTGCGGACTCTAGTGTGGAAACAGAGACACAAGCCCTGGGGGTGACTTGTGCATGTAATGCTCCCCTGCTGTAGGATGCAACAATGTGTTATCCTCGCCTTCCATTTGCCTATGGGTGACTATATGAGAGTAGTTATATGCCTACTGGATCATGGAACGGTACTGTGCGGGCACTCACTGCCTCCCCTCTGAATACCCCAGGAGTGTAGACACCGAGGTTTGTAAGATGTGAGGTTTGATGTAATTGATGTAATTGTGGGAGCCCAGAACCAACAACATGATGAATATGACCCTTTACTTTGTCCTTATACAATGCTTTTTGAATGTATAGACTAATATCTGATGATACAAATTGAAATGTCTGTCTATGCTTGATTCTGATGTAGTGATTACATATTGTTGAAAATCAATAAAGTAAAAAAAAAAAAAGAAAAAAAAATATTTACTATTTGTTATAAACATTAATTTATATACACTTCTGAATAAGAAGCTATGTCGCAACTGTGTGACAACTTCTATTATATATACCGCATGAACTTTAGGGTCGCTATAGGAAGGAGTGAGCAATTTTCGCTCTCTGGGACTTTATTTATGATAATACCTACTATAGTCGTTATAATTGAAAAGAATGTATGTGGTCTTAGATTAATACGTTTTATCCAGTACCTATTGTGGCAAATAGACCCATTAGGACTTTTTGATCTCCAAAACGCTACTTTTTGTGCACTAGAAAATCGTTTCCATTTTGGTGAATTATGGGCAATTATATTTTAGTGTTGGTGTTTACTGAACAATGCAATCTATACCTTATTGCAGGGTACTACTTTGTTTTTATGACTGTCCTCTAGTGCTTCAGATACAGATATTATAATCTTTTCTCTTGAAGATAATCTCTCGCGGTGAGTTAAAAAAGTGCGATACATTGACTCAGTGGAGCTAAGCACAGATTAACTGGTGCTCTAACACACTATCTGGTTCCCCTTTTCTTGATTGTATTTTGTATTTTGTCTTTTGGAATTAATTTGGTGTTTTGGTTGTGGCATTTTGTTTTATTGGGCACAATCTTAGTATGATTTATTTTTTATCACTGTATACTAAAACTGTGTGTTTGGAACTTTACTGACTCTCAACAGTGTGTTTCACCTTGAGGTGGCTCCTCTTTCCTTATCCTTAAAACTCACTATTTTGGGTGATAGTGGTAGTGATTGTTGTATATTTTGCTTCATTGAGGTATAATGAGGCTTTTGTATTTGTTTATTATAGCCCTGAGGAAGTCTTGGGTGAATGCCCATATAAGACGAAACACGTGTTGGCTTTGTGGCTATCAGTTGTTGAAAAAAGAAAATGAAAACTGAAGTACTCATCTGACAAGATCTGGCATAATAAATTAAGAAGAACTTTTGGAGAAGACCACTGTGTGGATTTATTTTTGACGTTAATATATGAGTATTGCTCGGGACATTGATTTTGTTTTGTATGTCATATGTGTGTAGGCTTGTCTGCACTCATTTAACAACGTTGGGTGGTCGTTGTTCAATGCCCTTGTGAGCAGTCTCATACATGAATTAATTGTGCTAATACATTTAGGTACATCAAATTGCGCAATCAGTACCCTGCCACCTGTCATTCCTCTAGTTACCTAATTAGTACTGTACCATAGTTTATGAAACATCACAGCATGCACCATGTTATCCTGAAACTGACTAGACCCACTCGAAAATAATCCTTAATAGCGGACTATTCCACCATTTTTTTGTTTAAATTATCTCCCTGGAATCACCAGGATATTAATCTCACAAAAACTATATTTAATCAAACAAAATTTGCACTGAAACGTGATTCATTGTACAATGTGCAAAGTACGCTATATCCTCTGATAGTGGCCCAATCCTACTTGAAAGTTACAAATGGAGCATGGCCAATCTATCATTGTTGGAATTTATTTGGCTCCCCCTGTGTCACAGCAGCGTACAATAGTACTTGTCCTTATTTTTAAAGATAGACTATAGGTTAGATATCGCCAGCTTAAAACGATATAAGTTACAGTGAACCAATACAACGGCACATGCAAATAATTCCGGTCCTTGTCCCATCAGTATTTTGAATGATAATGGGTGAGAATTATCTGAATGACATGTTCCTCTCGCAAAAACTATATTTCATCATGATTTAGCACTGAGATACAACTTATCACACATCCCGAACAGTACCCTATATGCCCTAGTAATTACCCAGTCTCACTCAGTTCATACTGGGGCGTGGCCAATCCATCATTGCCAGATTCAGCTTGGCTCACCCCATGTCACAACGATCCATGATCTTACTTATGCTTGTTTGCGAAATTGGACCAGAGGCAAGCCATCACCATTTTAAACCTATATAACAACAGCACATGCAAGTGATACTGATCCTTCTCCAACCCGGGTTTAAAAGAAAAATGGGCAAATATTGGCTAAATGCTATGTTCAATATTGAACTTATTGTGTTTTTGAATACCTCAGCAAAGACACATTAAAAATAAATATAAATCCTGAGTTCTAACCTATGTTTTTAAATACTAAAAGGCAAAAGCCATCTTGTAGTTAAAACTTAGACTACACATTTTCCATGCATATAAAGTTCCTTCTTGATGTACTTTCATTATACAATATCCTTCAGTTACTTGTTACCAAAACATATCATCCAAATTTGTGTATGATGGTGCCCCACCAAGATCCAAATACTTCAATGCCCCAGTGTCACCACAAATAATGAGCGCCTACCTCGTGTCTCTCTAATGTGGCATTGTTCATTACATTCAAAAAGAAAGTCAAGTTCATTTGGCCTATATGTATAACTTAACCCGAAAGTAGTGTGTTACACCTCTGGAAACCATTAGAAGCAGGAGTGCGCAGTGTTTACTCCAAACATGAGGGCATATTTATAACTTTGTGGCGCAGTGCAGCAAGTCACCTTCCTGCGCTGCGTCACAGGGAAGGGGCAGGAAAGCACTATATTTATCCCAATACAGCGCATTCCTGTCCTTTCCCAAGCGCTGGCTCACAATGGGCTGCCTAGGACCAATGCAGGCACCCTTGCACCATGGTGCAAGGGTGGTTGCATGCAGGATTGTTTTGTGCAGAAAGGGGCTCCTTCCTGCACAAAAACAATCCTGAGAGACAGATTCCTCTTTCTATGTGTGTTTCAGAATGCAGCCCACATAGAAAGAGGAAGTAACAAGGAGAAATAAAGATATTTATCCTTGTTACGCCTCCCTTAAGAAGGTGTATCTTTTTGGCTCATTCCTAGGTCTACTAGTTCTGGTAAATGCGCATGTCTGGCTGGCCGTTGCAAGATGGCCGGCCAAAGGGACATGAACACTTTAAACTTAAAGTGCCTTGCCCATCACTATTTTCTGCTGCTGCCTGACTGGCAGCAGCAGACAGCCGCGCCCCCGTCCTGATGCTCAGAAAGGGGTTTTGAAAAATAAAATGGTATAAATTAACTATATAACCATTTTATTTTTCCATCTCTGGGGGCAATTTAGTTAGTGGGGCGGCACTCCTCGGGCTTAACTGAGCAGCTGCCCCTACTTAAAGTGCCCTGTGATCACTGTTTTCTGCTGCTGCCTGACTGGCAGAAAGCCCCGCCCCACTCGTCCTGATGCTCGGCTCGGGACGGTGTTTTGAAACTAATATGGTAATAAATTAACTTTATTACCATTTTATTTTTCCATGTCTGGGAGCAATTTAGTTAATGGGGTGAGGCTCCTCCGCCTTAATGGAGGAGCCACCTCTGCTGGATATAGATAATAACCACAACCACCAAAACTTTGTTTGCAAATTTCATTAATTTTGTTAGTTCTATTAATGTACTAGTCATCTGTAGCACACACTAGACACCAAAGACCTCTTATCCAGTTCCAGCACCATATAGTTACCATCACCGAGACATGGTTTGGTGACAGATCCATTACCTCTGTTTTGGTGACATTCTCCCAATGGGCCACAAAATCATCCTAAAGAGCACAGTGTGTGAGAGAAGAGAGGGGTATCTCTAGCTTATTTCTCTTATCCGAACCGTACTGTTATTCCTGACTGAATCTACTGGTCATTCGAAAACAATTCAGCCCTGTTCTCCAACAACCCTAACTGCTCTCTCATTGCAGCAGGAATCCACCAAACTCAGTTACACCCACAATTTCTTGGAGGAATTCCAACAGGTTTGAAATAAGACCAGTGCAATTGTGAGCATGAATGGCTTTAACATATGTGCCAATTGTCCAGACCATACTAAATATGTAAGCCCTCAGCGTTCAACAGAGATCAGTCTAACACACAAAACTGAGCACATGTTTAATATCATCTTTCAATGTAAACCTGAAATCTTGATTCTCAAGGTATAGCCACAAACATGATCAGAACATTCCTGCATTTCCATAAACTTGACTATCATCACAAAAAATCATTGTCCACTACTCCAACAACATTTTCCTTAGTATCTAAACCTACACTAAAAATATCCCTACAGAAGTTTTTGAGTCTGTGTACAACAAACGTACAGCCTCCTTCAACATAAAGGCAGCTATTGATTTCCTTATCCAGTGTTATGCCTACGAACCCGAAAAGGCATTAAAGTGTCAACAAGTGGCTCAATAAAGGACTCGCCAGGGGCCAGGAAGGCGACTGAGATGGCCACAACACATAGGAGCTGCCAGCGACTCTGGCATGATTCGCCGATATCTGCAGTTTCCTGCATGGGTGAAAGAAACTAGAATATCCCTTGTATAACTAGGCTGTACACGGCAGTCTCTGGATTTAAATGTGATGCTTGAGGATGACGGGCCTCAAAAGTGAGACGCCACCCCCCATCCCCTTCTTCCTTGTAGTTCCTGCAACCTAGGCAGAATCAGAGCAGCGGGGACACAGGTGATCCCGGGGTGTTTCACCCCAGAAAGGCAAGTGAGCAATCCACTGCACCCAGCAGCACTCTCTGCTTTGGCCCACCTAGATATAACTGTCTTACTTGTAGAGGAGATACCAAGCCACTGTAAATTGAGTGGGCTAATCTTAGCACGGGGAGCCATAACTAGTGACTGGTTCTCTCCTCTTAATATTTGTTGGAAGTCTGCAGAACATGGCAAGACTGCTCATAGCGAATAGAGGAAGAGTTAGGAGGGGAGATCTATGGCTGGTTAATCATCCTGGATGGATAGGATGCCCTGAAAAGGCAGTGTTCCCAAGGTCCCCAGGGATTAGCTACATTTTTTTAATGGGCTTGAATCAAGGCTACCCCCCTCCTGTATCTAAAAGGCATTGAAAGGCAGAGACCCCACCTCCAAGTCACAACAACACAATAGACTGGAGAAATATGCTTTCCTAAGTAACTCAGCCATGCAGGGTCTTGTAGACTGCTTCCCAGACTCAGAAACCCAAGCTTCCGGGGCAGGAGCCTATGCTCAGTGAGGTGTTATTGGCGGCGAAAGACTTCAGGGACCTTTTTACCAGGGGCGGCTCCTCCATTAGGGTGGAGGAGCGTCCCCCCACTGCTTTCTCGCGCTGTGAGACCATTTTATGTTTCTGCTTCTCGCGCTGTGAGAAAGCAGAATGGTATGCCTGGTTGGGGGCAGGCGGGTGGGCGGGTCGGGGAGGAGTTGCTTGCCCAATGCTGTGGGCCCTGACTGTTTGGTCGGCCCTCTGAGGCCGACCAAACCTGTCATGCACACTCTGCATTTTCTCTATGTAGGCTGGCCTCCGTACAGGTGCCCGGCTGGGCGCCGTCCGCACCAATCACAACGCTGCCATTGCAGCGTTGTGATTGGCTTAGGGGAGGGGAGGGATGATGCCTGCTTCCTGTTCCTGCCGGAGGCAGGAGAGCAGTAAAGCAGCAGGAAAACACGGGCGCGGGACCCGACCAGGAGCGGAGGCAGCGCGGGACCCGGTAAGGTAAGTTTAAAAAAAAAAAAATCTAAATCCCCTCCTTGCGACCCCAACCTGCGAGTCATGCGAGCCGCGACAGCTTATTACAGAGCCGGGACAGCCCTATTACAGCAAATGTGTTGTTCACGGTGTATGTGTGCAAATCCGCCCTGCTTTGTGAACAGGGCATTAGTGAAAGATGGTCTGGCGGTTTGAAGCCACCGGTATGCCTTTTCACTGTAGGCAGAGACCCGTCTCCCTTTCAAAGGGAGGCACGGATCCCCAAACAGGCAGGTGCAGCAGTTGACTACACCCACGTGCAGGGCGATGAACGTGGAGGTCCCTGGGACCCCATATCCTGTCGCCAGGGGCAATCTCAGGGTACACTGATTGTGCACCGTCTCACATGTGATGCACAATCATTGCACCTCGTGGCAGCATTTTGTGCCTATGCACCTGTGTCTGTAACATGGTGCAGACTGAAAGGCAAACTTGTCCTCATGGCTCCATGCAAGAGAAATGCAAATGAGGGCATGCCTCTTGGGAATGCACCAACGCACATATTGTGCCAGCACAGTCCTTATTACAGGAGGTACCTGCGTGCAACATTTTTTGTAATACCAATGTGTTTCAGGGGCACACAAAGTGGATGCAGACAAATTGCAGCAGGATTGCTGTCAAACACAACATTGATACAGTGACTATTGACCAGAATCTTTTAAGGGCAGATTTGAACAAAATGTGACACTCAGTGGGTACAGTGGAAAAAACTTCCAGAAAGTATGTCTTTCTTTAAAACTATATCTTTCCCTACCACTCGCTGGTGAAGTATAAGATGCAGAGGGGGCAATCATTTTCTCATAATAGGTATTCCAGAGCATGCAGAACATTAGACTACAGAACTATTTGTAGGCAACCTGATACTACACAAACTAAAACTAAATGGACTCTCTGTGTTGTTCTCCATGGAGTGTGCGCAAGCGCTCTCTAAACGGTGAACAACTAGGAGAACGATCATAGCCCCCATTTTATTTTCAGAGACATAGGGGCATATTTATCATTGTGTAGTGTCGCCCTTGCGTCACGCAAGAGGGCGGCACAGGGGCGACGCAGCAACTAAGTCATATTTATCAAGCCACTCAAGGCCACGCTGCGTGGCCCTGCATGGCTTGATAAATCTGGACGCTAGGCAGCACAAATCGCTGCCTTGCATTACTCTGCTCCAGGGAGGCGTTTCATGGGTGGAGGGTGGGCGCTCCCACACATCCTCCCATTGATTGTGGCACATTTCCAGATTTACCATTAGTGATAGACCTGGGAATGCGCCAAAATCTATGCCTCCCCAGGGGAGGTGCAGCAAGGAGAAATATCTTTATTTCT
Source organism: Calotriton arnoldi (assembly GCA_963921515.1). NCBI lineage: Eukaryota > Metazoa > Chordata > Amphibia > Caudata > Salamandridae > Calotriton > Calotriton arnoldi. Next base: position 3,406,397 of record CAWUFW010000871.1, read on the forward strand.
CCTCGTTTTTTCCTCTTTCTATGTGTGCTATTCTGCAGCACACATAGAGGAAAATGCCTCTCAGGATTGTTTTTGTGCAGACACAATCCTGCTTACAATGTAGTCTCCCTTACACAGTGGCGCTAAGCAGCCAAAAGTGTACCAGCACATGCACAGGACAGGAATGCACCATATAATGCTAAATGTGGCTTGCTGCGTTGCCTTGCGTGAAAGTTTGATAAACATGCCCCATACCTAGTGAAGGTACAGGATGGGAAGATTCTGATAATCCCCTAAGTCCATGCAGCAACAACGTCGGACCCTTGAAGCAGTTATGCATGAAGTGCAGAAAAAGAAAAAGAGATATGTGATTCTCTTTCCAGCACAGTAGGAGTGATAGCAGAAGGAAGGACATGGCATTCCCTGTCTATGAGGAAGTGTGGGAATACCTGGAAGGATGGCTGGTTACTTGCATCAGAAGAGGAACAAGCGAATGGCCCGCTCAACAGGACACTGAGGAGGGGGGGGGGACTCCAGGGAGAGAGAGAGAGAGAGAATTTCTCAGCCCTATTTGTGAGGTTCTCTAATTGGGGATGAGAGATTCAAAATCCCTGAGTTGCTGAGGCGGCCACACAACTGGTGCAGTGTAATTTGGGCTCCACCCTTTATGCGTAATAATTTTACATATATGTATTCATATACAGCATCCATATGCAATATGTGACTTGATTTTTTTTAACATGTGTGATGTATTTAAACCAACTGATAGAATGTAATCATTGTATTTATTATGAATCCACGTAAACACATATATGGATTGTTTAACTGATTTATGTAATCATGTTTGCGTTTTCATGTTTAATATTAATTTTCCTTAAATATGTATGTATAACTGTGTAACCAAAGTTAATTTTCTTTTGAGTTAACTTAGCCTGACTACAGGCCTCAACTGAAGTATGTGTTTAACCTTGTAAGTAGACTGTTTCTTTCCTTTTGTAGGTGTGTTATCATGCTTCTCGTTAGCTAGAGAAAGACTCATTGTTTGTATTAGACGACTGATAGCGAGGCCGGAGGGTAGAAAGCTGGCATCAGACTCAGAGAAATAATGGTCAAAGGAGGCATTTTGTTTTATCATGTACCAGGATGGTGGGATGTTGAAGGGTGAATGCTGCAGTCCTAGCTTCGATGAGATGGGAAACTTAAGGGAGCATGCTGATGCTCTCCACAGTCAACCATTTGGTTGGTTCCTGGTGGTGTTTGGAGAGATACCGATATTTTGAAACTACTTTTTAATTGGTGTTTCAATAGTGAGTTAGGCAGACTTCTTCCGACTCTGAGAGGGAACTGATCTCGCTCTTGTGGTGCTTTCCCTGAAGTGTGAAGCTTTATGTGGAACACTCTTTCTATTCCATCGAACTTCTACTCAAGTTTGATTTCATGTTGACACCTTCTATGCTCCCTGGACAGCCATCCCTTCGTGTAAATCTGTCAACCTTCTATGTTTAGGTTAGAAAGGAGGAGTTTCATTATGGAACACCTGTTTGCAACAATTTGTTTTATTCTTGTTGTGGCTGTTTCTATCCTGTATTTCATATTTTTACGCTTCAACTTATTGAGACATTTCAGTCTGCAAACTATATTATTGTATTTTGTGAATTTATTCTTATTTTGTCTATATACTGAACTGATAAGTATTCTAAAATAATTCCCTTTAATCTTATCATTTGATTCCTGGTTCTTATTGTGGAGTCATATTGGCTTCACAAGATTGAAATGCACTTTGAATATTTGCTCACTTGTAGAGCTTCAAGTCAACTAACAAAGGTCCATACAACCAAGGGGGAAATATCTTTGATGATGTTACAAAAAGATTAAAGTGTAAGTACCAACAGGGCATCAGATGGTAGCACGTATGATGGTTAGTTACTGATGCAAAGGGAACTAGGATACTCCGAATGAGATTTAGAGCTACCCAAACCAAGTCCATGTCCCATTCAGAAGATCAGTGGTGTTACAGTGGTTCAGAAAATAGTTATAGCAGCAGAGGAGAATGAAAATTAATAGGGTCATGCATTGTAATCATGTATGTCAGGCTTGCGGTATCTTGTTAAGGTTGTGTGATGCGGTGTGCTAACGTTTTAGCTGTTGTGCAGATATAGATGCGTTTAATGTTGAGCAGTTGAAGTTGTTATCGGGCTAGTAGTAACTCATGATCCTGGGATAGGTAAGAATATATTGTGCTGTAACTTGTCTGCTAAGTTTTATGGTGTCAGTCGTGAGGTACCATCGACTGCACAATTAAGATAGGGACTTGTAACTTTGTGTGAGAGTAAATCGTGATTGGTGCTGGTGGATCCTGTTGCGCAAAGGAGAAACTGTATTGGTCAGAGTCAATCCCGCTAGTCCAGGTTTCCTCTTTGTGGGTGTGTGGATTTCTTGTGTGAGTGAATATCCTAAATTCCTTAGTGAAGCAGACAAAGTTGTTTTGTTTAGTATTTCGTTTATTATGTTTGCTTAGAGTTGTGGAAAAATGTGCATTCACAAAAATTGTAAAGGAGAGTGAACAGCTGTTAGGAGTTAGAGAATTAAGTCATGTGGTGCCGAGCAGGAATTGGAAAGTTGATGTAGGTGCTGTGCTGCTATTGGTTGTGGTATCACTGATGACCCCGCTGTGATAGGGCAAAACAATTGTGCCATCCTGAGATTGGCTGTTAGTGCAAGACAAGAAGTTTGTAGTTAAAGGAAAATTATCAATTGATTTGAAATTTTAAAAAAATTATTGTTTGTTGAAATTGTGAATAAAAATGAAATGTTTCAGAGTCATTAGAGATTTGATCAGGGGAGATGTGAGGGTTACTGTCCGAGAGGGTGAAGAGGTGCTGCCAGGATGCATGGTAGGTCATTATATGGCCATAAATGTGGGGCTCTCCACACGTGCATTTGGCTGAACCAGTGGTATAAGATCACCAAAAATGAAGTTGCACTGAGGTTTCCTCACTATGGCACATTTGATTTGAGAATTATTGAAAACCTGAGAAGGGTATTGTATGAAATGAAGCCACCCCCTAGGCCTGTGCAGTATGAAGTGCTTAATGCTTGGGAACAGGCGGCCCTTACTAGGGAAAAGGAAAAATATCAGGGTAAAGTTAGGTGAGCAGTATGTATGTGGAAGCCAAGTGAGATGCAGAAAAACAAAAATGGCGAGCAGAAATAATTGATGGAGCCAGCTTACACCCTGCATTGACCAGTGAGGAACCTAGAAAACAAAAAAGAAAAAAAGGAGGGGAACAAACAGAGAATACAGAGGATTCGGGTGAGAGTAGTGATAGTGACTCTAGTGATGACTCTTTGAATATTTTACTGTCAACCCATCTGCCACCTTATAACATGGCACCATCTGAGGGGATGGGTAGTGCTGTCATAGGTAGAGACCCTGAGAGAGCCACTGCCCCAGTGAATATAAGTCAGAACCCTATGGGAGAAAATTTGTGGATTCGTGCCAACCACTGTCCCTGTTGCCCTTGAATGGGGAGAAACAGGAGCACTCCTTTAGTCCCTACTAAGGTAATTCCACCTTATGTTGCCCCTGCACCAACAAGGTTGAATAGGAAAGTACTCATGCCCATAAAGGGACCTGCCCCGATATCACAAAATGTATGCATGTCAATTTGGAATTCATCACAGTGTATTTCAAGCATTAGTCCCAGAGTGGGGGGTGACATATCTCTGAAACACAAAATGGTGTTAATTCACAAGAGTTAGATAATTAGATCAGATTTTTGATTGGGTCCCCTAGAGAGTGTAAAGGCTCAGAGTCATGCAGGGAGGTCCTGACCCCGGAGACGGAGACTGCAATGAATGTAGCTAGATTAAAACTAGAATTGGATGAGATGATGTTAGGAAATCTTGACCTTTCTAGTCTAGAAACAAACTCTTATACATGTGCAAGGATGTTACATGATGTGCAGGACAGGCTCATGAGAAGCTGTCCGATTGACCAGAGTGTATGATATAGATTTAATTAGGACAAAATCCTTAAAGAAAAGTTATCTTGTATGTTTTGAGGAAAGTGACATAAGCAGTATGAGGATGTCAGGGATGAACTTGCAGATAAAGGAATTGATTGGTAGCATACGGAAATGAAGTGAGCTAAGTGGGAAGGCAGGCGGGTTAAAAAGAAATACCAGAAGAAGATAAAGGTAATGTCTGTCACAGGGAGCAAAGGCGAACCACCTCCTTTCTCACAAAACAAAGAGGGGGCCTTGAATTTCCCATTCACAGAAGTGCCCGGTAGAGGTTATATTTATGTACCTTGGAGTAGAGGCAATCTTGCTGCTTTTACAAATGATTTGACTAAGTTGAGATAGAATCCAGTGCTGTGGTACACCCAGGTTGATCGATTTGTAAAAATGTCTCAGGCGCTGTGGGTGGGTTGAACACCCTCTTTGACATTGTGGTATAGGGTGACTTGTGGGCAGAATGCAAAGTAGCTATCCAGTGGCCAGAGAAGGAGCCTCACAGAAATCCAATATCTTATGCTCCGTCTCCCATGGTGCTGAAAAAATATCAACAGGTGATTACATTTTTCAAAGGAAAGGTGCTGGCAAAAGACAGTGATTGGACAAGATTGATAAAACAACTCAAGAGCCCAAATAAACTGTGCATGCATTTTATGACAGGTAGTTACAGATGTTCAAACAGCATAGTGAGATGGAAAATCACAAAAGCAAGGATATGGGGAGTTTAGTGTCTTGGTTTGTGACAAGATTGAGGCCTGAGATTAACATGATGATTCAATAACATTTGATTTGTTGGCAAAATAAGTTGATTGATGAGATCTTGAGGTATGTGAAATATTGTAATAACGAATTGGACATGAAACAAAAGAGATTGAGGGAAAAGTGTATGCTGGCCCAGATGAAGCCTGTACAGAGGGGGAGTCAGAATCAATCCTCTATAGGGAGTACTGGTGGGGTGCAAGGTGGTGTGTATCAGCAAAGAGGACCTATGATGCAGGGTGGAAATTGTGGTCCACAAGGTAGAGGTTGTGGAGTTCCTATTGACCGAGTACTGGGATTGATGTTGCAATGTTGAAGAAATCTAATCCTTGTCATTATTGTAACAGGTGTGAGCATTGGAAGTGGGAGTGTCGCTTCAACCCGAATAGGGGAATGAATGATAATCAAGTTCAAAACTCAGGATTTGTACAGGCTCAGATTGGTAACCATGTACAGCTGCATAATGTGCCAAGGCAGAGGATGCAGGTTCCTAACATGCCTCAAGCCCCAGAGATGTAAGTCCCTCAAGCTCCTATGCCTCAGAAAAATGTGGATGGCCCTAGATTTAATGCAAATCAAGTTCCAAATTTTTACCAGAATTCTTTCCAAAATCAAAATCTATTCCAGCAGTTTCCTATGTTTGATTCACTTGAAGGCTACGGCTCTGATGTGTCACAATGACAGTGCCTGAGGGGGAAGGAACATTCTGTACTTGGCACAGTCTTAGAGGTAGACCGGAGTGGTCCATTCGCAGAAGGTGCAGTGAATGGCCACCCGGTGTCATTTTTGATTGATACAGGTGCTACCCGTCACACTGTTAGGACAGCTGAAATTCTAAACCTACCCCTCTCATGAAAAATAATCCAAACTGTAGGAGTTGCAAATAAACAAATAACAAACCTGTTACAAAAGACGTTCCTGTTAAAATAGTGTCTTTTGAAGAAAGACATCAATTGGTAGTGTGTGATTCTAGTCCTGTAAACCTTCTAGGGCGTAATTTGATGTGCAAACTTAATTGCAGCATCTATTGCACACCAAAAGGTGTGGATTTTAAATTGGCAAGCCAAGGGACAACTGTTGGGTTGTACCCTTTGATGACAACTGATGATTTGCCGTTGGGTCTTAAAGATGCAGTGAAACCTAAAGTCTGGAACTTTTCAGGGAGGGACAGAGGTCTCATAAAAGGAGTTGAGCCTGTCCGCATAAATGTCAAACCAAATGCTGAATACCCTTGAACTCCACAGTGCAATCTAACACCTGAAATGACAGCCAGCATTACACCAGTGATCGAGTCAATTGATACAACAAGGCATTTTGAAAGAAATAATGGAGAGTCACTGTAACTCGCTCAACATGGGTCTGCAGAAACCTAGCGGTAAGTACACATCGTGCAGGACCTTAGAAATATTAATAATATTGTTTTCCCTTGTTGTCCTGTGGTACCAGATCCAGCTGTGATATTATTTGAAATTCCATGTAAGGCTGAGTGGTTTACTGTGATCAATTTGTGCCTAGCTTTCTTCTCTAAACCATTGAATGAGGACAGTCAGTACCTTTTCGCCTTCCGGTTCCAAAAAGCATGTTTTGCCATTGTGCCAAGTCCCATAAGGGTTTACGGAAAGCCCTTCAATCCAATGGCGGTTGTTTTGGAAAAGTAGTGGTAGGGCAGGGGGAGAGGGTTGCTTGATTAAAAAAAAAAATGAATAAAAGTTTGCTTACCTGCGAAGGGTGTCCGCCTCTCCTCTATCTCCTCTTCTCTTCCTGGCAGCACAGAAGCACACAGGCTTCCATACTCCCCTAAGCCAATCACGACGCTGCTGTCACCAGCATGACAGCAGCGTCGTGATTGGTCTGAGCGCCCTGGTTCGGTGCTCAAACAGGGAGTGGGAGCCTGTGCATGTTCTCCACCCGGCCTTGCAATACAGCCGGGTGGAGAACATGCTAAGTGCGCATGACGGTTTGGCCAAACCGTCATGCGCACTTATGGTGCATATTCTACCGCTCCTCCTCCCTCTCCCTGCGACACAGCCCAGCCCCACCGTGCCCAATCCTGGCTCCATACAGAAAAATAAAATGATAATGTAACGTTATTAAGGTTGTATCATTATAATTTTTTTTTCCTTTTACACTCAGTGGGGCGACGCACCTCCGCCTTACCGTAGGAGCCGCCGCTGCTTCAATCTTTAATCAGATCCTTAAAAAGAACCTTGAGTCCTTGGTAATGCCCTGCAATTTTATCCTGGTTCAGTATAACGACAACCTCTTAGTGGCGTCGGATACTCAGCAAGCTTGTAAACAAGACACGATTGCATTGTTGAACCACTTAGCTGACAATGGACATAAAGTGTCCCCGAGCAAGTTGCAATATTGTTGAAAAGAAGTTCCTATACTTCAGAAACCCTATTGATAAAGCAACGAGGAAGGTGTCGCGTGCGATGATCTCTGCCATTTTTTTAAATGAGTCCACCAACAACCCAAAGAGAAGTCAGGATGTTCCTGGGAAGGTTGGGCTACTGTCGACAATGTATACCCAACTTTTCCCTAATGGCCAAGCCTTTACAGAGGCTGACACCCAGGGATGTGTCTGATCCAATACCATGGGACAATGACTCTTTGACTGCATTCATAGTGCTTAGAAAAAGTCACTGTTATGGCCCGGTAGGGAATGCCTAATTACAACAATGCTTTTAAGCTCTTTTACAGTTAGAGGGAGGGCTGCGCTCTCTAAGTGCTTACACAGACGTATGGGGATGCATGAAGACCTGTGGCATATTTTTCTGCTATTCTTGTTCCTGTAGCCGCAGGACAGCTGATGCCTTAAAGCTGCAGCGGCAGTAGGTGTGAGCATTGAAAGATGTGAGAGTATTGTCATGGGAAATCCTATTACCGTCAAGGTGCCCCATTCTGTGGAGATATTGGTAACATGTACACACACTCAGCATCTTACAAACAGCAGATTGACTAAGTATGAACAGACTATACTTGCTGCGGAGAATATCACCCTCAAGAGATGTGCTTCGCTGAATCCTGCTACCTTGTTACCTTTGCCTGAGGATGAAAATGATGATGAGAAGGTAGAGCATGACTGTCTGATGTCATGGAACTTTACACCAAGCTGAGACCAGATATTCATGCTGAGCCCCTGGCAGAGTCTGATTGTATACTATTTGTTGATGGCTCATGCTTGAGAGACAATGGGGGAACCCTAAGAGCCCCTCATGCAGTCTGTACAGTTGCGGAGGTAGTGGAAGCCTCCTGGCTCTGAGGGGTAACTTCTGCACAAGTAGTGGAATTGATAGCTCTACTAGAGCCTGTTGTGTTTCTGAACAAGTAAAGTTGAATACTTTTACTGACAGTCACTACAGGTTTGGTGTGGTCCATGACTTTGGACAGTTATGTCTCTGAGGGGATTTATGACATAATCAGGATCCCCCGATCCGTAATCGGGAATATGTCATGAGACTACTAAAACGGTTGCAGTTACATGCAGAAAATGCCGTTGTAAAGTGTTCGGCATACAGGAGTGGAGAAAATTATGTAACAGTTGGTAACCGTTATGCTGACGAAGTTGCGCAATACTGTGCTCATTGGTCCCGAACATTTAATGGAGAATATTTTAAATGAATCTGAAGATGAGATAAACTACAACCTTTTGCTGGCAGTGGCCGATACATGGAAGGAAGCAAAGAGACGGCAGGAAGAAGTACCAGGTGTAGAATAGCTGGGTCAGAGCAGACTGTGTTAAAAGGGATGTTGAAATCTAGGTGTCAGCAGATTGAAGACCTGCGTTCCCAGATAGTCTGCTGTCCTCAATGGCTAGGCATTTTCATGGTTCCACATATGTAGGAAGAGATGCCATGGTCAGGTTGGACAGAATTGGTTCAATCCCCAGTTCAGATTGATGGCTGAAGGATTATGTAACAGGTGTGTTGTATGTCAGCAGATGAATGTAAGGAAAAGAATCCTAGTGACATTGAGCCATTTAGGGAGATCAGGAAGACCATTCAACAGGATGCAGTTGGACTTCATCGAGATGCCTGTGCACACCAGGTTGAGGTATGCCCTGGTGATTGTATTTTCTCACGTTGGGTTGAAACTTACACGAAATGAAAAATAACAGCCTCACTGTAGCTCATTTGCTGCTGCGGGAACTGATCCCCAGGTTTGGTTTCCCAACTTTTCTGGAGTCAGACCAAGGAATTCATTTTAATAATGTAATCCTGAGAATGTTATGCACAGCATTAGAAGTGGAACAGAGATTGCACTGTAGCTATCAGCCTGATACTTCTAGAATAGTGGAGCACGTCAACGGTACGTTAAAATCAAGGCTGGCCAAAGTGTGTGCATCAACATCTCTGGAGTAGCTGGATGCTTTGCCTTTAGTGTTTATGAGTCTTCGCAGCATTCCTGATCAGAGGACAGGACTGTCTCCCCATGAAATCACCATGGGTTGAGCAATGAGGCTGCCTGCAGTTCCTGCAAATGTGCTTGTAAACTTTACATATGGCATGATTCTTGATTCTTCCAAGGGACTGGCTAATGTGGTGCATTCTGTGCCTAACCAGGTTGGAGCTGCCACCGCTCACCCACACCAGGAACAGTGCCATGACCTTAGCCCTGGAGATTGGGTCTTGCTGAAGAAACATGTTCAGAAAACGTGTCTGGAACCCCAGTGGGGAGGTCCCTTTCAAGTCATTCTGGTAACAAACACTTGTGGTAAATGTGGAGGTCTCCCCAATTGGATGCGCGCTGCCCATACTCCCCTTTATGATGTGACAGTGCCTCTTCCTGAAGTACAGACAACAACTGAGGAACACCAGGAAGAAACTAGGGGGTTCACGGACAATCGGCAGGAGTCTCAGAGCTCAGTGGCCGCCCAAGAAACTTTTTTGGCTCCGGACTTACGCTGGTGTCGCCGTGGCGCTCAGAGGACCTGCATTGGCTTGGTAGAACTCCTGCCCTACATCATCCGTGCAGCCCACGCATTCAACTGTTGAAATTGCTTATCCTGCTCCCGACGCCGGTACCTCTTGCTACAGATCGTGGGCACAATTGGTTATTCCCCTTCCCGCCTCGGATTAGGGCCACGCACACTGTTTGTCGTGCCCCCTACTGCTTCCACCTTGCTTATGTAATTGAGCTAACCACTTCAGTTGGTGTTCTAATTCTACAACCCAGCCCCGTGACTTATGTGACTTCCCCTCACCGGACCTGTGCTTTCGGTTCATACGCAGCACTCCTTAAAATGCGTAACCTGGTCCTGAAGATGACCTTAATTTTGTACAGGTCGAAACGCCGTCAACCTCTCAGTGCAATCCTTGACGTTACTTTCGTGGTTCAACAAAATGACCTTCCTTCTTTAACTACGTACTAATGAATTGGAACCACCAAAAGTTACTTGCATATATTGACAATTTTGTTTTTGTTTCTCTTGCGCCGTTTTTTCGCTTTGTATTTTTCACTTGTCACTTGCGCCGTTCACTTTGTCTTTCACGAGCACAAATGTGCACAAGTCTGTACAGGTTACATGTACATTCAGTGTGATAGAGTGCTGTCATTATTGGTTTTTTTTCTTGTTACTTCTGTTTAAATACAGACCATTTTTGCATTTATTGCCATAACTATTAATGTCTCCTTGTCTCCTCCTTTTGCAACTTTGTGTGCATGCCTTAAAAAACTGTCCTTTAATAATACCTGTTGAGACATTGTTGCTTGTTATATATACTATTTACCAAAGTCTCAACTGGGTTTAAGGGTATCCTCCTGTTGTTTGATTTCAAGAATCTGCAGTAGCACACCTCCGGCTCGAGAGGGGTCTTGATGTGTCAGTGTCTAGAGTCGGGACAGAAAGAGAATCCTGGTCAGTGGTGCAAGTGTAAGCCGACCTTGATCCTGGCGAAGGGCCTAGTGGTGTAACTAACCAAATCAGAGTGGGAGACGGTTGGCCAAGAAGGCAGGAGAGAGAGAGAGACCTAGGGGCATATTTATGAAATATCACGCTGTGCAGTGCAGCAAGTCACCTTACTGCGCAGCATGATAGGAAAGGGCAGGAATGTGCCATACTTAACAAATTAACGTGTATTCCTGTCATTTACCAGCACTGATGCACAATGCTGGTGCACAACGTACGAGTGTCTGTGTTGTAAGCAGGATTGTTTTTGTGCAGAAAGGGGCACCTTCCTGCACAAAAACAATCCCCTGAGGCATTTTCCTCTTTCTTTGTGTGCAGCACACATAGAAAGAGGAAGTGACGAGGAGAAATAAAGATATTCCTCCTCGTTATGCCTCACCTGGGGAGAGGTTGCATTTTGATGCATTCCCAGGCTTGCCACTGAAGGTAAACCTGGGAATGCGGCAAAATCCATGGGTGGGTGCATGGGAACACCCACACTCCACCTATGGAACCACTCCCTGGGGCAGAGTAACGGAACACAGTGATTTGCGCTGCATTGCGTTACTCTGGATTTATCAAGGCCATGCAAGGTGGCCTTGCGTGGCTTGATAAATCAAACTTAAGAGTTGCGTCGCTCTTGCATGTCGCAAGGGTGATGCCACTCCTACATAAGTATGCCCCCAGTCTGTGGAACACATAGCACATACTGTCCCAGAAGAAACTGAAGCATCTGATGTGAGCAGTAGTGAGGACAAGCAAGCTGCAGTCAGGAGGTCAAAGAGCTCTAGAGTTCCTTGTCGAAGGTATTCAGCCCCAGACACACTTCAACTCCCAGCATGCACAAATATTGCAACTCACTTGAGAGGCCCACTGCATCTGTGAATTTCCAGCAATGCCTATGAAGAAGGAGCAGCCAGCTCCGAAACGCGTACGGCCATGAATAGAATTGGAAAGGAAATGCCGGTTTTGAAAATTAAAGGTTTCTGTTGAATCGTCCTCTGTGAGTGTGTCTTCGTTTCAGGGCATCTTTGGGAACAGATATATATATGTGTTTATATATATATATATATATGTTTATATATATATATATATAAACGGGGCAGGGTAGGAATACCCTGACCCCTTGGCTCTGGTCTTGGGGTCTCAGAAGGACCCTGTCAGGGCAAAAAAGCACTTTAAAAAACAAAAATTGCAGCGAAATCGCGACGAATTTGTGGCAAAAATACAAGCGCGGTCCATGCCATGAGTGATGTAATGCGTGAGGTCATAAGCAGTGGATTGCGGGGGCGTAAGTTATTGTTAGGTCTGAGTGTCCATTGTAAATGCACTTTTTAATAACTTTGGTGCCATTCAATATACTTGCACAAAACTTTCCAATAAAAATGTTCATTTACTTTGGGTTTGGTACAGAAAGGTTTGTGTAGATCCATCAAGCAGAGGGGCATAAAAAGGGAATCGGATCAAAGAATGACATTTCCCATTTTACCTCCAATAGGAGTCTGCGCTCCTCGATACAGAAAAAATGGCTGAATGAAAAAATTCAGAAGTTTTTAACAAACTCGAGTTTAAAAATTAATTAAGTCTGAACATGAAGATGTTAAATTATAGAAATATATGTACTATTAATCTGGGAATGTCACAAACTGAGTTTAGCAGATCTACTGCAAATACAAAATTCGAAAAACTATTCTAACCTGATGGAGAGCTTTTGCACCCAATGACTATTTTGGGTGGGCAAAGCAATCGCTGTGTTCCTCGACCCAAAGCTCTCTGATTGGTTGGCAGCAAAGGTGAAATATTAGTTGCGCCTGCCACTACAGGACTCGGGAATTCGATTACAGAGTCCTGAAAATCAAATTGAAAAGCGCCAAAAGGGGGAATGAACATCATCCCATGACTTAATGGCTCAGGTGGAGGTATCCCAAAGGAACCTGACTCTAAAAAATATTAGAAAAACGTATATTTTCTGGTGGGGTTCACGGACCCTTCAGCAAAAGTGTCAGGTTCCATCCCAGCCCCAAGGTCCACAAAACCGAGTCCCAGGACTGTGAATTTGAAAAAGAGGCGTTTGCCATTGCTGGCCCTCTCAGTGGGCTCACAGACTCTGAAATATGTCTGTAAATCCTGCTTTTTCAAGGGATTAGTACCCTGCTAAGGTCCATGAACTCTTGGCTGGTGTTCACAAACCCTAAAGAATAAAAAAATAAATAAATAGGGGCTGACAGCCATGCACAGTTGGTGTTGGCTATCTGTGAAAGGTTAGGCGGAAGACCAGGCTGAGGACTAGGCCCTGCAGCCAACCGCATGGCCAAATGCCATGCCCAGGGGTGGTTGGCCTCCCACAAAGTCCTGTGGTCAACAAGCAAGGTGGGAGGGCATGCACATTGGTGTTGGCCATGCGCGGATGGTCGGGCACAGGACCTGATTGAAAACATGATCCTACTGCCAACTCCTGTTCTGCACGGCCAAGGCTGTGCACATCGGGGGTTGGCCGCCTGCAGAGGGTTGGGTGAAAGGCCTGACTGTAGACCAGACCATGTGGCCAAATTCCCCTCTGAGCAACTAAATGCCGTGGACCTTGGGCATTGGCTATAAATAGGACATGAAGTGCATGGAATGGTAGGTCGTGGAACATGTTAAGAAATAACCTGAAATGCATTGAAAAAATAGAGGTTAAACTAAATGATGCTTAGCTTTAGTTATAAGAGCTTAATGTAGGTTCACTGAAAAAACACAGCTCAAGTGAATTTATGTTTAAAAACCATAAAGCCTAAAAACCACTGAAATGCACCACTTATAGATAGGTAAACTTCCATAACTTGCACTTCTGTCATGCACTGCTTATGACCTCTGTTAGACCTGTCGTCCTTAGGGTGGTCTTCCCCCAACTTTTTTCCTTTTGCCTTACCCTTTTTGCTGTATCTTTGCGATGATCTTAGGACTCTGATCGCTTTACCACTGCCATTCAGTGCTAAAGCAATTGAGCTCTTCCTAAACATGCTAGTAATGGGTGCATACCTGTTTGGCTTATGTTGAATCACCTGTAATTCCATTGTACAGTGGTATAGTATTTCCATGGCCTGTACTTCAAAGGCTACTAGTGGGCATGCCGTACAGGTTGTGCCAGCCATGTAAGTAGCCCTTCAAACCTGTCTCAGGCCTGCAACGCAGGACCTGAGCGCACAGCTCACTGTCATTTTACTTGGCATTTAAATATGCTTGCCAAGGCCTGTGCTTCTCTCATAGGTTAACATGGAGGAATGGCTGCTTACTTTAAGCTGCAGCAGTGGCTTACAGTGGAGCAGCCTCATATTATTTACTATCATTGGATTCACAATGACAAACCCTTCCTTGTGGTAAAGGTGGATTTGTCATTAATAGCTTAGATATACCACATCTAGAAAGCGAGCATTTATCTGCTCTAAACTCTTTGTGTGACTTTTAGTTTGACTCCAGTCCACATATGAGGCTGGGGGTGCAAATCTGTGCATTCCCCAGGAGACAGCCATAAACTAGGGGCTCGAGGGAAACTGCTGATCTCTGACTCTCAGGGGCCTTCCCGGGACAGATACGAGGGGGTGGAATTGGCACCTGCGTTCCAAGGGGCAGGGTCTTGGCCCCACTAAAGATAGTGATCAAACCTACCAGGGTAGGATGGCAGACAGGACAGAATTTAGAGGGGGCCTGTGCATTCTCAAGGTGGTCTTTTGAACTAATTCCTACATCAAAGGCATTTCTGAGTATAAGGATCAGGACCCTGGCGCTAGCAGAGTAGTACACTACTGGACCAGAAAGAAACTCTGCTGGACTAAAGGCTGCTGCGCAGGAAGGATCGTCACCTTTGCTGGGCCTGATTGTTCCCAGGAACTGCTGCCCTGCTTTGCTCAGCTGCCCTGCTGCCTGCTGACCTCTGCCATCCAAAAGAACATAAGAACATCCAGAGTGACGCCAAGGACTTGCTGGCTTGCCCCCTGTTTTTCCCAGAGTTCCCACGTATAAGGTACTGCGTTTATAATTGCATTATGGGTGCAGTACCTTATGTCGCTAATAGAGGTCCATTTACAACTCCACAGGGACACCTAGTAACAGCCTGTAGTATTGCACCCTTTCCTTGCTTTGTCGAATTTATTTTATACTTATGCTACTGCTGGGATATTTTTTGACAAAAGAAAACAACTAAAAAACATTATTATTTGCAACACCAATAGCTAATGCTGTCACTAATGCGAGACCTATTGCACTGCAAAATAATGTTTTATGATAGATAGATAGATAGATAGATATGTTAATGCTATTACTATTAGTTTATTGTGTGTTAGTATTTCTTTTGGGGTTTGGAAACCATAATCTGGGTTTCCAAACCCTTAAGGGCTCTTGTGCCTTTGTTGGGTCTCCATTGCAAACCTGGTTCCAGGTCTACGAACCTGATAATGAAGACAAACAACAGCCCCACTTGAGTTCTGCAGACACAGGAGAAGGGTTTACAAACTTCAGATTCTCAAATAGAGGTCTGCAAATCTTGGTCATGAGACTAAGGGGCATATTTGCAAGAAAGGGATGCGCCGTATTTATAATAATACGGCACTTCCCTGCGTTTCTCTCTGCGCTGGCGCTAAATTCAGCTGCCTAGCACCAACGCTGGTACCCTTGCACCATAGTGCAATGGTGCCTGCGTTGAGGGAATGATTGTTTGTGTGCAGGAAAGTGTCCCTTCCTGCACATAAACAATCCAGAATGGTGAATTGTAACTCCTATGTGTGCTGCATTGTGCAGCACACATAGAAGTTGCAAATCGTCAGTTTTTTTTAATGATTGTTTATGTGCAGGAAGGGACACCTTCCTGCACATAATCAATCATTCATGGAATTTTGTTGTTTCTATGTGTGCTGCACAATACAGCACACATAGAAACAGCAAAACGAGGAGAAATAAAGTATTTCTCCTCGTTTCGCCATGTTAAGACCAGGTTTTCCCTGGTCTTAATTTTGGCGCTGCCTCCTAATTACGCCACCTTTGTAAATTGGGAGCAGTGTCAAAATCAATGGGTGTTGTGGCGGAACGCCCACCGTAACACCTATTGCCCACCCCTTTCACGCTAAGTCTAGCATGAAAGGGGCCTTATTTACAAGGCGGCGTTAAGCCACGTTACGTGGCTTAACCCCACCTTGTAAATAAGGCGAAGCCCCCATCGCCACAGAAACGTCACAAAAAGTGATGTTCCTGTGGCGATAGGGGCTTGTAAATATGCCCCTAAATCTCCTATTTTTTCCTAGTTTTTTTTAAACAAAAGGTGGTCTCTTTCAAACACCCTCCCAATGCCCCGCTCACATGAGCCAGTGAAAAAACTGTGCTCGCTCGCTAAGAATAAAATAAATACATTTACACCAAACACTTTAACACTTCTCTAGCTGCCACTGTGTTCATTGCAGAAACACTAAACCAAATTAATGATAAATACATTATATAGTAATAACGTTACCACCACTACATACATATGATTTACTTTCCTACATTACGGCACCTACAATCATGCTAAAAAAAACTGTATTAAAACATTTACAACATTATTCAATCATAGAGCAAGAATTATAATTCACTATATAAAGCTCTATATAGACAAAGACACCCAATATCTCACTGCCTCAAATCAACCTCTCAATATGAAACAACGACCAAACTATTGTAACCCTCATTTATAATCCTGCAACACATCTACCACCAAATACAAACAAAACCATATAAAGTAACCACACCACCAATGTCCTATGACCATATATGCACTGTGTGATACAAACAAAAAACAAAACATACACTCATTCAAAATACAAGCATGAACCGAGACAGCATCATATACTGTACTACCCACAAACAAAGAGTAACATATATTTTGCATACAGTTACAAATGTAGTGGCACAGAACCACACAATTGTTTTATTATTTATTGCCATATAATGCAATTCATAGGCATGTAAATATTATATAGAAAAAAACTATTACAGAAAAAAGACCCTAATGATTATATTGCAAGTGAACATTGACAACCAATAATATTCTATTCTGTATTAAAGTAACAGTACTATATCACAAACAGTAGGCATAAAGCCCACAAACAATTCACAGCACACACTACTAAGCAATCATCATCAATAATACAGTTCGCAATAATAAAATACAACAAAGTCTTACAATTTAAAATGAATAGGTCTTAGTTGGAGCTTTTCTTGTAGTGGCAGTACTGTTTGTTGACAGTCATGCTTTTTTTTACTGCCTGTGCCACAGGCAGTAATGCCCTGATTACTTATCAATAATCTTCATTACTCTTATCCCTACTCGTCCAAGTACATGACACAAGGACACGCAATTTTGCTACTAGATATGATGAACAATGCATGGACAAAATGAGTATACTCAGGTAAAGAAGTTTATATTGCGTGAGTGTCACTTACACTTGGAGTCTACTGTCAATAGTGTGTTGTCAAGCGAGGTCTAGTTAACAGAAACAATTTCACCAACAGAATGCTTCAGACCAAGAATTTCCTCACACCGGTATCTCTACCTAAATAGTGCTACTCGTTCCCAACTGAATAGGGGAGGCGTACTCCTCCTTTACATAGGAAGAGAGCATAATTGGCAGCAAACAACATGACTGCCCAAGTCAACACGTTCACCACCTCATGATTCCATGCACTGAAGATGATGAGGAAGATTTTCGAATGGCTCTCATTGAGCACCCAGAAAACCGTTACATATGCCCTCGTCACAAGCAAGCTGGAATACTGGAACTCCCTCTATTCCGGGTTCAACAAAACACTCACAGGGAGGCTGCAGGCCATTCTCAACTCAGTGGTCAGAATCACTCTCAACCTACCATGCAGCACTCACATCACACCACATCTGAAGGAGCTCCACTGGCTCCCCATACACAAACAAGCACAATTCAAACTCCTCATCGACACTTTCAAAGCACTACACCACAATGGCCCAGCATAACTCAACAATTTCATCTGCTTTCACAAACCTGCCAGACCCTCCACTTGTCCAGACTCCTACTCGCACACATCCCACACATACAGAAAACCAGATGTGGCAATTAATCCTCCTCCTATATTGCTCCTATAGCGTGGAACGACCTGTCAATACACATAAGAGCCCCGTCCTTACTTCTTGAATTCTGCAAGAAGCTGAAGCCTTGACTTTTCGTGTAGTCCCACTATCCCCTGGGTTTGGCTAGACTCACATCTGCTCTACAAATCTGTATAACATAACATAACATAATATAACATAACTGTTAGAAATTGGGTCTCTAGTTGTCCACGTAGAAACCACAATCCTAGTCAGGGAAGCTA
The DNA here is from genome assembly GCA_963921515.1 of Calotriton arnoldi. Classification (NCBI taxonomy): domain Eukaryota; kingdom Metazoa; phylum Chordata; class Amphibia; order Caudata; family Salamandridae; genus Calotriton; species Calotriton arnoldi. The sequence continues at coordinate 3,424,394 of CAWUFW010000871.1, forward strand.
GATACACAATAAAAGATAACCTGTGCTCAACCTCTGGTAGCTTGGCACAGAGCAGTCAGGCTAATCTAAAGAGGCAATGTGTAAAGTATTTGTGCAACACACATGCACAGTAACACAATGAACACACCACACAAATACTCCACACAGGTTTAGAAAAATAGAGAATAACTTTATGAGTCAAAACAGACCAAAATGACAAACATCCAATAAGTACAATCGGAGTTATGATTTTTTAAGGAATAAATCAAAAAGTAGTGCTTAGCAGTCAATAGCGCTAAGAGGTTACTTGAGGTCATGCTGGACAGGGGCAAATCTAAAGTTCAGGCCGACCACAATAAAAGGCAGGCTAGCTACAGGACTCACGCAGGTCCCGCTGAGAAAGTACTGTGGATGGAGCAAAACGTCAAAGTCTCGATGCATCGGCACCGATCCGCGCAGGAGATGAAGAACCCCTTTACGATGCAGGCACTGCGTCATTGCAGAGCCGAGCTGTCCATCATGGTCGAGCCGCGCAGTCTGTCAAGACGACGTTCTCGATTGGCTCCTGTGTCGAAGGGCAATGTGTCAGTTCCGATCGGTGCAAAGTCATCACTGCGTCGATTTTGATGGTTCTGGACAGCAGATATCACCTTTCAAGGGACCACGGCTGGATTGGCACCACTTGGCAGGGCAGGACTCACAGATGGCAGAGCCCAGCTGCTGTTGCAGAGTTGAAGGAAGTCATTGATGGCCCTGAGACTTCATAACAGGGGGCAAGTCAGCAAGCTCTTGGAGTCACTTTGGATTCAAGCGAGATGGGACCAGTCCTTCTCCTCAGCAGGGCAGAGATCAGCAGGCAGCAGGGCAGCTCAGCAAAGCAGAAAGCAGTTCCTTCAGAGCAGCAGTTAGACAGAGGGGCAATTCTTGTAGCACAGCACTCCTTACTCCTGGCAGAGTTCTTCACAGGTCCAGAAGTGTACTGTCTTGTTAGGGTCAGAGGCCCAGTACTTATACACAGTTGTGCCTTTGAAGTGGGGGTGACATCAAAGCAAGCCCTTGAGGTGCACAGGTCCCCCTTTCTTCCCAGCCAACACAAAGAAGGTCAGAAAAAGAGGAGGAGGAAGGCAAAAAGTTTGGGGTGACCCTTCAGAGAGGGCCATTTTCCAACACAACCCCTCCAGCCTAAAGCCAGGGTAGACCTATCAATACCTTGATGGACTTCCCTGCTTAGGGCGATGGAACCTGGACAATGGCCCACTACTGCAGGTGACTTGAAAGTTCTATGCCTTTCTAAACCCAGTTCGATCCTTCTGTCTATGCTCTCTGGGGCCACTGAGCTAACCCATGGGGAATCCATCTCCTTACCTGTGGACCCCATCTGTGCAGCACCTTACTTTAATCTGCTCACAGATGCATCCCAGTAGGCAGAGAGTACCACCATGGCCAACAAAGTGGTGTGGCCTATTCCACCCCTTGGGTCTGACTTCTGTCCCCACCCCAAGGAAAGCTCTGTCCACAACGACAGCAACCAACTGGTGCAACAGTGGCCATTGACAGCTGTCAGTGTCAGGAGCCAGGCCACAGACCATTCAGGGCTCTCTGACCGCGTAAGTTTTTCACAGTGGGGGGCAATAGCCCCAGGTGACTTGCACCCTTTTTTCACTCTCCCTTCCACCAGTTCAGGGGTGATATCCTGAACCAGGTCACTCAGCCTAGGGTCTGTACCCTAAGACTGAACATGTGCCTGGCAAGCCAGGACTTCCAGGGGAGTACAACTATCCCCCACCCACCAAGGGATACACACTCTGCATTGTGCAAGAGTCTGTCTGGTGCAGGTCCCCAACCTTTTGTCGATGTGACAGTGCATGGACCCCCCAGGCCAGAAGTGGGCTCACCATTGTCAGTTTTGGGGTGCTCTGATATCAGAGCTGGCAACCCCTGGCCCACTAGACTTCCCATTGTAAACTGTTTCCACCTCCTGCCCCTACCTCTGGGCCTCTGCACCCTCCGCTGTATAGTGGTACCCCCAGAAAACAGAACTGGTAGGGCGCTTGTGGCAGCCACCCCAACAACCTTCCTGACACTGTGGAGCTCCCATCATTGGATGGTCTCTTGTTACAGACCAGGCCCCCCTACCTGTGCTCTTAATGGAAACATTCCAAGCCCTGGGGTTGTAAATAGGGCACCCTGGGCCTCTGCCCATCCCCACCTCTCCTCCTACTCTTTGAAGGGACCCTTTCTCCCCTCCCCCACACTACTGGGACCTGTCTGGGTCACTGCAAACCTTCCTCTCGCTCTGTTGAGGGGTACCTGAGCCAATCCCCTTAGGATCACTCCTCATTGCCTTCTCAGACACTCTGGTACAAACCCAGATGTCTGCCTCCTTTGCAGGTTCCCTTGGGTCAGTGACTGAACCTGTGCTCTCTGGCAATGAAATTGTACAGCCCCGCTAAAGTGTTTACCATGCTACCCTTCACCCAACCATCCAGTGCCTTGCAGAAGTATCCCACAAAATCCTCCCAGGACTGGTGAGACAGTTTCTGACTGCCCCTGAATCTCAACCTGCACTCTTCTCGGGTGAATCCATATTTTTTAACAAGGGTCTCCTTCATGGTCGGATACCTGAGCCTATACCCTCTCTCTAGGGACAGTAGGGCATCCATCCCATTACCAGGAATATGACTCCATATTCCAGCTCCCCAATTCTGCTCGGGGATCCTGTGCACCTCTACTGCTACCTCTTATAACTGAAACCATCCCTCTATCTCATCTCCCTCTTTGAAGTCAGGCACCACGTCTCTGGGTATGTGGACTTTTTCTTCAACACTGGACACAGTAGTTTTGCTGCCACCATTTCTGCTAGACTCTGCCAGCTGTTTAGCCTTCAAGTCTAGCTCCTTGAGACTCAGTTCATGAGCCAGCAAGATATTGTTCTCTGCAAAGGCCCTCTCAACCTCAGTTTTTCTCACCCCTGATCCAGCTGCGCCAGCTGCAGCCTCAGGTCCCTCTCAGCCTGTCTGTCCTTTAACTCCTCAGGAGATAGGGTTTGGGAGGAGACACTGCTTCCTGCATAGGATGCAGCAGGGGACTGGTTCTCTGTGGGATCCCCTCTTTCTTCCTTGTCCTTGCCCAGTCATTTCTCTGCTCCTCTCCCTCCTGCACCCTTAGGGCCCAGATGTTGTCGTCGGTATAACTAGGGTGCTGCATTCTCTAGAGTAGTGAAGTAGTCCTCTTCACACTCTCCCAGTGGTGCAGGTTGCATTCTGTGGACCTCCTCTGAGGCTCTAAGGGCTAACTGATAAACAAACTTAGGATCATCCTCAGGGATTTGCAGTCCTCTCTCTCTGCACAACTTCCTCAGCTCAGTCATGCTCTCATTGGTCTTGATATCCAACTCCATATGTGACAGGCCCCTGGTAGATACACTGCACCCTGCCCCATGGCTGTGAGGTCCTCCCCTCAGCTCAGGGTTCACCTCCTCCTCTGGTGCTTGCAGCCTCCTGACTTGCCCTGGGCGGTGAACTCCACTCCTTTTGGTGTGTTTTCCGCACTCTGCAGAGTTCCCAAAATCTCCGCTATGCGGAGTGGAGTTTTTTTCATTGCTCGTGCTCGTCAACGTCAAGTTGACAAGCACGAGCGAGGAAAATCCACCTCCCGGCGAGATTTTTCCTCGCTCGCCAAGGTCTAGTTGGCTAGCGCTAGCGAGAAAAATCAACCTCCTGGGGAGATTTCTCAACACGGGCGGTAGGATTTCTAAATGTGAGTGGTCACGGCAGGTCGCGACCACTCGCGTTGAGAAACCTTCCGTTCGCGGTGAGAAAGCTGCTACTCAAGAAGAAAATCTACTCGAGCAGCAGAAAGGAAGCTGTGCCCTCTTGCGCTGTGCATGGTGCCATTCGCGATGATTTTACAGTGCGGGACAAACCCCCGGGGCTCAAAATCACCGCGAACAGCATGACCCTAACGCACTCCGCCACTCGCAGAACTCTGTGTAGCACTGCAGAGTTTTTTTGTCACTTTGCTGAGTTCTGCTATGCGGAACTCCGCGAACTCTGCCCAGGCCTACTCCTGACTTCCTCATTGGCTCGGAGGGTTATCTGTAGGTCTACTTTGGAAGCTTACCTGTCCACATTCAGCCCCCTTTCCTTGCAGAACCCTTACACTCCCAGGGGCATATTCACAAGAACGTGTGATAACCACCGCAAGTGCAGCCTAACGCAACTCTGCATATCGCAGTCCATCGCGGGAAAATAACTCAGTGTTAACGTGGTTGTCCCAACATGGCGGCACCATGCGATAGACACACGAGAATGCGACAAACAAACGCGTTAAAAGCAACGCGATGCCGCAAAAACGCGAAACCCCTACGCGAAAATAGTAGCGATGACGCCAATAGCGATACAAAAATCTGCAAAAAGCAGCCAAAGGCCTGCAATTCCCACGCGTCATGCAGGAAAATGCACTATAAAAATAGAAAAAAAAGCAAAAACAAAAGACAAACAACAGCGAAGCACAATGGAGGCACCCGGAGCAAGCACAGAGGACAACCAGAACCCCACAAGCCCCACGGAGGACCAGCCTGGGACCTCGGGGTCAGGGAAGGGCAAGGACAAGAAGAGTCGTAAGAAGCGGTTCAGTCCGCAGGAAAACAGGATCCTGATAACAGAGGTGATAGAACACCATCAACTACTGTTCGTCACCTCCACCGTGTCACTGGCAACTAAAAATGGAATATGGCAGACCATCGTGGACAAGGTGAATGCAGTCAGAGTGCTGAAGAGGGCAATGGACGAGGTCAAGAGGCGCTGGAATGATGTGAAGCGCAAAACCAAGCTGAAACTCGCAAACAACCTGAAGGCAGCAATGCAGACTGGAGGTGGGAGTCCAGCGACACAGGAGGAGCTGGATGAGATGGAGGAAATGGTCTCCACAGTCATCAGTGGGGAGACGGTGGCAAGAGTGGGTGGACCGGACACTGCTCAACATGACCGGACACAACAGCAACAGGGTGAGTAACCACCAGGGACTGGGGGGACGGGGGAGATGGGCACAATGGCACACATGCACAAGTAAGCACAGCACATCTGCGTACAAACCATGCCCCAGACCCCCAACTCCCACCAAGAGACCAATGCACACAGGTATGCAACATCTCAGCACCGCAGAAGCACAGAAGCACACCGCATATAAGGGATAAGGGGCAGCGAAATCAGACCAGCAGGGGCGACTCCCCCAAAATGCGGCACACACACATTACATGCAGAACACATCAACATTGACAACGATGTGGTACAAACCACAACACGTCCACAACAGAACAGAGGACACAACTGCTGCCGCATGTGCGTAGAAACTGGCCAATCACATTTGGCACTGCATGGAAATGTGAGTTGACAATGTACAAGTACAAACACACATCCGTGATGTAGTCGGAATGTCCACTGTCCCACATCAAATAGGCAGCCCCCCCAAACAGTCACAATGTACACTGTCATGCAGTCTGAATGTGAACCTGTACAATGCGTCAACATACATGTGAACATGATGTTAAACTGCATCTCCCTCCACATTGCAGGGGGAAATCCAACACCTCCTGCAGTGCAGTCCGAACCTCTCTTCTCTGATGACGAAGAGGACCACCACACCTTCGACTCCGACGCCCTCCAACAGCTCGTGGAGAGCCTACGCAGCCCACTTCCAGGAGCAGGGCAGCCCAGCTGCCACGAGGAGAACCCACCCCCGGCACAGTACACACAGCAGGCAGCACCCACCACCACGGCCGCCTCCCAGGACCCCCACGGCAAACACATGGCCTTCCAACGCCGTGTGTTGGGGTGCCAGGAGAAGCTGGCTGAACAGGTGCAGGTGGGCTTCGACCGCATGGCAGCCAAACTAGACGCCATACGTGGGTGTCTAAGTCCCATCAGGGACCACTCACAGTCCCTAACGGACACCCACAGTCCGCTCCATGCTCTCCAACGAACCATGGCTGACATCGCTAGAGTCCTGACTCTGCGACAGGAACGACTGTCAAGTCAGAGTGCCTCCAGCGAGCTCGCCCGGGAGTTGGGACACATGCGGAGGATCATGGAGAACATGGAGCGGACGCAGGCGGAAAGAGCGGCTGCCACGGCTGCACACCAGCGAGATCTAGCTGGGTCCCTCCATGCCATTAAGACCCTCCTCATGGCTTTGCTGCCACAAGGCCTTGCGCTGATGCATGCTGCTGCTACCACCCCATCCACATCTCCGGCCCCTGATGTGTCAGTGCCACACAGTGCTGGAGACATAACACCACCACCCACATGTGAGGGACAGGCAACAGCAGCGGACGAAGATGCGGATGAATCTGCCTTCGTGGTCAGAAGGACGCAGTAGCATACATCTCCGCCATGTGGCCTGTTTCTGCTTGGTTCTGCCCTCTGCATCATCACCTTCCACTGTCCCCCGATGCACTCTGCGACTCTCACCTCGGACCCCGACATGGACTGCCATATTCTGTTTGCTCACCAATGACACAGCTATCAGACTGCGGACTGAACTCCTCCTCTCCTGATGTACCGGTCACTCCCTGAAGGACTCTGGCTGGCCCTACACGGGCCGACAATGTGAAGTGGTGTTGGCATGGCCCTGTACTGCTCCAGCTGCAACACTCCCTTGAATGTGCAATAAACATTCATATTCACACAGATGTGTCATGTCTATGATCTTTCAAGTGTGGAAGTATGGATGAATGTAGGGTCAGTGATTCCCCCTTACGTCCATGTTGCCCATGTTGTGGGACTTTTGTCACTGGGTGGCACATTTCCGTTGCGGGCCGGGGGTTGCCGACACTTCAACAGAGACACATCCATTAGTCACTTCCTTGTCCAGCCCAGGACGGAACCACGCCCAGAGCCCGGGGTCATTGTTCACACCCTTACGCTGGACTGGCATACGCCAGGGCAGCCCACTCCGCTTATGCACACAGCGGGGGACGACAACGCTACATGTCCCAGCTCTGCACTGCAGGGATCTGCAGCTCACAGGTCTAGTTGTCAGAATGCCACAGCCACTCCCTCATGGCTGGTGTACACCCACACCACACCCATCCAGCACAGGCATCACAGGACATGTGACCCTGCCAATAAAAAGGGCCTGGCGCACGTGCTGGACGCCATTTCAACTCTACAACTGGGTGTCTCCGTGTAGTTCCCATCTACGCATGAGGGCCTAGGGCCCTGCCATCTCACATTGCCCAGTGCCGGGGGTGACATGATGGCGTCCGCACAATGGGACTCTATCATTAAGGGTCCATAGCTAGTGGGCCACAGACTTGGTGGCACCGGATACACTACGGCAGGCACAGGCACCCCACCACGGGATGGTGTCTTGCGGTGCAGTGAGATAGGGGCACCTGAAATGCTGAGCGGGTGTGCAGCCTGCGATGATGCACCGTCCTGGCGGTCCGGACTGGCATGGGTTTGTGTGAGACCTGCTGGCCCGCAGTGTGAGCCTGGGCAAGGGCAGGGCGGGCCTCCCGCCATGTGGCGTTGCGTTGCGGTTCACAGAGTTAGTGGCACTTCAAGCGCTGAGCGGGTGTGCAGCCTGAGATGATGCCGTGTCCACAGATGTGGTCTCTGCCATTGCGATATCAAGACCCAGCAACATGTGTGTGACCTGGTGGCCCGCGGCGCGGGGCTGCATGATGTGGAGGGTGCCATTGTAGCGGCCCCCGGGCTTGGAAATCCCTCCGGAACGTGGTGGGCCCTCTTGGAGACATGCCGATGGCGGAAGGTGAGCAGTGAGGCCTGGTTGCGCAGGGGCGGGCATTCACCGCTGGGCAGCGGGAGGGGCTGGGATGCAGCAGCCTGTGTGCGCAGGGGTGGGCAAGCGATGGTGGTGTGTGCAACTGTATGGGCTCTGCCATTCATGTCTCTGGAAACTGTTTCAGATGAGGGACCTGGGGGACTGCTGTGAATCCGGGCACGTAGTTGGAGACACACCGGTGGCAGCAGGTGAGCAGTGGGGCATAGGTCCACAGTGTCGGCACTCTCTCTCCCTCTCCTTCTCTCTCCCTCTCGCACTCTCCCTCCTTCTCTCTCCCTCTCTCTTTCTCTCCCTCCCTCTCTCCCTCTCGCTCCCTCCCTCTCTCCCTCTCTCTCTCTCTCTCTCTCTCCCTCTCTCTCCCTCTCTCTTTCTCTCTCTCTCTCTTTCTCCCTCCCTCTCTCCCTCTCTCTCCCTCTCTCTCCCTCTCTCTCCCTCACTCTTTCGCTCTCTCTCTCTGTGATTTGATGTGCGCATGGCACTCCTTCTTATACAGATTTCTGTTTTGCAGGCTGTGACTTGCAGGATGTTGTGGGACGACCCGCCATGCCTCTTCTGATTTTCTGTTTTTGTTTTGTTCTGTAATAAACGTGTTATTTGGATGTTATGTTATGGATGTATGATTTCCTCTTTTCCGACCACACATGTATGTTGAGTGTTGTGATTGTGCAACTTTAGGCGATTTGTTTGGTTCATGGTTTTGTGGAGTTGATGTGCAATATCTTTGTCCTAGGGGGGATGTGGGGGTGCCCGGGGTAGGGCCCCGGGGGTGGGGGTGGTGGGGTGGTGGCGGTGGGTGTTGTTGACCTATTGGGGCTCCGGGCTGCATGGTCGTTTGCTCCAGGGCATCTGTTGTTCTTCAGGTGTGGCTATGGGCTGTGCTCCCTTGTCTGGTGCCGGTTGTCGTCTGACTTTGCACCAGGTAGGAGCAGGTGTTAATTTCCTGCTGCTAACGCGCCTTATCGCATGTTTTGTGGTCTTATCGCCGATCGGGCTGGTCGTTGAGAATGTTGTGGAGTGGTGTTGTCGCAGATTTTTGCACGGGAACGCCTACTCTGCATCTCATTACCGTTAGTTGCCGGGGTCATCTGTGGCGATGTTTTCTGCGACTGCTTTCGCAGGTAAACTGGTGTTATGGGCTGTTAGCACCTGCTTGGGAATTGGGCGTTAGATTTATCGCGAATTTGGCTGCGATAAAGTGCCGATAACTCGGCGATAGATCCTTGAGAATATGCCCCCCAGTGTAGTATGCTAGGTAGTTGAGATCAATTTCCATCCTGACAAGGTATGTGCAACAACAAAACAAAGTCCCAAGTTGTTGAAGATAAGCAGGAGTTAAATTTAGAAAAATTATCAATTGAGAGAAACCAGAGAATTTAAAACTCATAATTGTCATTAGTATAGAGTAGTAGTGAACAATGAGTTCCTATATGGTATTGCACACACACAAGTGCTATCCTCACTGCTGATCATCAGATTTTGAAGTTGGGTCTCTAGTTAGCAGAGGTATGTACCCTGTCCAAGTAGGGACCACAACCCTTGTCAGGGTAAGCTAGATACACACTAAAAGACCTGTGCTCTCCCTCTGGTAGCTTGACACAGATCAGTCAGGCTTATCTGAAGAGGCAATGTGTAAAGTATTTGTGCAACACACACACACACACACAGCAACACAATGAAAACACCACAAAAATACTCCACACCGGTTTAGAAAAACAGAGAATACTTTTATGAGTTAAACAAGACCGAAACAACAAAAATCCAATAAGTAGAACCGGAGTTATGAATTTTGAAAGAATAAATCAATAAGTAGTGCTTAGAAGTCAATAGCACTAAGGGGTTACTTGAGGTCGCCTGGACAGGGACAAATCCAAAGTTCAGGCCAACCGTAGTGGAGGGCACCCGGCTACAGGACTCACGTAGGTCCCGCTGAGAAAGTACCTTGGGTGGAGTAAAGCGTCAACGTCTACGTCTCAATGCATCGGCGCCGATCCGCGCAGGTGATGAAAAACCCCTTTACGATGCAGGCACTGCATCGTCATTGTGCTGCAATGTCTCTCATCGTTGAGCCATGCAGTCCATCGGGACGATGTCGTTTATCGGCTCCTGCGTCAGTGTCGAAGGTTAATGAGTCGGTTCCGATTGTTGCACAGTCGTCAGTGAGTCGATTTTGATGGTTCTGGACAACAGAAATCACCTTTCAAGGGCCCAGGACTGGATTGGCACCACTTGACAGGGCAGTACTTACAGATGGCAGAGTCCAGGTGCTGTTGCAGGGTTGAAGGAAGTCTTGGATGGCCCTGAGACGTCAGAACAGGGGGCAAGCCAGCAAGCCCTTGGAGTCACTCTGAGTTCAGGTGAGATGGGTCCAATCCTTGTCCTCAGCAGGGCAGAGATCGGCAGGCAGCAGGGCAGCTCAGCAAAGCAGAAAGCAGTTCCTTCAGAGCAGCAGTCAGACAGGGTGGCAATCCTTGCAGCACAGCAGTCCTTACTCCTGACAGAGTTCTTCACAGGTCCAGTTGTGTATTGTCTTGGTAGGGTCAGAGGCCCAGTACTTGAAGTGCACAGGTTCCCCTTTCTTTCCAGCTCTGGCTCCACACTATCAGTAGGGGGTAATCATCCCTTTGTGTGGGAAACAGGAACCTGCCTATTCAGGTGTAAGTGTCAGCTCCCCCCTCTCTTCCTGCCTAGGAAAAGCTATCAGAATGCAGATGAGTTCTCTGTCACACCCACCCTTCATGTGTTTGTGGCTGTCTAGAGTGAATGCACAAAGTGTAGATGTCACCCACCCCAGACGTGCATTGGAAACAGGCTGAAAGGCACACAGAGCAGTAAGAGCAGAGAAATGTCCACTTTCTTGCTTCAGGAATAAGGCCTGGATAGGCAGACCTGCTGCATTAGATGCCAAAATATATTGTGTCTCTCATGTGATTGAATGAAATGATCATAAGGAACAGAGAAACTGTGGAATATAAGAAATAAATAATCTAACTGAATATGGACAATTTTGTGGAATTGTTTGTATCGACTTGAGCTGTGCGTCCGGAACCAGGAGCGCCATTTCACTCCTTTTTGTGATGTACTTTCTAAAAGTGGCATTTCTAAAATAGTAATGTTAAATCCAAATTTACCAGTAAAGAGGATTTATCATTACCATTACAAAGATATGAAACATGATTTAGCTACTCCTTTCTAATCAGGAATTACAGCTTAAAAGTGTTTTAAGGAATTCTCACTGCTAGTCTATGAGAGAAGTAGGCCTCACAGTAGTGAAAAATTAATTTAGCTGTGTGTCACTACCAGGACATGTAAAGCTTAAAAGTGCATGTCCTACCTTTTAGTCACAAAGCACCCTTACATAGGGCTACGTAGGGCCTACCTTAGAGGTGACTAATGTATAATAAAAGGGGTGTTTAAGGCTCGGCAAGTGGTTTATAATGATAAATCGAAGTAGCAGTAAACTGCACCCATGGGCCTGGCAATGGCAGGCCTGAGACAGGTTTGAAAGGCCACTTATGTGGGTGGCACAACCAGTGCTGCAGACTCAGTAGCAGCATTTAGATTACAGGCCCTGGGCATATGTTTAGGTTGAGAAGCACATGCGCTTTAGCACTGGTCAGCAGTGGTAAATGGCTCAAAGTCCTATAGCCAATAAAAAGAAGGTACGAAAAAGAGGAGGAGGAAGGCAAAATGTTTGGGGTAACCCTTCAGAGAGGGCCATTTTCCAACCATAACATACCATAATATATATCGTGTTGAAAATGACCATCAAATTACCATCATTTGCATGCCATTCCCCTAGATGTTTGCCTTCTTATGCTGAACTCGTTTTTGTTTGCAATAGGACTCTGCACACTTCTCTCGAGTGGTAAAATGGTTGTGCTGTCCCTTCTAAACATAGTAAAAGTGGCACATACCTAATTGACACCATTAATTTACTTATAATTCTCTAGTATATGGTACTACATGAACCCAGGGCCTGCAAATTAAATGCTCTAGTGGGCTGCATTACTCATGGTGCCACCGACAAAAGTAGCACTGTAAAACATGTCTCCAGGCCTGCCAATGCAGCCTAGGTGTGTATTTTTAAACTGACATTTTGACCTGGCAAAACAAACCTTTCGGCAGGTATAAACCCTCCTTTTACTAACTATTGGTCACCCCTAAGGTAAGCTCCTAAAAGCCCATAGGGCACGGTACATGGTATTTAAAAAGTAGGACATGTATATTTAATGTTTTACATGTACTGCAGTGAAAAATCGCCTAAAGTTGTTTTTCACTGTGGCAAGCCTGGCTCTCCCATAGGAAAACACTGGGTTACATTATAACAACTTATAATGCTTAGTTACAGTTTGCGAGCAGCTAGAAAAATGGTTCAAGGACACACTTTACTATCAATTTAAAATGCAACCTAATGATCAAGTCGCATTTCATATTACCATTTTAGACATATGACACTTTTAGAAAGTTATAATTCTACTGCCTAAGCTAAAAGGGGCCTTTCTGCCAGTGTCCAGTGTCACCTGACTGCTGATGGCACCCCTTGAGATGTGGATTGCTCCCAGAGAGTGGACAAAAAGCTTGAGCACAGGAAGGTGTTCTTCGTCCTTGAGCACAATGGTCTGGGGGCTGTGCTCCGCCCCTTCTTGGGCTTCAAAGAACGCTTACCCTGTCACTGGCAGATGTAGCTCTCACCTAGGCCTGCCTTTGATCTTCCTAATCTGCTTGGCTCCAAAACAAGTGGGAGAGGGGAACTGCCACAGAACTGGTTTGGAGTGACCATAATTGGGGGTTTGTCCATTATAATAGTCATACTCCGGGTGAACACAGGAAGTTCTGACCATAGGAAGAAAGGTTGTGCCATTTTGGATTTAGGTACAGAGGGGCACTGTGGAATAGTTTACAGTAAAACACATAGGAAGTGTTGCAAAAGTGGGTGTGGTCACCCCTGGGAACCTTTACCCCAATTGTTAAAGAGTGGCCAGGATATTCCTGACACCCACAGACTGGCACTGGGCATAAATGGGGGATCCCTGTACCCTTCTCAGAACACTTCTAAACCTGTGAAGAATCAGGAGAAGGACCGCCCTTCTGTCTGAAGAAGGCTGGGCCTGCTTGCTTTGAACCCAGGACCCCAGAAGTGACTCCAAGGGTCAATTGGCTGACCTCCTGTTTGAGCTACAGGGACACAACAAGCTTCCAGAGGGCCTTTTCCTACAACTTCCCAGCTGACCATTACTAACTGGACCTACGCTGGACCCTGCTGCTGGCCTCTGTTGGAGTGTGTCCTGGATAGGGGTGGGTGGAAAATTCTGCTCCTCTATCAGAGTTCGCAGAGTTTTGCCCACTCCAAGCTCCTCGTGTTTCACAGAGTTCAAGCAAAACCCCACCAAGCGCCACATGGCAAAGTTTTTTCATGAGTGTGGCTCAGCAAGGTTATGTTGGCAAGTGCGTATTTGTGCCCCCTAGCACTATTTCAGGGCACCAGAACGCCTTGCTGTGAGATTTTCTCAATGCAGATGGTCGTGGCAGTTTGCGACCATTCGCATTGAGAAAGCTGCCGCTCAAGTAGAAAATCTACTCGAGCAGAAGAAAGAAGCAGCTCCCGGCACTAAAAATCAGCACCAGCAGCTCGACGTGCCAAATTCTGCCCGGTTGTGGAACTACGCAGAATCTCACAGAGTTTTTATGGAACTCAAAGGAATTTCACTGAGTAAAACTCCAAGAGCTCCGGCCACCCCCTAGTCCTGGACCCTTGGCTGGTGTTAGGGTGTACTCCTCCTGCTCCCAAACTGCAAAAAGTGGGACTTAGAAACGTTTTGGTAACTTTCTGCCTGGAGACCGGGATTGCAGTCGAAGCCACAGCCATTGACATCGAATTGCCGGTTGGTCTTAGCTTACTGGTTTCCCCATTGAAAAAGATCTCGCTTTCAGAAATGTTTCTAAGTCCAAAAGTAGAGGGCTCCATCAGGACTGAAGCTGAGCAGCAACTGTTTAACGTCGAGGCCTTCCTGAGCACGGACTTCTGATTTTGCCCACTCAGAGCTTTCCCGCCTTTGTCCATGACCGCACTAGGACCCTGCTCTTCGGCAACCTGCTGTCATTGAGCCCTTCTTCGGATCCAGCTTTCCCCACCAACAACTCATCGACGACCCCTTTTGTTCCATAAAAGTTTCCAAGTCTAAATGTAAACTTTCCATCAAAACGAACCTTGTCCCTGTATACGACCCAAGCTCCATTGCAGTTGACCTTAACTTTTTGACTTTGACCCTGTCTAGTGTGACCAAATAACTGCGGGTGACGTTTTGTGCTTTTAGTGCTATTATGAAATACAAACTTAAGAAATGCATTTATCCGATTCTACTTGTTAGATTTCTGTCATTTTGGTGTCGTTTTATTTATTAAAATATTCTATTTGTATCCTTAATGGGTTTGGGATTTTTCTTGTGTTCTGTTTTCATCTTATTACTGATTGAGTACTGCATAAATACTTTACACATTGCCTCTAAGATAAGCCTGACTGGTTTGTGCCAAGCTACCAGTGGGTTAGGCACAGTTTTATTTAGTGACTTTAGTGGGTTCTCACCCCCTTCAACTAATACTCCAATTTGTTACAGAATGCATTTTTATCCTCAGCCTCTCTGTGATGTTTTATGTTTATCTGTATAAAAAGTTTTTTCACCCTTAATGATGGGCCACTCAGTGTAATGGCTGACAGATTTGCAGCTCTGGCAAGTGCAAGGCAGACTTGAAGAGTGACCGTATTGCCCGATGACAGCTGGCTGGTTGGTTGCTGTTCTTCCACAGGAGTGGAGTCTCTGTTTGCACATAGGATCGAACCTTGATCAAGCACCCACGACACTAGAGACACTAACCAAAATCAGTCACCAAGTCCCTTTCAGGTTTGAAAACATTCAGTATTTGCTTCTCTGTATTTGGTAAAGTGACATTTAAAAAAAGATGATGTTGTCTACACCAGGATCCTTGCATAGACATCTCTCTTCAGATTCACATCCACCACTTCTGTCAGTAGCTCGCTAGACCTGTCACCTTCTAATTTGGTCTGAATTGGATCCTGCACAGTCCGAATAAATAAGTTGCAAACATATTTCCCTATTCAAAATGGAAGTTAATGCTTTACCATTAGCATTCATAAACAGCGGCGGCTCCTCCCCAATTTCGGAGCAGCGTTGCCCCACTGGCTCAGAGCCAGCAGCTGGAAAAAAAAACGATATTTTACTATTGTTTTATTTTTCAGCTGCTGTCAGAGCCAGCGTGTGTAGGGAGAGGTGGGGCCAGGCCATGGCAGATGGGGCTTAGTGATGTGCACTGCTAAGTGTGCATGTCGGTTTGGTCAGCCGTCTTAGGCCAGCCAAACAGACATGCACAGTTAGGTTTCTTCAACCCAGCTGTATTACACAGCTGGGTTGATGAAACAGCACAGACTCCCTGTGCCTGAGCGAGCATTAAACAATCCCGCTCAGGCCAATCCCCGCGCTGCTCTCATGCTTGGTAATATAACATGAGAGCAGCATGGGGAGTCGATGGGGAGTGTCGGATGCTGTGCCAGGGACTGCTGGGAGCAGGAAGCAGAGGAGCACCGAGGCGCGAGGCGCGAGGCGGCCTCACAGCTCCAGGTAAGTTTTATTTATTTATTATTAACTGTCCATACTCCCCACGCGCTCTCCCCGAGCTGCCTCCACCTGTCCCACCACTTTTTATTTGTGTCAGCCACCACTGTTCATAAATGTACGCTGCATATAAAGCTTATGTAGCCAAATAAGCACATTTGTTATTGCGATCTGCCCCTCTGTACATAGTAAATGATTCCATCTAATTAGTAAATGCTAGTATTGCTAAGAAAATAACCCAGTCAAATCATATGATTACTGTTTTCAATCAACAGTATATGCGGGCAATTTTATATGGTAGGGCATGAACACTTTAGCAGACATTTCATTGATATTTCAAGCAACCCATTCTTCACCCCTTACTTTGCTTGTCCATAAGGACAGCTCAGGGGGTGCGGAAGTTATGTGCATGCATGGTACCTCTATAACAGAAACTTGTACATGGGCAGTATCAGCCAGTGGTGTTTGGCCCTGTGGGTCCAGAGTGACACCAAAGACAGCTCAAGCGTTGCTCTTTTCAGATTCCTTTCAGTGGAAATTAGTCATATTGTTGATATTACTATCCATGTTGAATCCTGCCCACATAAAATATAGGGGCATATTCTCAAGGAGCTATCGCCGAGTTATCGGCACTTTATCGCAGCCAAAGTCGCGATAATTTTATCGCCCCATTCACAAGCTGGTGCTAACAGCCGATACCACCAGTTTACTTGCGAAAGCATCCGCAAAAAACATCGCCACAGATGACCCCGGCAACTATCGCTAATGAGATGCAGAGTAGGAGTTCCAGAGCAAAAAGCCGCGACAACACCACACCTCAACATTCTCAACGACCAGCCACATCGGCGATAAGACCACAAAACAGGCGATAAGGCGCGTTAGCAGCAGGAAACTAACACCTGCTCTGACCTGGTGTAAAGTCGGACGACAACCTGCACCATCAAAGGGAGCCCAGCCCAGAGCCACACATGAAGAACAACAGATGCCATGGAGCCACACACCATGCATCCCGGAGCCCCGAGAGGGCAACAACACCCACCGCCACCACCCCCAGGATCGCCCCCCCCGGACTCCCCTGCCCCCCCCCCCCCGGACCACCACAGAGGCAGCGCAGACAAAGACAGCGGACCTTTAGGAAATGCACACCAGCCTCACAGACCTAACACCAGACAATGTCAATGCCCACTACAGGCTCAAAAGGACAACCATCCTCCACATCCTGAACATCATTGCCCACAGGCTGACGGTACCAACACAGCGGACAACCAACATCCCTCCGCAGACAAAGCTGCTGGCTGTGCTGCACCTGTTGACCTCTGGTACCTCCCAACCAACAACCGCCAGAGTCGGAGGAGTCTCACAGCCAGCCCCATCCAAGTTCCTCACACCTGTCCTGGATGCCATCATCAGCCAGGTACCCCAGTACCTATACATCCCCCACAATGCGCAGGAACAACTGGAGACCAAGCAAGGACTATACGCCATAGCTGGATTCCCGCACGTGTTGGGGGCAATCGACTGCACACATGTCCTACTTGTGCCCCCTGCCGACACCGCACACAATTACCGCAACAGAAAGCACACGCATTCCATCAACGTGCAGGCAATAGTGGACCACAGGGGACTCTTCACCAATGTCGTAGCCAACTACCCAGGCAGTGTGCATGGTCCCCTCATCTACCGACAGTCCAACATCAACCAGCGCTTCCAGGATGGCACCTATGGGAATGCACTGCTTGTTGGCAAGTACCAAATGAACACACCACACACCTCAACTCCACAATCATGCAACTCACAACTCTGGCACTGCACACGTCACAAAATCACATACAACATGCCAAACAACATGCCCACCCACCAGACACGACAGCACAACTTACTGTGGCAACCTTGGTTAGCCATGTACATGAGCCATCAACGGCATGGCACCTCAGCCACACAATAGCAGAATGTGGGGAGAGGTGGGAACCAGGCATGTGCGAAGGAGACAAGTGACCCATGAATGAGAATGTACACAATGCCAAGTGTGGCGTGGAAGTGCTGGACAGACTGCAGTATGCAGACCACAGACATATCCATGTCTATCTGCACTGCTGGTGTTTGGAGTGTAGTGGACAGTGGACGCAACCATGTCACCCCAGCCAGTGGGGAAGATCGCGGAAATGTAGCTTGTGACGTCCCCCTGTAAGCGTGTGCGGAGTGGGCTGGCCCGGAGGACGCCAGGCCAGCGTAGGGGTGTGAATAAAAAGCACGTAGCTCTGGGCGTGGTTCTCTTCCGGAATGCCCAACGTGTCTGCCAGGGCGGCGCCTCCCACCCCGCCACGAGGCCGACGCCGTCGCCGTGAGCGGTGTGGCCTGCGATCCTGTGCGCCTGCTGCACCCCGGGCCGCTGGTCCCCGAACCCGTCATGCCCGCCCCTGCGCAGCCAGGCCTCACTGCTCACCTGCCGACACTGGCGTGTGTTAAAGAGGGCCCACCACATGCCGGCGCAAGCTCCAAGCCAGAAGCCCGTGACCTTGGCAGCCTCCTCAGACCATCACGGCCTCCGCGACACAGGCCCGCTTTACTCCTTTCTCGTTGACGTACTCCACCGCTGCCTCCGGCCTACACTACGGTCAAGTAGGTCACACATTTGGAACTGAGTCTTGATTATGCAATGGCAGAGTACACACTTTATGGCTGAGTTTATATCACTGTACTCCCTTCGATGTGGTGCCACCAACTCTGTGCATAGCATTCGAACTACACCTGTCTGTGGTCCCTTGCTGACTACTGCCTTCGGCCTACACTGCGGTTGAGTAGGTCACACATGTGGAACTGAGTCTTGATTTCTGCATGGCGGAGTTCATATCATTGTACGCAAGGAGACGAGTAAGAGGAAGACGCGGTTCAGTCCGGAGGAGAAAAGGATCATCGTTACAGAGGTGATCGAACACTGCCGACAACTGCTCTGGTGTCACTAACTCTGTGCATCGCGGGCCAACGACACGTGGCTGTGGGCCCCTGCTGACCGCTGCCTCGGGACTTACACTGCGGTCAAGTAGGTCACACATTTGGAACTGAGTCTTGATTACACAATGGCCGAGTACACATATCAATGCAGAGTTTAAATCACTATACTCCCTTCGATGTGGTGACACAAAGTATGTGCATGGCATCCCAACCACACGTGTCTGTGGGCCCTTGATGACTACGCCTTCGGCCTACACTGCGGTCGAGTAGGTCACACATTGGGAATTCAGTCATGATTCATTTATGGCAGACTTGATATCATTGTACTGGCCTCATCGCAGACTGCATCCCCTTTCAGCTCCGGTGCCACTAAGTCTGTTCCCCGACATCCATGGACACTTTCTGGTTGAACTTTGGTGGCGACTGAGTCTATGGACTGGGGGTTGTCTTCATCATCATGTCGGTGATACTGACTTTGTGGCAAAAAAAAGGCTGTAGCATTCCACTCCTCCATTTGCCGCTTCCGGCCGGCTTCTGCCCTCTGCATCATGCCCTGGAGGACACCTTCCACTGTCCCCCGCAATCCTCAGCTACATTCACCTTTGACATCGACGAGGACCCGCTCACCTCGCATGGCCCTATCTCATTGCACCGCAAGTCACCGCCCCATGGCGGTGTGCCTGTGCTGGCCGCAGTGCATCCGGGGCCACTAACTCTGTGCAGCTCAAGTCATGGCCCCTGTCTGATAGCATATTGGATGGCCTCTGGGTCGATGGACTGTGGGTCATCAAGGCCATGTGTCTGTGGCCCTGCGCTGTCCGCTGCCTCCGGCCTCAACTGCGGTCCACCTGGGCTCACACATCAAATCGAGTCCTGACCTGCCCGGACGTCGCATCACCGCAGGATGCACACGCCACCACCGCCAGGACCAACTCCAAACAACAGGTGCCAGAGTCAGAAGTGTCTTACTGCCAGACTATCAGAGTTGCTCACACCTGTCGTGGGTGCCATCATCAGCTTGATACCCTGCTCAGCTCTTCAGGTGCCACTGACTCAATGCACCACAAATCATGGACCATTCTGCTTGCATGTTGGGTGCACACTGTACTTTCTCCGGCTACCACCATGATGCTTCACAGTTGTTTCTGTTATGCTGGTGTTTTCTGTTTCCGCTTTTATTGTGATCACTGTTCAAGTTGTTGCCAGCACCAACAACTCCATGAGGGCTGGCTTACACTCACCCCACACACATCCAGCACATGCGTCACTGTACATGTGACCATGCCAATAAAGGTGTCGAGCGCAAGTGCCCGTAGCCATTTCAACGAACTATCTGAGTGTGTCCGTGTGCTCATGATGTATGCATTATGGCCACGGGCCCTACAACATTACATTGTGCCGTGTACAGAGGAGGCAGCCATGTCACCGCAGGCAGCAGGTGAGACATTGCACATGTAGCTTTGTCGGCCCCCACTCAATACGTAAGGGGAGTGACCTGGGCCGGCGTACGCCAGTCCAGCGTGGGGGTGTGGATGATTATCCCGTGGCTCTGGGTGTGGTTCAGTACTGGAAATGTGCAAAGGCATGTGTCTCTGTCGCAGTGTGGGTCTCCGTTGGGGAGTGTAGGTGGTCCCTGATGGGACTTAGACACCCACGTATGTGATCTAGTTCGGATTCCATGAGGTAGTACCCCACCCGCACATGTTCGGCCACCCCCTTCTGGCAGTCTGACACCTGGCCTTGGATGCGATGTGTGCTTTGGTGGGCTGCTGGCAGCCAGCCAGGGTGGTGGGTGCGTCCAGCTGTGTTGTCTGTGCAGGGGGTGGGGTGTTCTCGATGCAGCGGTGCTGCCCTGCTCCTGGAGGTCGATTGCCTAAGATGTCCATGGACTGTAGTAGGGCGTCGGTGTCGGAAGTGTGGAGGTCCTCTTCAGCATCACTGTAGAGTTGTCTGGTCTGCCCTGCTGGAGGTGTTGTGTGTCCCTCTGCAATGTGAAGGGAAGATGCTTGTTGACATTGTGTTGGCATGTATGTTGCAGCATTGTTCAAGTTTACATACAGACTGCATGACAATGTACATTGTGACTGTTTGGGAGGGGCGGACTATTTGATGCGGGACAGTGGACATTTGGACTACATGAGGTAGGTGAGGTTGTACACGTACATTTGCATCTCACAGTTTCCTGCTATGTCAGATGTCATTGGCCATTTTCTACGCACAGGCGGACCCAGTTGTGTCCTCTGTTCTGCATTGTAAGTGTTGCACTGTGTACCACATTGTCGTCCATGTGGATGTGCTGTCATTGCTATGTGTGTGTGCTGCATTGTGTGAGAGTCGCACCTGCAGCTGTGATTTTGCTGCCCCTTATCCCTTGGAGGCGGTGTGCCTTTGGCTTTTGTGCTTTTAAGGTGCTGTGATGTTGGCGACTTGGGTCATTTGTGCTCTTGGACGGTTTTTGTACTCTTGTGCATTGTTTGTCTGCAGATGTATTGTTGACGTCAGTGGTTGTTTGTGCACATGGATGTGTCAGAGTGTTACCTGCTCCGTTCCGGATGTGGTCCACACTCAGCCACCTCAGTCTCGTGGCGTGCACAATGTCATGGTGATTGTACTCCAGCCATGCTGCTCGTCATGTGGTATCACTTGCATTGTCAGTGTGGCTCTCACATATGCATCTTTGCTGTGTTTCGCACGGGTGCATGTGTGTGTTGTGGAATTGGTGATGTGTGGGGTGGGAGCCCTTTGGGCACATGGTGGATGGGGGCCTACTTGATGTTTGTATGTGTGCTGCAGTGTGCCACAGGGATCAGGGACATGACCCAGGGTCATTGTGGGTGTGCGGTGTGCTACACGTCGTTGTGCATGTGTGCCATTGTGCCCGTCCCCCCCGTCCCCACAGTCCCTGTTCGTTACTCACCCTGTTGATGTTGTGTCAGGTCATGTCGAGCAGTGTCCGGACTCCCGACTCCTTGCACCGTCTCCACACTGATGACTGTGGCCACCATTTGCTCCAGCTCCTCCTGTGGCGCAGGACTCCCACCTCCATTCGCTGTTGCTGCCTTCCTGTTGGCAGCGGGTTTCTGCTTGGTTTGGCTTTTCACATCGTGCCAGCGCATCTTGGGCTCCTCGACACTCCGGCTGCATTCACAATGGAATGCCATTTTTCCGTCTGTGTTGCCAATGGCACGGTGGAGGTGACGGACAGTTGTTGTTAGTGCTCTGTCACCTCCGTGACGACGATCCGGTTGTCATGCGGACTGTACCCCGTCTTCCTCTTCTCCCTTGACCTTCCCAGACCCCGAGGTTCCTTGCTGGTGGTCTGTGTGGCTTGTGGGGTTCGCGTTGACCTGGGCACTCGTTTCGGGTGCATCCATGTTGCTACGCAGTTTATTTTGTTTTTGGTGTGTTTTTCTTGTTCGGCTCTTATGGTGCATTTTCCCGCATGACGCGTGGGAATTGCAGGCCTGTCGCTGGTTATCGCTGATTTTTGTATCGCGGTTGGCCTCATCGCAACTTTATTCGCGTTCGTGTGTCGCATTTTTGCGGCATCGCGTTGATTTTAACGCGGTCATTTGACGCGTTCTCGTGGGACTATCGCATGGTGCAGCCAGGTTGGGAATACTACGTTAACACAGCGTTGTCTTCCCGCGATCGACTGTGATATGCAAAGTTGCGTTAAGCTAATCTTGCGGTGGTTATCACACGTTCTTGAGAATATGCCCCTTAGTTTATTCTTTAGAAGTTATTTTGGTTTAATAAATAATTTACAAAATTACAAATGTACAGGAAGTGAAATATTGGGTATTTATTGTATGAAATGAATATCATTGCCTACTTCCATGCTTTCTTATAAACTTTCCTGGACATCATAACTTTTTACTTGCTATAAAACACCCCGACCCAGATTCATTAACGCTCACTCAGGGAGGCGCTGCGTAAAAATCAGCAGTGCAGTGTTGAGCAAAATCAGAGCAAAAGTGTGCAGCATCCGATCATTTACGATGATTTTTTTTTAAACATCTTTATTGGCACTTTCAGTATATCAGCAAGGCATACATACAGGATTATTACTGCATCGTCATGGTTCCTCCCCTTCCACCCTCTCCCATGTTCTCTGTATTCATATTCCTTTACCATAATTTTTTAATGTCATCAATACTAACCATACCCTTTTCCTTGCCATAATGTCTGTACCAACATACCATACAAACTCCCTCCCTTCCCGCCCTCCCAGTCGTGTCTTGGTCTCAAGAGTCAATGTTGGGCTCATGTGGGGTTAGCATAATTGCTTACGGTGTGCAATCCCTGTCTCTTCTTCCTTCATCAAACTTCACCCTCTTTGCCCGCCCTATCTTCACCTTCCCTATTCGCTTCCGCAATGGGGCAGGGGGGTCTCTAGCGTCCACCATCATGAGTTCCCAGGCACGAGTATCCTCCTCAATCTTATCATCTTTCCTGACCCTTTTCATATGGATTAATTCTGCGGTCGCCCATTCACATAGCTCTTTCAGCCATCCCTCCATTGTCGGGGGGTCTGAACTTAGCCACCGGATCGCTATTTGCCTTTTTGCCAGCACAAATCCTAATAGCACGAACCTTCTGCAAAGTTTTTTGGATTTGGGCGTAGGTAGCAGCCACAATATTAGGATCCGTATTGTCTTGTGAATTATCCACCATGTGGCAGTGTGCATTCGATCCACCATGTTCCCCCCAGTATTGTACAAGTGATGGACACTCCCACATCATATGAATGAAATGTGCTTCTGTTTGACCACATCTAGGGCATGAGTTTGTGCGATCATGGTAAATTTTACTTAAGGTCAGTGGAGTTAGAGATGCCTGGTGTATGGTGTTGTATTGTATTAGTTTAAATCTCGCATTGGAGCTCACCCTTTTGACTCCGTGTATTTTCAACTACTCCTGATCTGTCAGGGGCTCATCTATTGCTTCCTCCCATCTTGTCTGTACTGGGAGGGGCCCCACCGGTAGAGCGTCCTGTAGTGCTTTGTATATGTGCGAGACCAGTCGACGGCCCCCTACATTGCCCTTAGCACAGAGGTGCTGGGAGGCTCCTGCGGAAAAGAGGTCCATAGCTCGTGGCCCACCGCGGCAATCTTTCCATATTGTAGGAACTGCCCATTTCCCAGTTCAAAGGCGAGCTCGGCCGCCTCTCGGGTTATAAATTGTTTATTACTGTAGAGGTCTTCAATTGTGAGACATCCCCCCCCACCCATTTTTTGATGGACATTGAGTCTGCTATCTTTTTTAAGGGTTTCACCACCCACAATGGCATATCCGAGGCATAGGGCGCATGTCGGATAACCTTCTTGACTGCTGTCTCTCAGACCGCCACTATGTGTTGGATGACACATGGGTAAGACCCCCGCTCCAAACATAAGGAGCTCCGGGAGGGTGGACCCGCCATGTGTGACCGCCAGGAGCCGTTTCTCCCAGTTATCATTCTCATCCAACCAGTGGACTGCGTGTTGAAGTTGTGAGGCCATATAATAAAGTGCTAAGCGAGGCACCTCCATTCCTCCCGCCTCCCATTTTCGTTGGAGTGTATCAAGTCTTATTCGTTTTCGTTTATTTCCCCACAAAAGTTCAACCAAGAGGCTATCTAACGTTAAAAAATAACGATTGGGGATTCTATATACAGAGTATTGAAGGGTGTGTAAACATCTCGGCAGGATAACCAATTTTTTGACTGCTACCCTCCCCATCAGGGACAGCGGGAGCTCCTTCCAGAATTTTATAGAATTACTGATACCCTCCACTACCGTCCCCGAGTTATTCTCTAGATAGGTGGTGGCTGTATGTGTCAGACGGACTCCTAAATATTTTAGGCCATCAGGCACCCATGGCAGAGCTACAGCCGGCAAGGCATTCTCCGGCACCCCTGCCAGTCTCCCCAAAGGGAACAATTTTGATTTCCCAGGATTAAGATGAAGACCCGATAATGCTCCAATTTCCCCCGACTCCCGAAGAAGAACCGGGACTGCCCTGTCTGGATGGCGCAAATACACCACTGTATCGTCGGCGTATAATCATATCACATGGTTGGTGTCCCCCAATTGAATTCCCCATCTCCCCAGTTTTTCCCTTAATGTTGCAGCCAAAAGCTCCATTGCTATCATGAATAGGAGTGGGGACAAGGGGCAACCTTGACGGGTGCCCAGTGTTAGTGCAAATTGTTCCAACACCATCCCTCGGAGTCTCACCCGGGCTGTTGGATTAGAGTAATTGTATGCATTGGATGAACCCCTGATCCACACCCATCTTTCTTAAGGTCGACCATACGTACTCCCATTCCACTGAATCGATGGCTTGTTCGATGTCTAACATTGCCAGTGCGTAGTCTTCGATCGGTAGGCTAGGGGGTGTGCGATACATGCGCCAATCTCCGTAGATTATATGTAGTATTCCACCTCGGTATAAACCCAGCTTGGTCAGGGTGTATAAGCTGGGTCATGTATGGCAGCAGACGGGCCGGCAATATTTCTCTCAGTATTTTTGTGTCTAAATAAAAGAGGGAGATGGGCCTGTAGGTGTCCCGTAGTAGGGCGTTCTTATCTGGCTCCAGTATCATAGTCACCACTGCCTCTTGCATAGACGCAGGCAGGGACCTATTTTCCAGCACCTCATTATATACTCCCAGCAGTCGGTCAGCCAGCAATGGAGCAAACCGCTGGTAGAATTCCGCTGGAAGTCCGTCACCTCCGGGGCATTTCTCCGGTTTAAGTCGTCTGATAACTGCCAGTATTTCTTCCTTGGAAATTGGCGCCCTGAGGGTGTCTGTGGCTGCCAGCTCTAATCTATGTAGGCCTAGGTTATCCAAAAAATCCCGTAATGTTTGTTCGGGAGGGTAAAGTTTGTTTTTGCATACCGCAACTAGGTGTCTGGCTAGTTCACCAGCGATTTCTCTCTGAGTACATACTGTGTCTCCGTCTTTATTTCTTAATTGAAGTATCGGCGTTGCCGTTCTCTCCGCTTTTATTAACCTTGCAAGGAGTGCTCTTGTCCTATCCCCTTCCATATGGAGTCGCCGATATTCTGTGTATGTAAATTTTTCTAGCCTGCGCCATGATTCTAATAAAGCCTCCCGGGCTGCGCTCCATTTACCCAAGTTTTGGGGTGTTGTGTGTAGGGTCTCCTTCATAATACTTAGCTATCTTTCTTGTGTTTGTATATCCCTTTCTAGTTGCTGTCATACCCCATATGTTGTCCTCATGCACACCCCCGGTATGACCACCTTCATAGCTTCCCACTCCGTTGATTTATTAGTCGCCGTTTCCCAGTTTTCCTCAAAATAGTGCTTTATAGCCTCTGAAACTGCTGCAGCATAGGCTGGGTCTGTCAGCGCCTCTGCACGGAGACGCCATAATGGTATCGCCGGATGGCCCTCACCACTCTTCAAGGCCAGCAGAACTGGTGAATGATCAGACAAATCCCGGGGCAAATGTGACACCCCATCCACCCCAGCAGACAGTTTGGGGGTAAGACAACAGTGATCTATGCAGCTAGATGTGTTGGTCGCTGGGGTGTGACAGGAATACACTCTTTTAAATGGGTTACGTGCCCTCCATTCATCTCGAAGGTGCATGCCTTCCAATATAGCCATCAACGATGCCAACATTCGAGGTTTTGTATTGTTCCTCAGGGTTCCCTATCTAGCGTTGCATCAAAAACACAATTAAAGTACCCAGTGAGGATGATCTCCGCACCCATGTACGGGGCCGCTGCTTTTAGGATCGTTGGGAAAAAATTGGGGCAATCTGAGTTAGGGGCATAGACATTTAAAATACATCTTTCCCTTCCCTCCCATTTTCCATTCAAGATGACATATCTCCTTTCTGGGTCCAGCACATGATGTAGGTGTTGGAAGGGGATTCCCAGTGCCACCCAGATAAGCGCCCCTCGTGCAAATCCAGAATACAAGGTGGCTAAGAGCTGTCCCCTCCATCTCTTACGCACACTATGGACTGTATCCCCCCATATATGTGTCTCTTGCAGGCAGGCTATCGCCGCTCTGTAACGTTTCAGTAAGGCGTGTATACATCGTCTTTTTTCCTAGCCTGGTAATCCATGGACATTCCAGGTAACGAGCTTTAGTATTTGTGCAGCCATCTTGCAGACATCTTCTGCCTCTTTCTACCCCCACCCTCCTTGTGAATGCAAATCGCCCCACTCCAACCCCTCTGGGTTTGATTTCGAGACCGGGTTCCTAGACACGACAATGTTAACTTCTCCCAACATTTTAGAACACAACCAACTAAAACTTCCCCCTCCTACCCTCCTCCCCCTGGGCAGTCGTGTAAGTCCCATTCCATTTTATATATCCGGAATAACAACTTGCACATGCCGCCCCATTACCCTCCCTCCCAAACAATCAACATTATTCTGAGTACACACCTCTATTCTTTGAGTTCTATGCTCATCTCCTTTAACTGAATTGGGTGTGCATATAAGTGTAAGTGTCTCTATAAGTGTAAGAAACTGGCTCTATATATGCTGCACCAAAGTGAGGTACAGTGTGTATAGAGTCCAAGGGTCTCCAGAGGTTTGGCAGAGGTTAAAGTTAGATAGAACCTTACTCTCTAAAGTGGTAGCTTGGTCGAGCAGTAAGGCAGTATCAGAGGACAGTGTTAAGCATTTGATGTACACACTCAGTGAGCAAATGAATTCACACACTCGAGAACTGAACTCTAGGCCAATTGTTTTTGTATAAAAAATATACTGTTATTTTATTTTAGAACCAAGCAAGCCTGATACAGGTAAGCATTCAATTCTTTTCAGTAATAAGTTACTTGTTGTACACAGTTTTAAAAAACAATGAAGATTGTACTTGATTTGATTTACAGGGGATGCAGTAGGTTGCAATACTTAGTAAATGCTGTACATTGAAATGAATGGCTTTTTAAGGTAAATGCAGGTAAAATTACTTTTGAGTTACTTTTGTAATCCAGTGCTGGACTCCTAGATTCAGCACTGGGACATTTACTTAAAACAGGTAAGTAATTACGTTTTTGTAGTTTGTACGACTTTTAGAGAATATTTTCAGATTTCAAAAGTCCACACTTAGAAACTTTTGGACCACTACATTGAAATACATAGGCTTTTCCTGTAAATTGCAGGTAAGTTACTTTTCGGATTACTTTTTCTAACACAGTGCTGGATCCTAGATTCAGCACTGGGACATTTCCTGGAAACAGTTGAGAAAATGCGTTTTAGTTAGATGTACGATTTTTAAAGAATATTCTTGTATTTCAAAAGTTGACACTTGGAAACTTTTTCACATAGAACCACCAATGTTATCCTATGGAAGGAAATTCAATTCACAGGTAAGTTACTTTTACGTTACTTTTCCTACACAGTGCTGGATACCTAGATTCAGCACTGGAGCCTTTCCTGCAAATAGTTGAGAAAATTCGTTTAGGTTATTTGTGCGATTTTAAGGAATATTCTTAGTTTTCAAAAGTCGACGGAAACTTTTTGGGAGAAAAAGTGTCAATGTTATCCTATGAGGAAAAACAGGTTATGGGTTTCGAGGTAAGTATTCGGTCTTTGGAGTTAGGGTTCTGGGGTTAGACTCAGGGGTCTCCCAGGGTCAGTGATGCACTGTTGTTGCACCCTCAGCGGCACTAGGGCGGCCGGGTGCAGAGTGTTGAGGCCCAATGTTATCCTATGGAGGATAGGGGGACTCCGGTTGGTGGCTGCTGGCAAGCAGGCCACGGGGTTGTGGGAGCAAAGCTCCTAGGGTTAAGCTAAGGGCAAGTTGGGGACCAAGTTAGCACAAAAGGGCACCCTCAGCGGCTCTAGGGCGGCCGGGTGCAGGGTGCTGTTTTGAGGTCGGGTGCCCTGTTGATTTCAATGGAGATTCTCCGGGACAAAGAAACACTGCAGGCTCGGGGACGAGGATCTTCCAGGAGCTACCACCACTTCGAGGGGTAAGTTGGGATGTAGAGGGTTGGTTAGGCACCGCTGAGTTGGGCACACAAGGCCGTGGGGCGTCGGGTGCAGGGGTGCCTTGGGACGTCGGATTTTCTTACCCGCTCTGGTCGCGGTAGGGGGGTCCTCTGGATTGAGGCTGCAGGCATCGTCAGAAGGCTTGAGGCAGGTCAGGGGTCGCCGGATCTCGGGTCAGGATCGCCGGGGGGACCTCCTCGGGGTATTTGCCCACTCGAGCTTGGGCCGGATTCGGTGGGTGCAGAGTGTGCGGGATTCGCGGTTCCTGGCTGGCACCAGAAGCTGCAGTTCAAACATGTCCGGTGTTCACGGGAGAAACAGCTTGGAAAGTGAAGGCAGGCATGTCCTCCGGGGTTTTTGAGGTTGCTGGCCGCTGGACACGCCGGGGTTTTGCAGGAGCAGGTTCGAGGGGAGACAGGCCTGTAGGGCTGGGGCCAAGTCAGTGGGCGTCGTCCTCTTGTTAGCTCTGCACGGCTTCTCGTCCTTCTTCTTCTCTTCTTTTTCTTGTAGTTGCTGGATCTGCTCTCTTGGTTCAGGGCTGCCCCCTAAATACTGTATTTAGGGGGCATTTTAGGGGTCTTGAGGTCAGTAGCCAATGGGCTACTGACCTTAGGGTGACTACACCCTTGGTGTGCTCACCCTTCGTGGGGGAGTGAGCACAATCCCTAGTCCTGATTGGGGAGTGAGCACTGGAGAGTGGGCTTCACCTCGCCTCCCCCACCTGAGGGGTGGAGTTGGCAGAGGTGGGCACACCTCCTGGGCTGGCTAGTTTTTCCTGCCTGTCTTCCCGCCGAAAGAGAGGGGAGACAGGAAGGGGGCCTGCTCCTGATAGCAGGAGAGGCTGGGGGTCGCATTACAAAGGCTGCCAGGCCTTTGAAGCTCCCCTGCCACAGATGGCTCTTCCTGGCCTGGGGGAGGTGTGAACACCTCCGCCCAGGAAAGGCTTTGTGTCTGGGTTCAGGGAGCGTAGGCTCCCACCCTAGGGGTCCAGAAACATGTCTCGTGGTGGCAGGCTGGTGTGTTCCAGTCAGGGAACCCACCAGAGCCTGGTCGTTTTTCAGGGGGCATCTCAAAGATGCCCTCTGTGTGCATTTTTCATTAAATCCCACACTGGCATCAGTGTGGGTTTAATGTGCTGAGAAGTTTGATACCAAACTTCTCAGTTTTCAGGGTAGCCATTATGGTGCTGTGGAGTTCGTAATGACAAGCTCCCAGCACCATATACTCTTAATGGCAGCACTGCACTTACAATGTCTAAGAATGGACTTAGACACTGTAGGGGTACAGGGCTCATGCACCTGTACCCTCACCACTGGCATAGGGCACCCAGCTAGAGGGGTGACTGATCTGTGCCAGGGCAGTGGGTTGTAGGCATGCACACAGGGATGTGTGCCATGTCGACTCTTCACTTTGTTCTGCACCAAAACACGCAGCCTGCAAAGGCAGTGTGTGTGTGAAAAGGTACAAGGCCTCTGAGGGTGGCACAATAAGTGCTGCAGCCCTTAGAGGTCTTCCCTGGTCACAGTGCCCTGGGTACCTGTGGTACCATTTACCAGGGGCTGACCTGTGGCCAGAGATGCCAATTGGGTACAGTTTTGGGGAAAGAACACAGGCCCTGGGAACCTGATTGGCAGGGACCCAGGGCACATCAAGTCAAAGTGCATCAGTGGTCTGGCAAAAAGTGGGGGTTACTGCAACAGAAACCCACTTCCTTACACAAGCCCCCCCAGCCCAAAGGCCAGGAGACTCAGCCAAAGCTGGGAGAGTCTTCCTAGTCTTTCAGGCGAGGAAGAGCAGAGGAAGTGGTTTGGGAGTTGCAGGGCCTACTCTGCCTTACATGCTTCTGTCCAGGTCAGCCCCTTTGGGGAGCTGGCCTATCTCAACAGTTTCAGGACCTAATTCCCAATGCTCCTTTCCTATCTCTTTAGTGCCTTCACCCCATCTTTTTAGTTTGGGTTCAGAGGTGCCTGCCTCTGCAATTTCTAACTTAGCTAGGGCAAAGCCCAGCTTACCCAGAGAGGTTACCCACAGCTTGAGCAACCCCACCATGACCAATAAGGTCAGGGGGCCTAACTTGCTATTTGGCAGGGGGCTAGGCCACCATGCCACGGACAGTGCTGCCATGAAGGCTAACACCCAGCAGAGGCTACTGACAGCTGTCAGTGCCCAGAACCACACCTTTAGCTCCTCACTGGTAGGTGAAGGGGCTACCTTACAGGCTTCTTTGGATTCTGGTTGCCTGCCTGTTGTTTTAGGGTGGGGGGTCACTACACTTGGTAGGGAACACCCTTCTTTCCCCCTCTGTTCTGCCAGCTGAGGAGCCACCAACTCAGGCTGGACAGTTGCCTGACTAGTCAGGGCTTTTTGTTGGCTAGGGGGGACTTCACCATTGCCAATTTTGGAGTTCTCCCTTACTGGGATGGAATCTCCCTGGCCCACTGGAACTGTGGCTAACAGTTGCCCACCTTTCCTACACTGTTTCTTCTTTTTCTTTTGGGGCTTAGCTGCACTAGCTGCAGGTTGAGCCCCCCCAGGTTTCTTGGGTGAGGTCTGGCATTGGACCAGTACCTCTCTTTGGCTCAGACCAACCTCTGGGTGGTCATTCCCAAGGAGACAATCAAGGGGGAGGTCTTTACTGACTACCACCTTTCTCCATCTAAGGCACCCAGCTACTTCTAGGGGCACTACAGCCACAGGCCTAACAGTGACACCCCCTGGGACAGTCCTTACTCTTTTTGTTTCCCCTGGGACATACTAGTTTGAGAGAACCAACCTGTCATGCACCACAGTGTGGCTGGCACAGGTATCTCTCAGGGCAAGGGCTGGGATTCCATTCACCAGTAGGTGGTGGAAGTGTCTACTCCCTCTTGAAATCTCCAGCTTACCTTGTGGCCCCATTTTCCAGTTGAAGGCTATGAGGGCTTCCTCATCTGAGGAATCACCCTCTAAAGCTACACTGGCAACCCCTGGAGCTACACTAGTCACCCCTGGAGCTATGCTAGGGACTTTGTTTTTAGGACAGCTAGGGTCCTTGGTGTGGTGTCCTGCCTTTTGGCAGGTGTGACACCATACCCTGTTGTGATCCCAATTCTTACCTTGGTACCCTGTCTTAGTTTGTGAGGTGTCTTTGGGCCCACCCTCCTGGACAGGTTTTTGGGGGCCTACCTGGGACTCCTTACTTTTATCTTTAACGGGTTCACTGTCTTTCTTCTGGGGAGGCTTTGTAACCCCTTTCTTTTGGTCACCCCCAGTGGACGTCCTAGTGACCCTTGTTTTGACGCAGTGGTCTGCCTTCTTTCCCAATTCTTGGGGAGAAAGTGGACCTAGGTCTACCAGGTACTGATGCAACTTTTCATCAATGCAATTACTTAATATGTGTTCCTTCATAAACAGGTTGTAAATTCCATTAACGTCATGCACATTGTTTCCAGTTAACCAGCCACCTAGTGTTTTTACTGAGTAGTCTACAAAATCAATCCAGGACTGGTTTTGGGTTTTGTGAGCCCCCCTGAATCTAATTCTATACTCCTCAGTTGTGAGCCCAAATCCCTCAATCAGAGTTCTCTTCATGAGGTCATAAGACCCAGCATCTGCCCCAGAAAGGGTCAGGAGTCTGTCTCTGCAGTTACCAGAGAACAGTTCCCAAAGGAGTGCCCCCCAGAAAGTCTTCTTCACCCTTCTGGCTTCACAAGCCCTCTCAAAGGCTGTGAACCACTTGGTGATATCATCACCATCCTCATATTTAGGGACAATCCCTTTGGGGATTTTAGGATCATAAGATTGCTCTTCATCCTTATTATTTTGATTGCTGTCACCAT